>JANEHU010004415.1:0-60953 GCA_027563435.1 Nasonovia ribisnigri
ATCATAGTTTACTTATGTGGCTATGAAATGTTTAGGTAGGTATATAATATATCATATTATGTTCCCTATAGGTATATTAGGTAATATTATAATTTAAATTAAATTGGATAGTCTTTATAGATTATATTATATCATTAATAATAATTTAGATACCTAGGCACCTAATTTATATTTTACATAATTTCTTGAAATTGATTTGTATTATACATATGCCTATTTAAAAAAATTAATTAGTATTATTGTTGCGTTAATAGAAGCAAAAATATGGACCATTGGACAAAATGATTTGTGTAACTAAAACAACACTAACAAATGTTAAATTAAATAAAAAGAATATCATTGAAGCTTGTGTTCAGCTAGTTACAACAAATGGAAGGCCTTTTACACTTTTAAACGATACTGGCTTCAGAATGATAATGGATCCAATCATGAACTCTATCGGTGGTGGTATGTATATAATATTAAAATGTATACTTTATATTTAGCCATTTAGGTAGTTATATTAGTATTGGTAGGTACTTGGTAAAATAATTTATTTGTATTTTAATTTGTTATCATGATTGATGAAAAAAAATGATTCACCAGACATAAGTCATTGTTGTACCTATTAACCTATTTAGAAAACATAAAAATAAAAAGCAATTTTATACTTGTCTAAGTTTTAATGAAGTTATAGCTCTTACCTATACATATTTTAGGTTTCAGAATTAATTCTCAAAATATTAAGCAATATGTTGATACACAAGCAGAGAATATTGTAAAAAACATTAAATATGATGTTATTGGAAAGCTAATTTCCTTAAAAGTAGATTGTGTTACAAGACTAAATCGATCCATCCTTGGTGTTAATGTTCAGTACATTAAGGATGGCAAATTACACATCAAAACCCTAGGGATGCCGGAACTTTTGAGTCGACATTCTTCTGACTACTTAAAGGAAATAGTATGTATAATTAATTTGAATTTATGTAAATTAATTTCAAGTCAGATTATTACTTCCTAAAATATTTATTTTAAACTAATGAATTGTGTATTTCTTTTTCTTTTTGTGTGTTTGCCAGCTATTAAATATCTTAAAGAAATATGACATTAATAAGCGCCAAGTGTACTCTATAACATGTGATAATGGTGCCAACATTGTAAAAATGGTAAAGATATTTAACGAAAATACAGAAGACCAAGAGTTTGACGATGAATCTGAAGATGAATCTGAAGAGGAAGTAACTAATATTTTAAATGGTATGTACTTGAAATAATTATAAAACTGTTGGTTAAATAATTAATATTTGTTAGAAATTATTTGTAAGAGTAGATGCCTATTTAAAAAAAATGTACTAATTATTTTATATATTATGGTTTTGAATCATTGAAGTTGATATTTTCCTTGGTAATTAAATAAAAATTGACAACAGTACTATTTAATATCATCACATAAAAATAAAATATACATAGTACATAAAATATTTCAATTTAAATACAAATGAAATAATTTTAAAGAAAACTACCTACCTACTTTTTTCCCCATTAATAATTTATGACTTATTTACCATGTATTAAATTTTAGATGACTCTGATCTGAGTGAAAACGCTATTAATGAAATTGTATCAGAAACAGATATCACATTCAATGTTGATGTGTTACAAGATGAGGTTGCTACAGCACTAAACAATAATATTGAAGTAAATTGTATCACTCAATGTATAAGATGTTCTGTGCACACATTTCAACTGTGTGTTGAAAGTGGACTGAAAGAACCCTCAATTCAAAAACTATTAACTAAAACACGTAAAGTAAATATGTTAAAACTTTTTTATTTCATAATTGATACTTTTATATACTTTGCAATTTTGCATAAGTAATTAGTCAAATGTTAATAATTTAAATTTTACAATATGCCTATTTTAATTTAAACTAAATTATTTGTATAGGTTGTAAAAGTACTAAGAACTCAATCATATGCAGCCCTTTTAAAAAAAGAAAATATGAATTTATGTATTCTTGACATAGTTACAAGGTGGAATTCTACATATCTTATGTTATTACGTTTAATTGAGCTTAAACCTTTTTGTACAGACCACCAACTAATTAATACAGATTTATTTTTAAGTACACGAGATTGGGATCGTATTGATAATTTGGTAATCAAACTAATCAAAGCAAAAATTATGAATTCATACTACTAAGTACTAACTCACTTATACATGTCGATTGTCGGTATCTAATTTTAATATTGTTTTTTCTAATACTGTTGTTTGCTTAGGTAAAATCCCTTCAACCAGCATTTTTGTGTACTAAATTGTTACAAAAAAAAGATTTAACACTGGGGGATTTCTATGGAATTTGGATTCAAACACAAAATAAATTAAATCTAATCAATACGTCCATTTCAAAATCAGTTTTGCATTTTATGAAGATTCGCCAAGACAAATTATTAGAAAATGATGTTTTTATTGCAAGTGAGTAGTAAGTTGCTACTAGCAACTTAATATATTTATAATTTATAAGTGATTGATAAGTTTACTAGAACTATTACCTTGTAAAGTAATACATAGTAAACTATTATGATTTATAAATTTATAATTTAAAATATAAAGAAAATTGCTTAATAATTAATTATTTTGCAGCCATTTATTTAGATCCTCGTTATTTGTGCCTACTTAATGCTGCTACTAAAAAAAAAGCTGTTAGTCATCTGCTTACAACATGGTCACTGAAAGAGTCCCTTTCGTTAACGGCAATAGCAATAGAGGTTAGTAAGAAATAAAAATGTATGATAATTTTTATCTTTTAATTGAAACTAAATAATGTTAAAATGCAATAAATTAACTGAATTTAGACAGTTATGAAAATACATTGGATGTATATTCAATATTCATTTTAATTCAAAGTAGCTCATAGAAATCTTAGTAAATGGTTTGCATAATTACTTTGTTCAAATTTAGCTTCAACAAGTTAAATTAATAAATTGTAACAATAAATATAATATTATTTTAGAATGCAATTTCAACTTAGAAATATTTGATTTCAGAATTCAAATAAGGAATTGGTTGAGCCAGCAGCCCTAGATGACGATTCTAATTCTTTAGAAAAAGAAACAAGTGTCATCACAGATGATTTTGAAGAGTTTATAAGAACAACTTCACAACCTATATCTACAGCTAATAGCATTAACCTCAATAATTCAATTAATGATATAAAAAAAAAAATTGAAGATTTTGCAAATACCGATAGAGTTCATTATAAGGAAAATGTGGTTCAGTATTGGTTGGCAAAGAAAAATGAAATGCCTCAGTTATTTGAGCTTGCAGAAATTGTTATGGCTGTACCAGCTACTCAGGTAAATTGTTCTTGTGCTTTTAAAGTTTTAAATGAATGTAGGTACTATGTAGTATGTACCTACATATTAATTGAGTGAAATGGTCATATATTATATAATAAGCATTAAACACCATTGTTTTTTTTTTAAATTACTTATATTAATGTTAATTAATTAATCACTTTAGGTGAGTGTGGAACGCAGTTTCTCAGGACTTAAGTTCATTTTGTCAGACTTAAGATCTTCATTATCCAGTCAAATGTTGGAAAACATCTTGATAATACGAGGAAATAGCTTATAATTTATAAATGTATATTATAATTTATTTATTATTTAAATATAAGTCTGTTTAAATAATTGCTATGGAATAAAAATTTATAAAATACACTAAACATTATATTGTTATTTATAAACATCAATAATTATAGATGCAAATTACAACTTCATTACATCTATAAAATATTAGTTGTAAATTACAACTATTTAGTATTTTTTATTATTACATTTTTGAGCTAAAAAGTTTAGTACCTACGATATTGCATATAGCAACACTAATTGGTAATTTATTATATTAATGAGTAATGACGTATAATTTATATTGAACATTGCAAATGTCTAAGCTGCTATTTAGGTTAACTAAATACTATTTTGTATACACACTTCAAGCAGTCAAGGGAGTAATATAATTAGAACTTATTAAACACATTTTCTACCTAATTCATGCCATTTTATCTTTGTTTCTATTGCTCAGAGACCAGAGTATTAGACAAAAATTGAATAATTTATAATAGGTATTTAAATTTTTTGTAAGTAATAAATATTACTTTATAGCTTGCTTAAGTTACCAACACCTAAATTAACACTATTTGATCAGTTAGCTCCTTGCTAAAAACTCTAGGAAGATTGAAAATAAGTAATGTATTATGTAACCTGGCCAACAAATTCTACTAATTTCATATTTCTTAAATAACAGTGTGGATAATTATGGCACAAATAACAGTAGAATTTATTATAAAACAAAAACAATTCCCTATTTGTTTTTAAATTATAACGTTTAATAAAAACGAAAAATTAAAATAACGTTTAAAAATTGAATAACGTTAAACGGAAAAAAACAAATAACGTTTCAATGTACAATAACGTTAAACATTAAAACTGTGTAACGTTTCAAAGTACAACAACGTTAAACATTAAAATTGTATAACGTTTCAAAGTACAATAACGTTAAACATTAAAATTGTATAACGTTTAAATACCCAAAAACGGAAAAACGATATTTTTTTTTAGAATTTAAGCCCTGGTTGTGTGACGAGCTATTGGAAATATGTGAAGAGGAATCGAAGAAGAAAAAACGAAAAGTTTGGATAAGAGATTGGATGGATAAAAAAAAATGTGGAGCATCACAAACAATTATAAAAGAACTGCATGACAATGACCCACAAGAATTTAGATCTATGATTAGGCTAACACCAGAACAATTTGAAGCGTTGTTGATTATGATAAGTCCAATCATTACCCTTGAAGACACTTTTATGCGCGACGCTCTACCGGCCAGGCTAAAGCTAGAAATGACATTAACATTTCTAGCTTCAGGAATGAATTTCAGAATGTTGTCAATTATGTTTCGTGTTTCTAAATCATCTATTTCAAATATGATTCCTGATGTGTGTGATGCCATCTACTCAGTTTTGAAAGATTACATAAAAGTAAGTATAAAATACATACATTTTTTTAAATTAAATGATTTATTAAATTTGATAAATTTAAATAATAAAAACATAAATGATTAACCTTTGTAACAAATTTAAATAATAAAAACATAAATGATTAACCTTTACAACAAATTGTAATAATAAAAACAAATAAATGAAATAACAATTGTAACAAATTTAAATAATAAAAAGAAATCATCGAACACCGGATCTATAAAATTCAGAACCTATATCACTATAAACCATAGCTGAATGTATAATGTCTCTAGTAGTACTTTGTTCACTTGAATTTGTCTCTGGTGTGCATGGAATTGATTCTATAGTAGAAGCAGTACTATTAGGCATGGGAAATGTAGTTATTGATGATGATGATAATGATTGCCTGTTCATGTTTTCCAACCGGTAATTCATAAGAATTTTTTGAATGTCAAAGTTTGCTAGTACTCTGTCGTATTCTGTTAGCTCACACAATTGAAAAATAATATGTTTACCCATGATATCACACTCGTCTTCCCTAGCTGTTGTTGATGGGTTCATTGATTGATTCAAATTTTTTAAATCTTGTACAGCGTCAGTTATGGCCTCCAATCTTCTCTTTCCTCTAAGTTTTGAACGCGAGGGCAGATTAAATGTAGTCTTTTCACTTCTAAGAGTATTTTCTAATTGTTCAACATGTGACACTGGTGCACTATTATCAATTAAATCATCATCAACAGCTTCTTCATTATTTAAGTTTGAAGTGGTGTCATCATTGTCTTGAATTGTGTTTTGGGTTCCGATTTCCTACAAAAAATAATTTTCGATTACTTATAAAATTCATAATTAAAATATAAATATAAAATCAATAGCAAAAATACAATTGTATTGTTTCTTATGATGTACTATATTTCAGGTGCCAACTTTAAAAGAATGGCAGAAAATTCAACTTGGATTCAATGAAATATGGAACTTTCCTGGATGTTGTGGAGCTATTGATGGAAAGCACATAGTAATTAAAGCACCTCCAAGTGCAGGGAGTGAATACTACAATTACAAAGGCACAAACAGTATTGTTCTTCTTGGTATAGTCGACCACAACTATTGCTTTAGTTATATTGATGTCGGATCCTATGGACGAAATGCAGATAGTGGTGTATTTCAACAGTGTGACTTATATCCTTTACTGGAAAATGAGTCATTATTACCCAAAGGAGGAGTTCTAGTGGGGGATGATGCCTTTCCCTTAAAAACCTACCTTATGAAACCATATTCGAAGATCAATTTGACAAAGGAATAAAGAGTATACAATTACAGAACTAGTAGAGCCAGGAGAATTGTAGAAAATGGTTTCGGCATATTAGCCAGTCGCTTTCGTATTTTTGGTCAGCCTATTGCAGTAAAAGTTGAAACTACCATAAAAATAGTAAAAGCTACATGTGCTATACACAACTGGTTGCGATTAACTCGACCACGGACAGCTGTTGCTCCGGTGTGGCTGGCGGCTGCACGGATTGCTGCTGGGTTGGTGGTTGCCCGGATGGTGGCTGGACGGATGGCTGCTGGGCTGGTGGCTGGTTGGTTGGTGGCTGGGCTTCCGGCTGCACCACAGGCTG
Organism: Nasonovia ribisnigri; assembly: GCA_027563435.1. NCBI lineage: Eukaryota > Metazoa > Arthropoda > Insecta > Hemiptera > Aphididae > Nasonovia > Nasonovia ribisnigri. The sequence goes on from JANEHU010004415.1 coordinate 6,622, forward strand.
CTCCACCGCTGGTCGCTGGAACCTGCCTCGCCCATCCCGGACGTCGTAGCGCTGGTACGCTGGCGGTGCTCGGCGAGGTGGTACTCGTCCCCGTGGTCCTGCCCTCAGCCGGGCCGCTTCGGGCTGTGGGGTGTTCGCTCGGGTGGACCGGCGTCCCTCGGCGAATCCCCGCTCGAATAGCGCCCACGCAGTCGGGCTGGCCCGTATCCGGCCGAACGATGCGGTGGCCGCGCGTTCGGCTGACCAGCCGCCGACCGTGTCCTCCGAGGCATCGCCCGACAGCCTCCTGGCTTCCCGCAACAACTGCCCAGCCATGGCACGGAGCTTCTCCACGTGCGTGGCAATCATGCCACGGGATGGCCAGTTGTTGCGGTTCGTTGGCGGGTTGTTTGCGCGTTCTGCCATCTAAAACAATGTATGGTTAGTTAATTTTCTCTGACGGTCCTACAGCTCGCTTCATCGCTGAGACATGTAACTTAGTAGGGTGTTTACCCTCCGTCAAGAACACTCCGGTTCCTAGTGGTTTACCCAACTTAACCGGACCTAACCATTTCGGGGCGAACCCCGCGTGAAACCGCTTCTCCGCACTTGACTGCGGATGCGCTTTGTAGTATACCCAATCCCCTACTGCCAGATTGCCTTTTCCCGGGGATTCTGGGGGTATATGGGTAATGAGGGCTTTGGGGCCGGAAACCACCGGGTAACCCCCCTCTACCACCGGAGCATCATCCGGTTCTACCGGAGAATCTTCGGTTTCTACCGAAGGGTTCCGATGTGCTCCGGCCCACTCCGGACCATTTTTTCCATCGTCCGGTGACTCTTCGGCCAACTCAAGCTGCCAGTCTCCGGGGGCCTTGATCTCCCGACCAAACATCATTTTGGCCGGCGACTGTCCGGTGTTTCGGTTTTCTCTGTTCCTTACAGAGAACAACACGTGTGGCAGGTAGACATCCCACAGATGATGAGGCTTATCAACGAGTAAGGTCCGCAACCCTTTCTTCAACTCTTGATTTCGCCTTTCTACCGGGTTGGCACGTGGGTGGTATATTGGAGTCGTCCATCCTTCCACTCCCCACCTCTTGAGTGCGTCTCCCATTGCCTTGGACACGAACTGCGGGCCATTATCTGACAATAATGCCCTCGGGTATCCGAACCGTGGGAACAGCTCCCGTTCGAATGTATCTACAATCGCTTTGGTCGTCGCCTTTCCTAAGGGGTACGCCTCTACCCAGCGACTGTAACAATCAGTTACCACCAAAATCGTTGTCTTACCCCGCTGCGTTCGTGGATATGGACCCATGAGATCGATGCTCAACACCTCTCAAGGTTGACGTGGGACTCGGGTGCGCATCCGATCCTCTGGTTTGCGATTCAGTGGTTTCACGCTTGCACAGACGTGGCACGCCCGCACGTAGTTACGCACTGCCTCTCGCATACCGGCCCAAAAGAAACGACTCTTTACGCTTCGGTACGTCTCTTTCCACCCTGGGTGATTCGCTACTTCGTGGTCGTGAAACCTGTGTAGCAAAATTTGGGCCTTGTCAGCTGGGACGACCACCCCCTCTTCCCCATTCGCAATGGTCCGAGGATGGCGGTGCAACACCTTGTCCCGAATGACGTACAACTTCCGAAGACGACCGAACCTTGCACCGTCTCCGGAGAGTTTAGAAACTATCTCCCGTATGTTCGGGTCGTTCTGTTGCCACTCCCGGACAACTTGCAAGGTAACGTTTCCGTCATCCCTCTTCGGCTGGATCGCTCCACACTGGGTGACACCTACACCGGATCCTCCGGACACGCCGGACAGATCACCGAAGACTCCGGAAGTTTCTCCGGAAACTCCGGGCCGAATCACTGGGGGATCGTGGATATTATTCTCCAACGATTCTTCGTCCACTGTATTCGGTCCTTCCGGACAACGGGATAGCGCGTCGGCTGCTTCATTTTCTACTCCGGGCACGTGCCGGATTTCAAAATCGAAAGCCCCGAGTTGCAGCGCCCATCGCGTTAGTTTGCTGTTGGTACAGCGAGCTTGCTGTAACCACCGGAGTGCCGCGTTATCTGTAAATAACATAAACTTACCAGACTCAAGATACGGCCTGAACCTGTCAACCGCCCACACTATGGCTAGACATTCTCGTTCAACTGCTGAGTATCTTCCCTGAGCCGGATTGAGTTTCCTGCTGGCGTAGGATATGACTTTCCTGTCGCCACTCTCCCCCCGCTGGAAGAGCACGGCACCAACTCCAACTTCGCTTGCGTCGGTCTGTAGATTGAATGGCTTACCCGGAAGAGGAGGGCAGAGCCGTGGTGCGGACACCAAAGACTCCTTCAACTTCCGGAACGCCTCTTGCTCAATTTCTGACCAACGCCATTTGGTCCCTTTGGCCAACAGACTCGTGAGTGGTGCTGTGATCTCGGCGTAGTGTGGCATGAACTGACTGTACCAAACACAAACGCCCAACACCCGTAACACGTCTTTCGTCTTCTTTGGGACCGGTAATTCCTGAATTGCCGTCAGTTTTTCCGGCTCCCGGTCTATTCCTTCACCGTCCACGACGTGACCTAGGAATTTGATCTGTGCCACCCCGAATGTAGATTTTTTTGGTTGGCACGTCAGACCGTAAGACTGGAGTCGCTCCAGGACTCTCTGCAAGTGGTTTAGATGTTGGTCGGGACTCTCAGAGTATACCACAATATCATCCAAATAAACCAACACAAATTTACCAACTAACCCACGGAAGACTTCGCTTACCAAGCGACAGAATGTGGCGGGGGCGTTTTTAAGTCCAAAAGGCATTACTCTGAACTGGAATAACCCTCGTTGGGTCCTAAACGCCGTCAGTGGACGTGTCTCTGGCGAGAGACCCACCTGCCAATATCCTGATTTCAAATCCATGGTGCTGTAAATCTTCGCTCCACCCATTCCTCGGACCATGTCATGGAGGTCCGGCATCGGGTGAGCGTCCGACTCCGTCTGCATGTTCAGACGGCGATAGTCAACGCAAAATCTACGTGAGCCATCCTTTTTCTTCACGAGTACCACCGGTGCAGCCCATGGAGATATACTAGGTTCAACAAACCCTTGTTCCTCCATGTCTCGCACCATTTCGGCAATCACCTCGTTTTTCTCTCGGGAGTACCCGTAAGCGTTTAGAGCCACCGGCTTTGGATCCTTGAGACGGATCTGGTGCTCTATCACCCGAGTTCTGCCTACTTCTCCGGAGAAAACCTCCGGATATTGGCACAGGACTTCTTTGACCCGCATACCGTACTCTCCTTCCGGTAAACCTGCGGTTGCTAAGTCCACTTCTACGGTGACCGGAGTTACTGGATTTCTCCAGCTCACGGAAACACGTCTCTCTTTCCCCAGGTGTATTATGCAACCGCTATAGTCCCAAGCGACTTGTTGCTCCACGAGGAAATCATGGCCCAGGAAGACATCTCCGATTAGATTGTCCATCACTGCGGCCCTGATGGTTACCTCCAAGTCCACTATCCGGGCCCGAAATTCGGTAAACTCTGTAATTTCTCGTGTCCGACCGTCCGCCATCCGGACAATCTCCGGTTCTTCGGTAAAACTCCGGCCAAACTTCTTTGCCACCCACGGTTTGACGTATGTCCTCGCCGCTTGGGAGTCCGGTAGCGCTACTACTGCCCCGAGTGCAAACTCTAGTTCTATGGCCGGTAACGGAACATCCGTCACTTTTGTTTTCCCCGTTGACACCGTAGCAATGGCTGGAGACTCCGGTCCGCAGATCCGAGAAGCGTTTTCTCAACTCAAATTTTGAGTCTGTATCTGAGTCTCTCCTCTTGCACTTTTCCCGTGGACAAGGAATAAACTCCTCGGAAAAATCTTCGGTTTTGACCGGACAAATTAACAACTCCTGTGTTAACTCATCCTGTTCCGCATCACTTGAAATGCTGTCCGCGACATTTTTCTCGGAAACATAGCTCACCTCGGTGAGATTTTCACATTTGTCCGGAACATTTTCAATCCTGGATGATTTTCCCGACTTGTTGTCCCGATGGTTGGACCACCTTTCCGTCACCTCGCCATTTACCCGGTCCATTGTCACGAACTGTGGTTCCTTTACCGGAACGTCGCTTCCAATGGATTTTCTCGGGTGGCTTTGGCGATTTCTCCGGCGTTTTTCCGGAGGTTCGACGGTTTTCACCGGACAACTCCTCACTCCGGAGGTTATCTTCGGGTGACCAAAGTTTTTCTCAGGAGGAATTCCGTTCTTACCGGGTTTTGCCGGTTCAGAACTCGTCTGGTCCGATTTCTTCGGGCCCTTTCCCGAGTCTCCGGTCCGTAACGCTCCGAAGTTGCGTTTTTTCGGGTCAGTTCTTGTAATTTGTGGTACCTGTACCGGAACGTTACTTACTGCCCGAGTTGAACTTCGTTGCTTACCTCTTTTCGGAAGACTCGCGGTTTTTTCGCCGGTTACTTCCTGGCCGGCCGGGACCCGGCCGTCCCGCCAGTCGTTTTGGCGTTTCCCGACTCCGACTTTCTTTTTGGGCATGCAGCTTGCCAGTGGTCATGACTACCACATACTCTGCATCCTGCTCCCGAAGATTGTCGTTGCTTCGGATTTGGCACTTGAGATTTCTCAGCACTCTCAGCTTTTCGTTTATCCAACCATTTTAACTTTGGTGGTACGCTGGTGCTCACTCCCGCCTTATCCAACACTACGGCCTTGCTACCATCCAGAACATGGGCAAGCGCTCGTAATTCGCTGAACGATTTCAGTCGCTGTATACGTGCATGAATTCTAAATTCATCACGCATGAGTCCAATCACTGTCATTACCACCGCTTCTTCTGTCAGACCAAGGTTTAACCTCCGATACAACTGGTACTTGTGTAGGACGTACTCCCCCAGTGTTTCGGTCTTGGTCTGAGCGGTGCTCAACAATTCTGATTGCAGACTCGACTGCAACTCGTCCCCGTTGAACTTCTCCAATAGTTCGGACCTGAACTCTTGCCATGGTAAGTCCAACGCTCCCATGGTTCCCCACCATGTTCCTGCCTGTGCCTTTAGCTGAGGGCCAAAACGGTCACCCATCTAGCCTTGCTGATACCAGTTTCTTCCAGTATTGCCTCGGCCTGGAGCAAAAACCGCACCGGGTCTTCCTCCCTCTTACCGGCAAACTCTGGTATCGACGCACGGGCCATATTCAACTCATTCTGAGGAATGAGCAGGCTATCGGGGAAATGCACGCGTTTTACACCGGAAAAACTACTCCGTAACGCTTCCCCTTGACTTCTGCCGGACACTTCGCCGGACACTCCGGACAGATTACCGAAGACACCGGACGCTCCGGACTGGTTACCGGAAACTCCGGACAAACTTTGATTTCTCGGGTTTTCCCCGGTCAATCTGCTCCGTATGTTCGCCCATCGGCTCTCAGAACTCACACTTTGAGATTTGACCGGAAGATTCTGACTTTCGTCCGGGCAAATCTGATTTGCTCCGGATATATCGCTGGTTGATGGTTGTTGGGAATTTCCACGGCATGAGCAACTTGTTTGCTCCACCCGTTCGGTCGACTTAAGCTTTTCTTCGGCTAACTCCCGCTCCAAGCGTTCCACGCTCTCGCTGAGAGTAGCGATTGTCAGTTGCTGCTTGTCGACCGTTGTTTCCAACCCCTCCAGCCTATCTAACATCTGCTCCATGAACTGGTTTATCAAATTCTTTTCAGATTCGACCTCCCCAGTTTGAGCCACCGATGTATCCCCTTCCGGTACCTGGGCTGACGTCTCGTCAGTTTCCCCAAACCGTACTGATCTTGGATCCATATTTTCCTTAGCCCTAATATACTCTTCTAATGCTAAGAGTTTATCGGCCTTGGACCCCCCGGTCTCAATACCACGTTTCGATAATTCCCTGTTAATTTCGACAATATTTAACTCACTAATGCGTTTAGTAACCATTGTGGAGATTAAATCTAATTGCTATTATCTATCTAATTAAATTACGATGGATACGAAGTTACGTAACTCGGGCTATCGCTGGTAGAGATATGTACTTTCCAATCTATAAATAGCCTAAGCCAAGTTTAGCACTGTAGGGATTACGCTAAATTATGCAAATTTTGCTACAATTTACCACCTTAGATTGGACAAGCCCTTAATATTTTATTTATAATAAAAAATCAGAATAAAAAATATTAGGAACCGGTATGATCAGGACACCTATTGTAGGTTCTTTTAACCTGATATGTGCTAATTTACTTTAATTTACATAAAATTATTTTTATTAAAATTAGCACTTACCTTACTCCTCCTACCGACTGCGCCACTTGTAGGTGTCGGAATGGTTTGGGAATCTTATGTTTAGAATGACTGACACAACGTTTACAGCACAAGTTTTATTAAGTTAGTTATTAATTAATATCACAGCTATTTAACGTTGTTGCGACAACGGCGGTCTGGCAAAAGCTGATCGCCGTTTTGCCGTTGGCCGCGGTCGGCGGCTCACACCGCCGCCGGCGGCCAAACCGGTTGTCGGTCGCGATCTCGCGAACGTCGCTAGAGCCGCCGCGGTCGTTGCGATAACGACCGCGACAAAGTCAGCATTGTTAAAATCACGAAACGAGTGACTATCATCTAGCATAAGTAAAGGGACAGGAACTTGATAATTAAATGACAAAGCTGGATGATATCTGTCACAGGGGACAAGACTGACTGGAGCTACATCAACAGAGATACTTTCTTTATTAGCGAATATCAAATCAAGAAGGGAACCAGAACTGTTGTATATAGAATTCAATTGGAGGAAGTCCATACTGATAAATTGATCACCAATTAGAGAAGATTTATCATTGACTGTGCCACTAAACTTGAGACCCTGGTTAGAGGAACTCCAGGATGTACCTGGTAAGTTGAAATCACCACAAAATACACCTATATTACAATTAGATGATTCCCACGTTAGGTCCACAGATTTCGTATAAGTATCATAAAGTGACAAGTTTGCATTGGGGGGAATGTATACCACACTAATGAGAGCAGAGAGTTCATTAGTTACAGAAATACGAACAAATAATTGTTCGACATTTTGTACACCGGTAGGGACGAGCTGAGGGCGTAGATTATTCCTAACTGCTATAAGAACTCCACCACCACGAGAGAGGTTGCTAGAATGAGTGCTTCTATCACATCTAAATATAGTATAACCGGAAAAGTTAAGCTCGGCATTATATATATCATCAGAGAGCCATGTCTCCGTTAGTAAAAAAATATCATAGATAAAAGAACAAAGTTAGAATGCAGATTGAATAATTTTGATCTAAGGCCTCTAACATTTTGGTTATAAAAATTTAAATTATACATTTCTTTACTTAACGATAGATAATTAGTTTTAGAGAATTTATTTTTAAATGAGAGAAACTCATGTACATAGATATTCATGGAAGAATTGAGATTATTACAAATAGTACAGTTAGGGGTTACCGTGAAGATAGGATGATGACAGTCCTTGGAGATGAATGAATGCATGCAGGTGACTAGTTTTTTGAAAGCGAAGAAGATGGATGATTCGAGTGACTACCAGAAACACCACCATCATTAGGTACAATAAGTGGAATTCCATTCCTATACTTTATGGAGATGTTGTGTTCACCGTTTTTCTTACGGTTCTCAAGCTCTGTGTAGACACGACGAATTTCTTGGCGCTCAAGGAGGGTGCGATCACGTGAGATTGAGATTGGGTTAGCAGGGACCGATTGTGTTCGTTTATGAGAGTTGAAGACAGACACCAAGTTGAGAGCCATTTCCTTCGATTGAAGTACCACCTTTAGAGGTCGAGGTTTACCACTTATCTTGCGGCCCAGCCTAAATAACTTAAGATCTTGAGGTAAATTAGTCGTGTTACACCGATCCTAAAATCTGGTGATGAACTCTAGTCATGAATTATCAGTGTTGAGACTTATCTAGATAAATTTATCTAGATAATTATCTAGATAAACAATTACTCATCTATTATCTTATCTAGATTACTATTTTGCCATTTATCTATTGGTTATCTAAGATGACATATTTTCTTATCTAGATAAATTTATCTAGATAAATTTATTTAAATCGTATACATTTTTCATGAATAATATTAATTTTTTTACTAAAATGTTCTATCAAAGCCGAGGACAGAACATTATCCAACAGTACATATTATATTCATAATGAGTTTTAACCTAAGACCTAAGTGGCTTTAGACTTATAAACTAGGACATTAGACACCAGGCGATATATTTTAATTTTTAATCGCTGCGTTTCCGAAGATAAAGGCGCACGTGATTAATTCGCCAGTCGCCACACAAAATAATAATATAAATAATATTATATAATATTATTGAAATTGAATTCATGGTATCATTGATTATAAATACTACTAATTACTATACTAGTACCTATTTATAAACGATGCGGGTATTAACGGTTGACGATTTCAACAATAATTGTTTTTAAATTATTCACCTATGGAAAGACACTAAAAATAGCTTTCCATACGAAAAGATAAGACTGTTTATTGATTAGACATGTGATAGGTAGTAGGTTGTAGGCACTTATTAACTATAAGTTACTTTATCTTCACACTTCACAAAGGTAAAGAAGTTCCATAGTAAGTACAAACATTTTTTAGTATAATATTCAAATAACAAATGTTATTTGTTATATGAAATTTATACTAAAAAATGTTCATCTACAATATTATCTAGATAAAGTTAGATTATCTTTATCTTATCTAGATAAATGTAAAATATATTTATCTTTATCTGTATCTAGATAAATTTTTATAAAATTATCTGTATCTTATCTAGATGAAATTTTCGTTATCTATTCTCAACACTGTGAATTATAGACCGATATCTAATCTTCCCTTTATTGGCAAACTTTTTGAACTGATAGTTCTTAAAAAAATTGAACGCCCTCTTCATTCTACATTGTCTACAGACCAACATGGCTTTTTTTCCTGGTCGTTCCACTATAACCAGTTCACTAGATTTTTCTTGTTTTATCCGTGATGCCTTTAGAGATAATTCCCAAGTTGACGCTATTTTCACAGACTTTTCAAAAGCATTTGATTCAGTTGATCATAACTCTCTCATCTACACCTTGGATAAACTGGGAATTGGTTTTCCTCTTTTATCATGGATTCGCTCATACCTAGTGGATAGATGGCAATATGTTAAGTTGTTCAATATCTCATCAAGTAAATTTAAAGTTTCTTCTGGCGTTCCGCAAGGTGGACATTTATCTCCACTACTATTTAATATTTTTGTTAATTCAATATTTAGCAATGTCCCGTCAGTCCGTTTACTTCTTTTTGCTGATGATGCTAAGCTGTTCTCCAGGATATCTTCCAGTACTGATTGTGACGTCCTTCAATCATCATTCAATAATTTTATTAACTGGTGTCAGGCAATTGGCCTTACCCTAAACTTTGATAAGTGTAAAATCATATCATTCTCCAGATCACGGATTCCTGTGGATTACGTATATACTTATAATGACTCACCCCTAAATCGAGTATCTGAAGTAAAGGATCTAGGTATAATATATACCTCCTCACTTTCCTTCAGACCTCATATTGATTATATCACTTGTAAGGCCTTACGTCTTCTGGGATTCATACGCCGCCACACCAAACACTTCAACTCAGCACCTTGCATCATAACCCTTTATTCTGCTCTCATTCGTTCAATTCTCGACTATGGTTCAATCATTTGGAATCCCCATCTTAAAACGGAAATAAAACTTATTGAACGAGTCCAAACTCGATTCCTAAACTATGCAGGCTTCTTATTAAAAATTGAACACCCCCTACACTCATACCAACCTGTCATAGACGCGCTTAATCTCCTCTCCCTCGAGGAAAGGCGACTAATTGCGGATCGTAACTTCCTTTTAAAATTAATCCAGGGTAATATTGATGCTCCGCGTCTCCTTGAGCGTATTAGCTTTAGAGTTCCTACCGCCAATACCAGATCAACCAATTCCTTTCACATCCCAACTTCCCGTTCAAACTTTTTATCTAATGATCCTTTTGTTAGAGCTATGCGCAATTTAAATGATAATAATTTTGATATATGGCCTTAAATTTTGTATTCTCCTAACGTGTGTAATTTTCCTATTATAATTATTATTGTTCTTATTTTTTAGTATATTGTTAACATTATCATTTATGTATATTATTCTTATCACTAACGTTAATTCATGTTATATCGTTATTGCAATATGTAAAAAGCCGTTTGGCGTTTATACAAATAAATAAATAAATAAATAAATACGAAAAACTTAAATTTAACTTAATACATTTCATTCACTTAGAATCTAAAATATAAAAAATTTACCGAAAATCGTATTCTTGTACGGTTCTAGTTGTGCTTTATACTGTATAGGTGCAATGTTTAGCCGTTTAAGTAGGTATAAAACATAATTGTGATGTATCATATAATAACTATTATATAAGCCGTATATTTTGATCTTTATTAATATTAATAATTGTTATTTTTTGTTATAAATACAGTATAGCCAGCGACACTCAATAGTCCCTTCAATAGATAATTTAATAAAATATTTTATTTATTTCCCTTTTATTATATAGTGTCTATATTTGAAAATATAAACACACAATATTTTATAATTTAAATAATATTAACCATGTATTTTCTATTATTTTCAAGGGAGGCGCACTGCCTACTAACCGGTAAGTTGGATAAATATTATAAAATTACAACAAAATAACTTAAATTGTTAATCTAGGTTATTTAATATATAATTCCGTCCAAATTTGATAATAAAATAACAAAAAAAGTCGCTCAAACTTAATTTGGAAGTTATGGTCAAAAAACTTTAAAATCTTAAATTATTTCAAAAATCGTGATTTTAGTTTAAAATACCAACATGTTTGGACATTTTTTTGGGAAATGTTTGTATTTATATGCTCAACATTTTGGTGAAATCAGAATTTAACTATCGTATACTTACTTTATATGTTATTATTAATCAACCACGTAAAACTGAATTATAAAGTTATTTCAAACATATTTGCATATCAACACAAATACGTTTTTGGTGAAATCAGAATTAACTTATATTTTTTGGTTTGGAAAAAATAGGTTAAAAATTAAAATAATAAGAAAAAAAAAACCAAAATTTGCAGTCTTGGACACTAGTTACCAAACATAATACACTAAAATTGCGTTCATGGACATTCTCTCAAATAAGTTATGTTTGAATGTAAATTGCTTGGGCGGATGTACGTGTGCAGGAGATATCGAGAATATTCCAAACATTGTTAAATATTATGTTATTTATAACAATAATTTGACATTATAGGTAATCGTTTTATTAATTTCACGAGTTTTCCAGCCGGGCCACCCATCGGAGGGTTTTTTTTTTTAACTTAATGTTGGCCACCAAAAAAAAATACTATCTATTTATAAAATTAACTGCAGTATTTTTCTAAAGGTAAAATGCGATGTTTCTGTATTCATAAGGAATTATTAACATAAAAAGTACCATAGGTAAATTCTGATTCCACCAAAATGTTAAGTATACGAATACAAAAATTTCCCAAAAAAAAAATTTTAAATATTGGCATTTTAAACTAAAAAATGCGATTTTTGGAATAATTGAACAGTTTGAAGTTTTTTGACTATATAACTTTCAAATTAAGTTTGATCGACTTTTATTAAAAGTACCGTCGAATTAATTATGCAAAAACACACATTTTGAAAAAAAAATCCAACAAATCACTTGGGAGCTAAACTGCATTAGTTCCAAAAAAAATTGTATGTATTTCTAACTCAAAATGATTTGAAAATTTTTGTGATTTTACGTATTATATCAAAATTTGAACTTTAAGTGCTAATAAAAAAAATTGTGACTGGATTTTTAATATTTTCAAATGTTTTTGTAACAATATATTGGGAACCTTGTATTGAATTTTCAAGCTTTTTTATCCAACAAATATTTTGGTTAAAAATTCCGATTTTTCCTTAATTTTTCTTTTATTTTTCGGTGCGCTTTTGAAAACTATTGTGAATTTTAATTTTTGACTTCCAGAATCCACCGACTAGATTCACTTTCCCATCGAACAAAAAAATGTTGAAGAAAATAAAAGCAGTTTTACTGCCTTTGCCCAAACGGTGATGACAGACACAAAAAAAAAAAATTTAAAAAAGCACACATCATTGTAAAATCGATATATTCATTACTCTGCTAAAACATATACTTACCCGAGGTATGCGGAGATTGTTGATTCATACAGATATTACAAAACCAGAATTGTATACAAAAGAAGACTTTAAAAATGATGTCCAAAATATTTTTAATTTATTAAATTAATTATTTAGTCATCTTAATTTCGTTATTATTTATAGGTATCGATAAATACCTAGTTGTTCTGTTAGTCGTTACCAAGATGTATTGATATACCATGGTCGTTATTCATAGTATTTATTATTTTTAGTACCATAGATAACTCATAATTTTGTACCACCGCGTACCACGGCTTATATGTGATATATATATATAATAATATGATCCTTATGGCCGTGTTTATAGTACCATTTTGCATAGATTACTGAATACTGATTATATAGTGATTACTGAATAGTGCCAAATGCCAATGTGCCTTTTACTGTTTAGTATTTAGTACGCTATGTCGCTATGGCCTATCGGCTATCAGTCTCTTCGTATTATACATTGATACTATTGTGCGTGTCTCCTGTTTCCAATATTATTATTCGTTAATTATTTTCGTAAATTAAAATTTTAAATCCCCTGCTCGGCAGGCGACGTCTCGATCTCGTTAATTGTAAATCATAATTATATGTATACTGTATACATTATATTAGTATCTAAATATATGGAATCTGAATTCATTTATTGTTGTGATTGTTATATTGCATGTTGTGTACGTAGTAAAAGTAAGAATTATAACAGACTTAAACTGTTTACTACTAAACATCATAGACCGTAGACACTATAATAGTATGTTCATCTGGTACAGCACAATATTGATTATTTATATTTTATACTGTACAATCGTGACTCTTGACATTTTCCCCTTCTACTCCTTATTTCGCAATATCCATATGCCCATTTAGTATAATAGACTATTGAGTACAATTTATACTTATCAATTTATGTCATATCCTGGTCTTATTATTTACTGAAAGAGTAATATTTTTTTTTCCTATTCCATTGTCAAATTATTCATGAGTGTATTTTCATTGTGTTGATAATAATTATATGAATTTCACCATTGTACAATGTACAATAGTGTCCCAGATGCAGTCCGGTCACGTTAAATATTAATTGCAAATTATATAGGTAGGATTTAAATAATAAGTTTTATCAAAAATAGGCTAAATAGTTATATTAATAAGTAATTTTTCTGTCAATTTTATAAAATTTTGTAAGTATAAAAATTATTTTCTGTAGTATTTCATCTAAGGAACATATTAACATATTAAAATTGTTTATTAAATACCAGCGTATAGGTACGGGTTTGGTTTATATTATACTTCCCAAAAGGTGTTATGAATTTTTTTCTTTTCTCAACTTATAAATATGTGATTTTTTCCATTCATCCATCATAACTATTATTTCATCTAAAATATATTTCTTAAATTATTATTTAAAGATTAATATTTTTTTTTTTTTTTTTAGAAATGAAGTTAAATCAAGAGTATTGGGTATCAGAACTGCCCAAACCACTTACATTTATTCCTATTACACAATTAGCAATTCCAGGTATTATTAAATTAATAACTTTTGTGGTAATTAATATGTATAAACTACTATAAAGTTAAGAGACTGAGAAAGCCATAATAGTATACCTAATAACTTATTACTATGTATTTGCTAAGACATTTTGTGTATATATATAAACTGATAACCTACGTCTTAGGATCTCACGATTCATTTTCGTACACCATCACACCACATAGCGAATTAGGGCCAGATGCATCAAGACTTGTAAAATATTTAAACTGCCTGTTAGGACCTGCAATGCGTCGATTCGTCTACAAATGGTCTATTACTCAGACATGTAATATTCAAACTCAACTGAACCTTGGAATAAGGTAATTTAAATATTTATTTTATTTATGTTTTTACTTAAATCAATCGGCTAGTAGTTCCATTCTAGACACTACAGTTTTAGATAATAATAATTATGGTTGGTTTCTGAATTGACTAATAATTGTTCTAGCTTGTGTGTAAACATTTAAAGTTTCTTTACATATGTTTAGTGGCGGATCTAGGATTTTCATATGGTGGGTGCTATATGTTGATAATAAAGCTCCTTAGGTAACTACTTGTCTATTCGTGAACAACTTCGGTGTAAGAACCAAAATGAACTATTTTTAGGTAGTAGGTAGTCTATACCTGTGGCCTACAATCAATATGTTAAGTTCTACTTGATATTTGATATCTAATGTCTGTATGCATTGTCAAATGTCGTTATAATAAAAAAAAAAGTTTGATATATGGAACGGTGGGTGCACAGAGTAATTATATTGTAATATTACTCTATGGGTGGGTGCTTCAGCTCTCAAGCAAACCCCCACTACATAATAAGTTGATAAGTCAGCTATATATTTCTTGGTGGATACAATGTTGAATTGAATAGGAAATAAAAAATAAATACTTACACAAACACAATTTTTTTTAAACTAATTTTGTTCCTAAAAATCTTTTTATATTTCTTCTTCAGGTATTTTGATTTAAGGATGGCAACTAAACCAAATGATACCAATTTTTACACAGTGCATGCACTTTATGGTGATCCAGTTATAAAGGAGTTGGTGAATGTGAAGGAATTTTTGGTGACACATATTAAAGAGATACTCATATTGGATTTTCAACATTTTTATAATTTCTCAGAAGCTGATCACAATCGATTATCTTCGGTTTTGAAATTACTATTTCATAATATGATTTGTCCTTATTTATTTCCCTTATTTATATCCAATTGAAATGCTTAACTTAGATACAATGAGAGCAAATAATTGGCAGGTAGGTAATAAAATAGTTATTACCAATTAAAATTCATACATATAATAGAGCACTTAAAATATATTAAAATCTTTAAATTCTATTTACATCTGTATATCACTATTATTTTCATTATAATTGTTAGGTAATTCAAATTAATTTTATTTGTAAAGTATCTATTTTTATGTTTTCTTAAAAAATTAATACAATAGTATCTAATTAAAAATTTCTAAATTAAATTATTATTATTTGTAGGTAATTATTGTTTATAGACATTCTCAAGATGACATGTTTTGGCCATCTTCACATTGGCCAACACCATGGCCACAAACCACATCTTATAAAAAATTAATAACATTTTTAGAATGTGGTCTCAAACAAAGAAAAAAAAATGCAGGATATGTAACTCAATGTCTATTTACTCCAGATGTAAAGTTTATAATGAGATATTTTTATTTAAATCTTCAAAATTGTTGTCGTCCATTAAATATTGAAATACCTAAATGGATAAATAACCAAAAAATAGGTTACGAGCATGGTGTAAACGTCATTATTGCAGACTTTATTAACAGTAACGGATTTGATTTTTGTGATATTGTTGTCCACCTGAATTATAAATGTTTGAAAACTTTAAAAAATTATCATTGTTCTGTTTAGAATAATTTTTAATGCTTACTATATACATAGAAAATATTTTTTTTATTATGCTATAATATGTGCTAACTCAGTCTCATGAAAACTTTTTTTAATGAACTAATTATAAATAAATTGGTAAATATTATTACAGAATACATTTAAATGACTAGTAGGCTACTACCTGCAATAGTCCATGAAGTATTGGATAATTTAAGAAAAGATTATGAACAACGATCTTGTATCGAAGAATTATTGTTAAGCTTGAACTCGGTTTTTGGTTCTACATTGACTGAACATGCTCTTGAACTAATTGATGATGGCAGTGTGTTTTTAATTGTAAGTCATTTGCGATGCATATTTCAAATAGTTGGTTCAAGAGGTGATATTTATACAATAATGGAAACAGCTAACTTTTGCACATGTAACTTTTTCAAACATCAAGTATTAAAAGATAAAGCATTGTGTTGCAAACATTTTTTAGCTGCTAAAGTAGCATTAATATTAAAAAGCTTCAAAACCAAAAATGAAACACCTGAAGGTATAACTTCAATTATGATTTCTGCATATGGTAATCAAGAATTTTAATGAATAAGTATTATTTATGGTAAATAATTTTTAATGATGTGATATTTTTTATGGTTAAATTGTATAAATATAATATACATTGTATTATAAAGTATGTATTGATTGATGTAAAATGGCAGAAAGAAAGTCTTATAACTTAACATTGAATAAATATTGAGATAATTTTGTAATTAATTCTATTTTTTTTCTATTAGTAAAGAAATGTAAGATAAGTACTTAATTTTATATTTTCATAATGAATTCATATTACAATGATCATTGGCTACTCTGATAATGACCAGACCCTTGAATTTAAATTGACTCAAAACTTTTGATTTGTTTTTCTATTAGTAATAACTAATATGGTATGTTGACCTATTTTTTCGTCAAAAAATCTCAAATTTATATTGCTTACTTTGTTAAATAAATAATTTGTTATTATCTATAATTGTAAACAAGAAGCTAATAAAAATAAATAAATAAAAGAACATTGATTTTATGGATTTAATTTAACAGTGATGTTTATTACAGACTTAATTATGAATGTCAAAAGCAGTACAAAGGACGTTGATAATATAGATTTTTGACACTTGGTGGTGGGGCAGTTTTTACTTTTTCGATAAAAAAATTTAATTTTCATAGATTGCATACAATAGTATCAATTAAGGATGTTATAAAAAACTATGATAAATGCATAAACATCCACTATCTAGTGAGCACAGAGAAACAAAAAGAAAAATTATATATACCCATCGGTATATAAATAAAAAAATATTTTATTGTAAAATTAATGTTTATCCATCTCCACTCAGAATCTGAAATCTTTAAACTATAGGTACAGAACTCCTCAAAATAAAATCCATTTTTTACTTTATGGAATTAAACATTATGTATTTTGTTGTTCTTTTTAAATTGTTTTTAAAACATTTTGTATTTAACAAATCAGTTATCTTGTTATTTTTTATCAGGGTGATTTTCTTTATATTTCTTATGGGTTGTTAATATGTCTTTTGTGGATGTTTGTTTCTTCTGTTCAATCTTTTCAATGTTGATAATATATACTCTAAACAATTTAATTATTACAATATACTTACATATTAATAATATCAAACTCATAGATTTTATTTTCTGATTAGTTTGATACCTTGAACTGTCATTTTTTCCTTGCTTTCTAGGATATTTAAAATTCTTTTGCTATATTGTAATAATAAAATATATTATATATTTAATAAAAAGGTACCTGGTATAGGTTTCAATATTTATAAATTATATATTTTTTAAATTATTATTCATATTCAATATAAATTTAATAACTAATTTTAGATAAATACAATTATGTAATATTTCCATTATTTTTACCTACCTTTTTTACCTAGTACCTACCCATATTTCAATGTTATTAATAATTGTTTGTATTTACCCTAGATTGATCTGTAGTATTTGATAAATGTTTCTTCTTATTTTTATTTGAAAATTCTTTAGTTTCTATTTCTAATATTTTATCACCATTTACTTCTATTCTTTTAAGTTCTTGCAAAGAAACCGGTCCAGAATACAAAGGAACTGACATCAAGTCAAACAATCGCCACTCAGTATTTGATGTTGTATTTTGTTTGACATACTTAACCTTATTAGAATTTATAGATGCTGAGCATTCTAAGGAATCAATAGAAAAATCGCTGAAACTCATATCATGAAATGAAGAGACAAATATTATAAACAATATATTTATTAACTAGTTGGTATAGAAATCAATGTTTGTAAATAACTATTATTTTGTTTTGTTTTATTGGTACGGTACACATAGCGCAACCATATGATCAACTCCACAACTCACACGTTTAACAGCAGCACCGACTGAAACCTTAAAAATGATTTTAAAATTAAAAATCAACCCAATTTTGCTTTTATTATATTATTGAATACAAAAACTATTTACTTGTAAAGGAAAATATTGGTCTTTCGTGTGGCCAAGACCTAATTGGCCCCATTTATTTTTACCCCATGTGTATAGATTTCCTTCAGATGTAATCGCGGCCATGTGAAATACACTACTATACACAGATTTCACTTGTGTTTCAGGATTATATTGATTTCTACCAAATAAAATTGATGGTATTGGAGTGGGTTCACGGCTGTGGTTCATTTCAGGGCCCTTGCCTAGAATACCAAAACCCCAAACAAAGACTATTCCTTCATCTGTACAAGAAAATTGATCAGATGTACGTAATTTCTAACATAGTTAAATTACCTATAAATGTTTACCATTCAGTGCTATACAAGCTGATCCAGTAGCACCAATATCAGTGATTTTACCCATACCTTTACTCAATGGTAATTTCCTTGGTGTATTTACTTGATATTTATCACTATCTAATAGTAACTGACCATACTCTGAATTACCCCAACCAAAAACATCACCTTGATCTAAAAAAAAAAACAATTCCATTTAAAAGTATAACATTTTATTAAAGGCACAATGTAAAGTATTGTAAAGAACATATGTTTATCATTTATTTTTTAATTTTTTAATCTATATAATCAAATATTTGTTTTTTTTTTTTAAAAATTCTTAAAGTATTTAAAAATGCAAAATATATTTGATAAATAACTTACCATTTAAGGCTAAGACACAATCAGCCGAAGATACTACTTTTACAATTTTTTCACCTTTGATGTCTCCTCCAACAATAGTGGGCTCTGATTCATTATTATAATGTCCTAATCCGGTTTGACCATCGGCACCCCATCCACATGAATATACTTTACCAGTGTTAGTTATGAATAAACTAAACCAGTAAATACATTTAAACTATTTGTATGATAGATAACACGAGACAATACATAAAAAAAAAATATTTACCTATGATCTTGGCCACAAATTATCTTTGAAATACCATCATCTAATGTAATATTATTCACATTTCGTAGCTTACTAAAATCTTCATTTTCAATAATTTTTCGTCCACACTGTCCATAAGAATTACTACCTAAAGCATATACACCATCTGTGTTTGTTAATACAAGTGTATGTGCACGACCAGCAGCCACTGCTTTTATTTTAGTATTTGGTTCTTTCAAAGGAAGTTGAATTGGTACAGTGGCTAATATCAATCCTAATGGATAACCTTTTCGCGGATCATGATACCCTACATAAAATGGTAGAAATAAATATTAGCACAATTAAAAACATTTATGATTAATTCTATAAAAATTTTACTGTTCATTTTCAATTAAAAAAAAATTATATAATTTATCAGAAGGTACAATTTTTTATAGTCTTTACTCTTTAACAGTACTTACAAATTACAATTCTTCATACATTTGTAGTTACTCAATTTTTTAAATTCTAGATCTATCCCTTACTACCTTTTCTAGTATATAGGATGATTCATATGTTACACTTACAGTAATATAAAAATTGTGATAGTTCCAATATTAACTCCACCAATTAAAAATTAAGTTATTATTTTTATACATCAAAAATGGTTACCTATCTGTGAATCTGTATTTAAACCGCAGCCAAAGAGTTTATATTCATTATTTTCAACAGCATAAACGGTAAATCCATAACCGCACGCTAAATCTTTGATCTGGAAATGTGTGTTTGTAATTAATAACTATATAGTGTTCAACAATAAAAGTAATTGGGCCTGTTATAGCTTGTTGGTTGGCCTATATCACTAACGTGTTCAGGTCAAATAAAAAAGAAAGGTAACAAAATATTTTGAGCGCATGAAGTGGAATTTAATTTGGATTTCATTTTACTGAATATATTTTTAAAAAATTATAATTTTTTGAATTAAAAGAAGTTTTGAAATTGCACCTCCTTCCATTTTGAGTTCAATAATATTTTTAAATGACAGACTTGTAATGATATTTCAATCTTTTTTTTTTCTATAAATATCAATAAAACTTTATTTGCTGCGTAAAAAAGCTTGAAAATTGGATAAGACTCTTAATATATTATTTAAATGACATCTGAAAAACATTAAAAATCCAGTCACAATTTTTTTTTCAAGCATTTAATGTTAAAATTTTGACAAAATAAGTAAAAATAGCAAAAATGTGAAAATTATTTTGAATTAAAATTTTTCTTTTTAAACCTAAGATTTGTAAATTTAATTAAAGATTTCTCATAAGTTACCTTCCTTTTTTTTCAAAAAAAATGGTTACTTAAAAGTCAAATTTTCCATTAGATTGGATATTCTCTCGATTTCTCATTTAGACATTTTCTTTTGTTTCAATTTACTGGCTACGGTATGTATAATAAGAAATAACAATATAAATATAATATATCCATACTAACAAACCGATCAGTTCAGAATCGTTTGTTTTGTGTACAGTGATATTATATCATTGAATTAAAATTTAATACCATCCATTTAACAGTGAGCCACTTGTAATCTACTGTACAACAGAACGACATCCAGTTACCTGATTTTTTAATAGTATTTTTATAATTTTACAAAGTTCTATATGATTTTGTATGATTCAATTCAAAAACTTAAATGTGGTATTGTAAGAATAAAATCAGATGGTATCTTTTACAATTATTGTAGATAGACTTAAAAATTACGATAAATACAACATGCATAAATATCAAAACATTAACTTGCACTCAATGAACCAATTTTAAAGATATAAACATCTTTATAAGTCAGTTGTTTTAACTAATTAAATTACAATTAAGAACTCAAAAAGGGAGAGAGGTGTACCCAAAAAAAAATATTTTTTAAATAAGGGTAATCTCAAGCCTTTAGTACAATAAATAAGTCTGAATGAAATTCAGGGTCATTGTTCATATCTCTATACTTTGTATAATACAAATATAATATAATATAATTCATACTTTATGAGAATATGAAAACCTTAGTCTCACAGGTCTGTATATGAACTGTATCTGACGCTCTCTGGATCTGATTTTCAAATCACCTAGTGCACCATGTTCAGCCATACCCCACACATATAATCGCTGCTGATCTTTAGGTGACTCACTATAAGGTGCCACTGTAGAAAAAAATTAAGTATTTAAAATAATAATTTATAAATCGATTAATGAACTTCATATTCATCTTACTAAAAGGATCAACATTTTCAGATTTAACATTCACACCAACGTATCGTTTTGAACATAATGCGCAACTTGTCTTCTTTAATGAATTAAATAATTTTGATGACAATTTACTAGACATCGCTTATGAAGTATTCAAGAAATCATTTACACAAATTATAAATTGATGTAGAACTTTATTTCTGTAATGACTACTGTTATCGGGCACCGATGCACCATATTTAAATATAAGTTATGGTAATTAAAAATATTATAATCTATGGCTATATTACCTAACTTTATAATAATTTTTAACTATGAATAAAAAATTTGGACTTGGATATCCGAAAATTCAAAATTTTTAACAGGACGTTTGGCATTGGCCGTCCGGAGTCCGGACCACGATTTATGATAGTATGGTTCACGATGTAGTTGTCAGTAGATAACTATAATTATCTAAATCGTGGTATGGTTCAATGGTTGCCAATTGCCATAGACCACGAATTGATAATATATCTTAGATAGTCATATTATCTTAAATCGTACCATTATAGAAATCACGGACTAAGATATACTAAAGTATATCTTAGTCCGTGATAGAAATAGACGGAGCATTAGGTATGATAACACGCGTAAATGCGTGGAATTTGTTCGGTGATCGTGCGCTGTTATAATATTATGAACTAATTAAGTAATCGGCTAGCTGCAGCAGGCTGTCCTTGCAACATACTAATTCTCTCACTCTTATGGTAAAACTCACACTATCTCTCCACTTTGTTTGGCAGGACCACGCCGCCCAGTTCTCGGGACCATGGCTAAATAACTATAATTAAATAGTATGCTCGGGACAATCCATTGTATAATAATATGATCTAAGGTTCCGTCTATTTTTAAAAGTCTATGATCCCGTTGCCCAACGAGCTATGATATAAGGTATAGGATTTCAAATTTCAATCCGGATTGAAAGCACAGATTTGATTTTGATATAATCTGTGATTAAAGATATATCTTTAAATTTCAATCCGGATTGAAAGCACAGATTTGATTTTGATATAATCTGTGATTAAAGATATATCTTTAATCGTGATCTGGATGCAGGTATTAGCGCTTCTGGTGGACTATTTTTTTTCGTGTTATCATAGACATACATAAACAAGTTTATATACACAGATATATAAAAATATTTTTATATATCTGTGTTTATATATTATTTCTATGCATGTTATTTACTCTTATCTTATATTTAGTAGATACTAGAATACTAGATAGCCCTCCGAAGAAACGCCACTGGACTACTGGAGAGTGGAGACACTGGAGACGCTACGGTCAGCCGCCAGTAGTTTTCGTGACGCGGACTATTGTTACAACTTACAAATAAGAAATAACTTACCTTATATTGTATATAGGGTTAATCAACTCACGATTAAAGACTTAGCGGTTGTCACTCGCCCGGCGTGGTATGTCATGATTTGTAATTTGTATTATCCAGGATTCTATCAACACAGAACGTTGTAACGTGTATAATTGTATAAATTATTAGGCTATTACCGCATACCTGAAGGAGAAGTTTCCTAACTAAGTAAGACTTGTGCCCACGAACTGTGGCTAATGAATTCTAATTAATTGTAATCAGTAATCATTAGGAGAAGAATTTATTACTCAAGAGTTATGACAATTTTTTTGGATATACCTGACTAAAATTTAAATTTTGTATTTAGAATCACTGTAGCAGTTAACACAGCTTGCATAAACGCACTGAAGTTAATGTTTTGAAAATGGAATCATTATATGGTTTACCTTTTAAAGTTCTCGAAGTCCCAAATCTGCGTTTAAAGCGACCATCATGGTTAAAGAAACCGTCAGCCATGTTCATGTATGTAATTGTAACAATCTCATACTTTTTGGTGACTGGAGGTAAAGCATAATAGTGAATAATAATAATAATATACATAATTATTGATAATTTAGCTTCAACTTCTTTAATCATATTATGATTATTCTTTAGGGATCATTTATGACGTCATTATAGAACCACCTAGTGTAGGTTCAACTACAGATGAAAAAGGACATTCAAAACCAGTAAATTTTGACTATAATTTTAAGAATTTTTTTAATAGTAATTATTGTTTAAATTATGTATTGTATTAAATAGGTGGCATTTATGCCTTACAGAGTTAATGGACAATACATTATGGAAGGTTTAGCATCAAGTTTTCTATTCAACATTGGGGGTTTAGGATTTGTTATATTGGACTTAACCAATAATAAATCAACTCCAAAATTGAATCGCACACTTCTGACTGGTGTTGGATTTGCATGCATCATAGTATCATATTTTACTTGTTGGACGTTTATGAGAATGAAGCTTCCGTATGTATAGATTATTGTTTCAACTTCTAAGAAAAATTGTTTATGTTGGTTATATAATTTGTATATAGTATTTGAGTAATTTTTCATATTTTTAAAGAAAGAATATAGGAACTTGTTTGTTATCACTCGGGTGACTCAAATCTACTTGAACATTTTATACATAATAATGTTATAATGTTAAAATTACATGTAAATAAATTATACAATTCCTTAATTTTAATGATCACTTAAAAAGATGCCACATCTATATCTTCACTTTACTAGACATTTTTTCACTTTTTACCCTCAACAATAACAACTAGACCTACAATAAAACTAAGAAAGATGCTGAAGTAGAAAATCTAAGATTTTTTATTGACCAAAAAAAAAAAAAAAAAATACAATTTAAAATCAATTGCTTAAAATCTTGAAATTTATTTTAAATTATAATAACTTATACTACTTAGTTGTCTCTAAGTTGTTTTAAAAGATTTCTTTCAAAATTAAAATATGCAAACTAGAAATATTGAAAATATTTTCCATTTCATAATCTTGTTTTTATTTTTTGTGGCTTTACACAACCAGAATACAATTTTTATTTTAAACAAGTCCTTACAATTATGTGAATGATGGTACAAATTAATCTTCTCCTGTTTGAAAATTGGTATTAAGTTATATCAACATTTGGAAAGTTATCAAAATTTGTATTTTTTCTTTGTAGATTCAAAAGTTGGTATGATATATGAAATGTAATTTTAAAAACTATTAGGTACTTAGGTAGCAAAATATTAATGTAAAATTTTAAAACTCAGTTTTTAAAATCTTCAAAGTTCTAAATTTTGAATATATAACTACTAAAATAAATTTGGCCTTTAAAATCCTTTGAAAAATTACTCAAAAACTAATATGCATTTGTTGTTCTTACTATGGTAAAAAGGTATATAAATATTATTTGTGTATTAATAGTATATTTTTATACTCAATTAAAATATTGAAATTCCTTATTTATTACTGAAAATTAAAAGAAGTTAGAAACTACTTTTGTTGCCATTATTTAATAGTGGCAAATTAAGGCTGGGCATTAACAGGTTATTAAAGTTAATTTAATTTAAACTTTTACTAAACTAGGTAGTTACTTTTAGATTTAAATTGACTAACTAAATTATATTTGAATTAACAAATTAATTTTTCATTTTAAGAAGTTAAGTTAAATTATTTTGTTTTTAATTGTATTACATTTCAGTATTTCGTATTCATGTTAAAAATATTTACGCTAAGTTATTTAAACTCATTTTATATACATTTTAAACACGTTTTCTAATCTAACTTATTAGATAGGTATAAACTATTGTTCTTTTTTTAAAAAACTAAAAATTTCAATAAAATACATACTATATGGAAATACTGTATAAAGTATAAACAATTAAAAACTATAATCTATAATTTAGTTTTGGAATTGTAAAATATAAAGTACGCTAGACTTTTATAAAAAAAGTGTTTATTAACTTTTAACTTAACTGAGTTAAAAAATATCATTAACTAATATAATATAATATAATTTGCCATTTTTTACATTTCTTTTATGATGTTAATAAAATTGTTTGAGATTCACAATAAATGCTTTCTTACCAATATTTTATTAACCAGGAAAATACTTGCATCTGTGGTCTAAAAGCATTTTAACGCCATAATGTAAACTTTTTAATGTATATTATGTTATTATTATCTTAATAAATACTTATTTACATTTTTTCAGGGGATACTTGAAGTCATAAAATAAATCTTACAATAAATCATTGAACAAATCACATTTTTTTTTTTTTACATGTTTTCATAAGCCAATCAATATGTTCATCTTATATGTATCAAATTGTAATAACTAAATAATAATTTAAAAATAAAAATAATAATAAAGTATAGTTTGTCCATGAAATTATTTTTAATATGTGTACACTATTTTCTAACTTATATTCATCTTTAAAAGCTTTCTTTTTAAGCTTATGTTTTCAAAGTTTAATATTGAACATCCTGTAAAAATATAATATATTATTAAGTAACACTTTAATATACTTAAACTTAAAATACAAATAATAGTCATTTCTGAGTAAATCAAATCAAAGCCACTACAATTAATTTGCACAAATATCAAAGAAATTACTAAAGGAGAACAATTCTCTTATAGAAGTACATTTTTGGCGCGGGACAGTGGCTATTAATCATACAAAGTGATTGAGAGTAAGTACTGTCCTCTGCCACTAGTTTACTGATGGGTAGAGGCAAATTACTTGCCACACACATACACGTTTTGCTCAATAAACTATTTCAACTGTACCAACCGTAATCTCTGCAACAACTAATGGCCATAGTTGCCAGGCTCAAGTTCAATAATAAAAAAAAAAATTACAATGGTATGAAACGAGTATTACAGTTTACAGTTTTCAGCTGATTTGTATCGAAGTGATACCAGTGAGTGGCGTCGATTGCTTAATTTATTTATGACTTTTGTCATAGTAGATTTTTTAGATGGGAAGCTGGAAAGGGTATTGTAGGGGACTGACTATTAATCCAGAATTTTATGCACCACAAATTTTAGCTGTAAAGATTAATAAATACAATATAATTTGTGGTAGAGTGCATACTACAATCGACCTGTAATCATTAGTAGATCGAAATATGTGGCAGATCACATATGATAAGATAGCGAATAAAAATGTTTGTATCCACTAACTATATGTACAACCAATTCTCTCCACTCATACAGTTAAAAATTTAAGAATTGTTCTACTATTTTTCATGTACACAAGAAAAAATAAAAAAAACACATAATTGTAAAATCAATACATTCATCGATCCATTTACAATCATAAATGTATTTAAATATTTGTTTAGTAAAATCATAAAAATGAATTATAAAACATTGCATTATGTTGGTGCTTTTATTTGCGTTTAATTGTTAAATTGAAAAAAAGGGGAGGATAGTCGGGACCCAATGATAAAAATGTCATAGTATACTTGCTTCCATTCACTATAACATAATAATTATTTAATTCCACTAATATCTATTCTTTCTTTTTATTTTCTTATAACTTTCATCCTTATATACTCATCCAACCCTCCTCTTCGCTTAAAACGAAATTGGGCACACAATAAACAACTACATAATAATAAAATATTTAACAAAATAGTCTAATATAATTAAGCTGAATGTAGTGTTATTAGACCTCACCATTTGCATCATGCCATCCAGTTTTTGTAACCCCACATCAAATCTACTTATTATTTTTAATTTAACCACTATTAACACTCAAAACAGCTAGCAGTATGGTTAGGAATTTTTTTCAGAGTACAGACTATAAATGCTTCAACAGTAATTATTAATTATGGCTTATATGATATATTATAGACCATAAACATAATTATATGTAGGCATGTAGCTAAAATATTTTACTGATATAGATGACTAGGTAGAAGCTTGAAGGCTTGCCTCTCCTTCCTAAATATATATTGGATAATAAGTCACAATAAATGTTTTCTTCAATAAAAGAGCCCAAGAAACGAGAATGTTGCAAGGAAGTTTCTTAAATTAGTAGTATCACTAAGAAATGTCTGGTTTGCGTGACAAACTTTTTTTTTTTTTAAATGAGAGCCAACCTTTTTTACAGTAAATTATTTTGATAGTTTTAATACTTATAATTTTACCAAATCTAAATAATTGAAAATATGACCCTTAATTATATTTAAAATTCTAATAGTCAGAATTTGAATAAATACATTTTTAAAGGAAAAAATGGAAGTTTTACATGCTTGGTGAATTATACTGGATAAATATTATAAAAATACTTATTGATGTAAATGTATGTTTATTACACATCATTAACAAATATACAAACTTAGTGGAAGGATGTGGGGTAATGTCCACATAGAACCATAAAGAAAAACTATGAGAGCTAATGAACACAAAACAAAAAATTAAATTAATATGGTCTTAGTTTCACTTATGTATAGATAAACTGATGTCTGATACACGTTACATTGACATAAAATGGAGGAGAAATATGACAAGATATACAGGAACTCTCTAGTAAAAAAGATAACAAAAAGTTACTAACTTGTAAGCAGTCTTGTAAAAAATACTTTTGAAATACTATTATAAAAATGTATTTTACGAATACTCACAAAGTATTCAAATACAAATATAAGTATTTTTTTTAAAGTTATTCTGTACAATGTATATTTTAATATTTATTATATTATGTTACTAGTTTGCAACTTATCTTAGATTTTAACAATTTGAAATATCAACTAACAGTGTAGAATCAAGCAAAATAATAGTTTTAAAAAAATTATCGAAATGTGTTATTTTTTACAAAATTCTGAATTCTTTTTAATAACATTATTTTTTCAAATATAATATTCAAAACAATTTGTTTTTACAATATTATATTTATTAATGTCAAATTTTTGTGAAAAATAATTAATAAAACAAACTTTATGATATTTAAATACAAGTATTTACATTTTGTTAAAAATACTTTTAAATAGTATTCAGAATACTTAAAAAATACTTTAAAAAAATTGTATTTAGAATACCAAAAAATATTTCAAAAATTATTTTAATACAATTATTTAGATACTTGTATTCGAATACTTTACAAGACTACTTATAAGTGAGTTAACATTTTGTATTAATAATGTTATGAATGTTTAAATATCTTTAATAGTAAAGCATCAACTACACGTGTACACAGGTTATACGCTTTAGAAATCAATTGTTTCTTACACTAGGGACATAATTATTTAAAAAGTAACAACCATGCATTTCATGCAAATATATTAAATATAAAAAAATTTTACACAAATTATGATAATTACTGAATACAATCTACTTTATACATTTTAAAACCAATGATCTTGAAGAACAAACAAGAATAATTTAAACAAGCAGTGATTATACAATAAAAAATATATACTGACTTAACAAAATCTGGACACATGTCAGTTACGTGTTCAAATTCAGAAAATGAAAGAGCACCGTCGTCATCAAAATCTACTTCTTCAAATATTTTATGTACCAAACGTTTAAGATCACTATCATTAAAGGTATTTTGTTCTCCAATTAAACATTGAATTACTTTTTTTATATCTCCAACACCCAACATGTCATCACCATCAAAATCTAAACATTTTGATTCATATAAGTAAAAAATAAATTTAAATAATTTTATGATTTTACTTTATGAAATTTAAAAATCTATTCAATAATTATTTAAAAATTCTAAGATAGAATTAAAATATGGCACATTTTTTAGAATAAGAAAGTTAGCTTTTCATTGATCACCTATTACTAGAAACCGAAATTCTATGCATTTTCATATCCATACTGAGTGTATGCAGAACTATGAGGGTTACTAATTACAAAGACAAAATTTATATTTTTCATATTGATGCATATTTGAGGGGTTAAGGCATATTTTCTTATTAAATCATATAATTTGTATATTCTTAATACTTTTAATAAAAACAATAACTTTTTACTCTTGGTCCTCATTAAATTAAAAACAAGGATTAATATGTCGATCAACAATTCATTTTAAATAATCACAAAAATCTTTTTGATTAATGAAATATAAGTTGTATATATATACATTGTTTTAAGTTAGCAGCGCTGTATTTATAGCAAAAATGATACTCAAAGAATAGAAAAGAAATAATAACATGGTTACTACCGCAGCTTATGATCTTTGTTTGAACTCACTGAACTAAAAATCATAAAATAAATACATAATATTATATTATATATTAATAAATAATTAAAATATAAAATGTTTTAATTAAAATTCTAAACATTTTCTAATGAATAAAATGTGATTTACTTACTTTAGAGTTTTTATTTATTGTATTACAGAGATCATTTGACTGTACACTCTACTTAAGATATTTTTTTATTAAATTCTCTGAGCTTACATTTTCTTTGGTAAACATTTTTAATGCATAGAATTCTGGTCTCTACCTATAACTCTAACCAGGGGCGCCCAAAGTTGGTTTCGCTTATGACAAATGTCATAGGTAAATAGATGGGTGGGTGGGTGGTTGGTTGGCTATAATGTGAATTCAGACCCCTTAGACCCCCCTTTAGATACAGCCGAAGCTACTCTATTTTAAAGAGGATAATTTGTGTTTGTGAGGGTTCAGTGGGTGGGTGGGTGTATAGACTCAAAATTAAATTGTCATAGGTATTTCAAAATACATCGGCACTCCTGACTCTAACATAATCTAAAGTTATACAAGAACCTGTATAGTTTACTGTACCAGAAAACCTGTAATGATTATACCTCTTTTTAATGAAATGTATTTTATTACTTTATAATGATTATCTAATAATTCTACACTAATATTCATAAACCCAATACTTTGTGTAAATCACATATTTTTTTTTTAATAATCGTAGTAGCTTACCAAAAATTCTAAAGACATGTTCAGCCTTCACATCTGCAGGTGCCATAGTACTAAATACTGACATCATATCTAAAAAATCTTCAAATGTACAATCCCCATCTTGACTAGAACTGAATACTTGACACATACGTTCACCAAAAGGATTAGCTGCTAATTCAGGTAGCTTAAGGACTTTGTTTAGTGCTAATTTTGCATTTTTATTATGTCCCACTTTTTCAGGAGCTAAAGACTTGAACTTTTCATGTGCACTAAACATTGTATTATACATATTTGTATTTTTTAGGTCTATGATAAATTTCCCAACATTTGTAATAGATTTGTATTTTATTTTTTGTTTATATAATTTATAATATAGGTACTTACATCAAAACTTCTTTTTTTGTAAAATAAGTGAGATCCTAAAAATAAAATAAATGAGAAAATATGATTTATCTTAATGAAATATAGTTGTCCACTTTAAAAATAAAATTAAATGTTTATCATGCTATATTTTACTATACAACTTGTATAATACAACAAGTAAAGAAAATATATTTTACATTAGTTCTAATTTATAAAAAAAAAAATATACGTAAATATGACAATTAGTTTTATGTGAAACTAACCTAAAGCATTAAATTTGGTTTTTACAGTTTATAATACACAATATTTATTCATCAATAATTAATAAAAATATTTTATTGGTTCCAATCTTGATTACTAGGTCCTGCATCTGGTTCCTCTTCCACAGTAGGCATTGGAGACCGACTTTCAAACAGTGGTGACATTGCTTCAGATGTATTCTCACCACTACTACAATGCCCACTATTCTTATGTGTGCGCTCTGTTTGTTTCTTTGTAGTCCTGAATCTCATTCGTTCTTCAATTTCACATGCTTCATGATGAGCACTGCGTCTTCCATCATCGAGATCTTCAACAACTTCTGGTTCTGGAACTGTTGCAGCAAACTCAACTGGATCTACATCTAATTCTTTAACAATGCGCCACTTGGGTGTTACTATTTCTTTATATTTGACCATTTCAACTCTCGATGCAGCAGCAATACTATATGGTATAACAATGTTGTCAATATCATACTCACGCTTAGCATTGTATGTTTTATCTCCTGTTCTTGGAAACCAAGGACTATAATCTGGATCAGAGTCATAATTGTCTTCTTCATACACCTCATCAAGATCATCATCGTCACATATACTTTCACTACTTCTTCGACTGTTATATTTATAATCTTCATCCATTCTACTTCTTTTATGTTTGCTATAACGTATACGTCTTCTTTTTCTTGCTTGTCTTTGATTTCGATTGAATTTAGTAATTGGATCATTACGGGTAGGCCAAGCATTTTGTAATTTAACAGGTGGAACCTGCCTAATAGTAGGACTTTGTTCAGGCGTCCGGTCCACAAAATATTTATTAAAATCTGTATCAGATGAAGATTTATTTTTTTGTTTTAGATGAAAAGATGATTTTCCTAACTCATTAGATAACGCAATATTTAAAGAAATATCTTTAGAATATGATAAGACTGGGTGAAAAGTATCACTCAAAAAATGACCAGAATCATTTGAATGGCGCTGAAGACTTACACAAGTAGGACAAGAATCAATCCCATAGCAATCACAGGGATTAATACGATTTAATTTTGCTTTGTCCCCCTTTTTTAAAGCTGCAGCCAAATTTATGAGGGGCGGTTGCATTAACATTCTATGTTGAGTTTTAGGTTCATACGGAAAACATCTTCTACCAGATTCTTCTTCTTGGTCTTGTACATATGTATGAGAAGAATATCGATTTAATGCTTCATTATAAAAATTGATTTTGAACTCTATATCAGACATAACATTAACAAGCCAAGTTAATCGGTATGCAATACTTACGCGTTCATGAAGCCATTTCCAAGAATTTCTTTTCTCTATAGGACAATTGGATGATTGTAATTCTTCTTCACTAGTTTCTCCTAACGTATCACTTTCTGAATCACTAGCTGTTGCTTCTGAGTCATATTCTTCATTTACTGTTTTAATTTGTGACTCTAGCATACCGAAGACCTTTTCACCATCCTTAATTTCATCACAAAGTAAACTTTTCAAAAATGGATTAGATTGCCTTTTTTGAACTTTGAGCAATGTTGATTTGATATTTTTAATAGCGTTACTTTTTTGTGATTGTAACACATTATAGATTTCTTGAGTGGAACACTTACTCATAGTTTTTAGTTGTATATTCTGTAGCTTTGATATTATTTTTTGAAGTCGCTCACTCAACATTTTACCTTTGTTCATATATTTGCTGAAATTTTCTTTCACGGTAGGTGTTTCATCGTATTGAGTAACTACTTCTTCTTCTGCCATTCCAATAACATTG
The DNA here is from genome assembly GCA_027563435.1 of Nasonovia ribisnigri. Lineage (NCBI taxonomy): Eukaryota > Metazoa > Arthropoda > Insecta > Hemiptera > Aphididae > Nasonovia > Nasonovia ribisnigri. The sequence continues at coordinate 39,056 of JANEHU010004415.1, forward strand.
TCTAATAGATCTCTTTCAAAAGAACTTAAATCATTATCGCCAATTGTAAACATTGCATCTGCATCACTATTACCAATTTCAACTTGATCAGTATCATTTTCATAAGACATTAAGCCATTTTTGACCATTGAAATATTTTTCATTACACCAAGTATATCATCGGACGAAAGTTCCATGGGATCGACATTCTTTAGAGGTGGATTCTCATCCATGGTTGGTTCCTTGTACATACAAACGCTTTTTTACAACAACCGCCAATAAAGAACGCGATGGTTATTTACACGTCCGACGTGAAACTATATAATATCAAATACTTTAAAATGAGAATACGGGAAGCTTAATGATAATAAGCGGGCAACAAACTTTATCCAGTAGCAGTGTGGACACAATGAAAATTATTTACATTCCCTTTTGGAATATTATAGTGACACTGATAACGCAAGTAGAACTAATAAATTTAATTTGGATAACACACGATAAATAATTTTTAAAGTATGACTACACTGATTGTGGCTCATATAGTTATATTATAATTTACATAATATTATATAATAATCTGAGGCATAGCTAAGGTCACAAGTATCTCATAAGTTATAACTCGAAATGTCTTAAAGCTACGGCTATAGATAATGATTGTGTTTCATACATTAAAAATGTGTAGCACAAAACTTATAAGTTTACATGAATTATGATACTTTCACCTTCCCTCACCAACACAATATGACAGACTACGATATCTAGCAAATAAATATATTGGCTACATTGTTCGAACGAAAAAAAATGGTAATGAACTGAAATGAGTAATGGGGTAAAATTATATTAGTTTTTAATATTAGTAAATGATTAATACCAAATTTAGTATAATAAAATAAAATTCTCCCTTGGCACAATCTATATTAAATTTCATAATAGACTTCAGGTAGATAGCGCGGCAGTCTCGTCGTTTAAGTCACGTGACTTTTCAACAACATTCCGTGTTTCGACTCGCAAGCCACGAGGAATCGTAATTGTCACTAAAAATAAAACCAATAAAAACCCAGGTTGTTTCCAAGTGCCGAAAACTGAAAAGCCAATCCTAGACTAGCGACGTCGGACGGTGCTTGACCTAGGGATTTGTTTCATCTATAGCATGACAAATTAGATACCTAGGTATGATATCAACATAACTAATATTGATCGACAACGCGCGCCCTTCCCGCACTTCGTCAATAACTGTGACGTAAGTACGTAACTACGTAAGCCGTACTCACTATAGCAGAATAATAAGTAATAACAATAATATAATATAATATCAGAGAACGGATGACGTCATTTTTGTGGTGGGAGAACCTGTGTGTTGCGTATCGCTAAGTTGATATAGTAGGGCCTAACTAAGGCTAGTAGCATACCCACGACTGCGGACTGAGGGCTAGGGAGCACTAATGTGCAAATTTTTCGATATAGTTTTAGGAATTTAGATGTTAATAATAATAATTTATAATTATGTATCGTGTACGTAGGTAGAAATTAGAGTGCCTTGATAGAGAGGCACTCTAGTAGAAATGACCGTTTATTATTAAAATAAATAATTAACAAATTACTATGCCCACTTCAAAATATATTGAATATCTTAATTTTTTTTTTTTAATTTATCGACGAAAAAATAATGGCTAAAATCCACTCTACCACGCCCCTCACGAATTTCAAAATAAATTTTTTTAAAAAACGTGTTTTTTAATACTGTTTAATTTTTTTGCGGAAACCATTATTTTGGAAGTTATAGCCTTCCAAAGTTTGTGATTTTACGTTTATTCATACAAGTACCTATATAAATATATTATAATGAATGCCCAAAATTAAAATATGTCAATATATCGCTGTTTATAATATCGAAATAATTTGTGCATCCTTAGCTGCGGCAACCACCACGCGACATAAATTATTTTTTTTTTTGTAACACCGTTTTGGAATGGAATCGGTCCCGTCCCGTCCCGGGTTTTAGTATTACCCTAAATTATGTATAACTTCAGCGATCATAGACCTATTAAGTATAAACTAATATAATAATAAATAGGAGCATGGTAGTGGTGGTACCAATGTACCAGGGCGGTACTTCTAGCGATGAACTCGGGTAACGCCAATTGTGAACGTGGAGTGGTAACCCACATTTCTGCACATGTGCATAAGCACAGTATAAGGTAAAAACATGGTACGAATTAAAAAATAAATGTGCCGCCAAAAATAACGGGCCCCACCTAACATAGTAACATGTCGTTTCCAGTATATGATATCTGAGTCCTTGACAACATTGTATGTATGTATGTCACTAATTGTGGCGTATTTTTACACTTACCACGATGACCGATCGCGATGGTAAGAAACTAAAAAGCCTTAGAGGGCATTAGCGTTTAAGAGTAGTTACAGTTAAATTTTAGGGTTCGGCTAAAACAGTTACCAATTATTTTGGGGTGCTAAGCTGATTTAGACATTGACACAGGGTTGGTTCTGCTATGCTATATTACCCGTGGGTCAGAGAAAGAAAACGAACAGTGTGCTGATATCGACCTCTTGAAGTTAAGAGTTAACGACACTGATAATACAAAATGATAACATTTTGGTGATGTAATCACAGATTTTATTGTATTTTTATAATTTTTATCACGGAATATGATTTAACTAATGTTTTCGTAGATTTTGAAGATAGATTGGAGTATTTGACTGAAAACGTACTGGCGGGCTGCTTAAGGTTATGAGTAGGCTTGTGCGTGGGGAATGCAGGAATATGCGGCGGAAATAGGGCTAAATAGTACTAACTTTAATAATCGTATAAAATAGATATAAATTAATTAGGTCCAATTACTATGTTATTTTACTAAGGTGTATTGATTTATCACGACCCTTCGGCCCTCGAAGTTACGTTCTTATCTATACAAAATACTAATATTAAATCTATGGTTTAAGGTTTTATCACAGACAAGCACAGACTTCTACATAATAAGTAATAAGTAATAACACCGTATTGAAATATTCTGTGCGGACAAGACAAATGCTAATCTAGATTATAAATATTCATGGGATAAAAAATTAAACTATCGATTGGTTTCTAAATCGTATCAGCAAAACAAATGTATTCAAAAAATTGTATACTATAAAAATATGAATTTTACCTAATATTTGAAATATTCATTAAATATAAATTAAGAAATTAGTTTAACATAAAGATATTCTATAACTAAGCTTAAAATTAATATCTAACTTCTTTAATGTTTATTTAAAAATTAACCAATAGGTTTAATAGATATAACTACTTATAATAAGTATATAATTGCATTATTTATTCTTATATTAATTATATTAAATAATTCATTCATGTAGTATAATATCTTAAAAATAAGCTTTAAATAAAATGAGAAAAAGCTAATCTCTCAGAGCTTCAATTTATTAAAACTGGATCTCTTTGACGTGTTATTATTAAAAATGTACATCACAAAAACGAATAATACATAAATCCACACAAGTCATATAATATGTTTAATAGCCTGAATTGATACTATATATTATAAATAAAATAAATTGGTGTTTGAGAATTACCTGATAGTCATTTAACTCTTCAGTGGAGAATTGGCTAGATTTTTGGCCCATTTGTTTTTTAAAATTAAAAACCTCTCTTAACAGACCATTGAATTAATTATAAACTAATAAAACTAGTAAATTTTGTTATTGTTACCTCAACAAATAATATTACCTAAAGAACTAGAACAAAAATTATTTTAAACTTTCGTATACTATTATTACTGTTTAATATTTATCACAATTTATATTATAGTATTATACCATCATATAATATATTATATTAAAAAACCTTAGTCCCTGTTATTTATTTATTATTTTGATAAGTCGAGGGTGTTGCCATGGAAGAAATAGAAACAGAGTATACCAACGTCGACAAATAAATCTCAGCGTTTTCGATTTGGCGCACTTTTTGCGCTCAGGGCGCGTTGGGTGCAAAAAGGTATTCGATTTGACAAATATTCATTGAACTGGCGCATTATTTTGTATTCGATTTATTGGCTATTATTGCACTGACAATAATAGTGTGCTCTCAGTGCGAACTTCCTGCACCGCCAATTTTGTTAGTATAATCATTGTTCTGTGGTATAATTATGAATTTTATAAATATGAACAGTTTTTCTCTATAAAAGGACACATTAAATTTCCTATTTATCGTATTATTATTATTATTATTATTATTACTACTATTATTATTTGTATCTGATAATAATGTTTTTTACTTATTCGATTTATAGAAAACTAGTGTATCACTCGGGTAATGCTGGGGGAAATGTAGAATTCAGTGCAGCACACTCTTTTTGTCAAGTTTAAAACGCTATGAATGTCACGGTTGTAGATATCAATCACCACAGAACAATATTATAGAAGCACAAATAGGTATATAGAAATCTGTGTACTGAAGAGACTCTCGATTAGCAGCAGCTGCTGGTCGGATTGTCGGAACACTGTAACCCTAGGGTCGGTAGTATTTGAACGGTATTGGAATCTGATAGAACGTTGGCGACGCATATCCCTCTTTAGAAAATTATAAAACGAAAACTATCCGTAATGGACGATGGCCGTTCCAAATACTATATACGAGCATACGACAATACGGGACACTTAGAGTATATTAGTATATATACGACAATACGAGTACACCTTAGATACTACTTAGTACATAATTTTGTTAAATCAACAACTTCAACTTCAGCACTCGTATCATCAACCTCGTCATCAGTATCACTTTTTTCGCTACTTCATGATTCATCACTACCACCATTAAACCAATTACTATTAGTAATAATTTAATTATTTATAGATTTTATATCCCACCTGTTGTGGAGAAGTTTTTTTTACATTTATCAAAAATGGTAAAATGTGCAGAATTCCGGGTGAACGATATACAGTTACAAATATAACGTTATTACTTATTAGTTATTAGTTTATCACTGATAAATAAATAATAATAAATGTCTAAATGCTTGTATAATATGGCTTCGATTAATTGTCTTAAAATACCAATTGTACCCATTACCCAAACCCAATTAAAAATTCAAAACCAATTGCAGTTGGTTGACGTAGTTGACCCGCATCGGTTAGACGCGTCGAAATTAGGAAAACACAATTAAATAGGCAGTATATAACTGTGTAGCTTGGGTACTCTTCCTAAAAATAACTTATAATCATTTTTCCATTAATTTACTGTTGACGAGTCACCAACACAACATAACAATGAAATGTAGGTATGTTTGAGCACCGGGTTCGGCCCCTAACGAAAAGGTCAATAATAAATAATACCTACTATATAATATTCTAATGAACATGCAATTTTTTTACTGAGATCACTCGACAGTTCAAATTTTATGTATTAATTATCAAAAAAATAAATTGTCAATAAAAATATGTATTTTATTTTTTTGTATAGAGACAAATTTATCTAGATGGGATAAAAGGTAACTAAATAGACAATATTTATCTAGATAATTTATCCAGATACCTAAGTTTCAACACTGCCAAAGACCTAAGATTAAAGAATAAAGTACAATTGCATAAGTTGGATGACAGAGATTTGATTTTTCAAATAATTATGAAGAGTTTCTTAGTAATATGAATTAGTGTAATAGTGTAGCATATATAACAGGTTGGGTTTATTCTCAATTAAATCTTAAGGCTTGTATTGAAAAATTAGCATCCAGTAACAAATCTGTGAATAGGCTTCATTCAACATTGATAATACCTTAATCAACATGAAGGAATATAATGGTTGTAATTTATTGTACCCTTTTACAAAAAAAAACCGAGTGAATCTACAAAGCATTTAACTGCATTATTCAATTCATCAATTGAAAAATTACTTTTTAGAAAAGAAGAAAATATTAAAGGTATTAAACAATATTATTCAAAATTATTATTTTTTTTTTAAAATTTTTATTTAGAAATTTCAACAATCTGTACGTTTATAAGTACAATAAGCAGAAAAGATGGAGTGATAACTATATTAACATGAGTATATGAGTGAAGGGACCATCCAGCGACGGCACTTCAGCGGTGGGAATTACTTACTACTTATTATTTGTAATTGTGGCATGCAGGTACTTGAGGTACTGTGTAGGCTTACCTAAGGAAATCCCGAGGCCACTGGCGCTTGATTCTTCTTATAGGATTTCCAGGGAGTGTGGTTGAGAATAGATTATGTATAAGAGGATTTGCGTGGTTAGGAAGGCGTTTGTGGAATCGTGTGTAGTTGATTTTGGCTACTTCGTTTATCGTGGGAATTTTTAGGTTTGTGTGTATAGTATGGAGGCCGGAGGGGCATTAGTAATTAATCGGAGTATCTTAGATTGGAATATTTGAATTTTTTTGTATATTTGTTTTTTTGGCGGGGCCCCATATTTACCGTAAGTTCATATGGGTTTGAGAAGTAGATTATAAAGGGTGATTTTGGTTTTTATATTAAGTTTTGAGGATTTTCCTAGGATGTTGCAAAGGAGTGAGAGTCTGGGGTTATGTGAGATTTGTATGGTATAGATATGTTTAGCCCATGTTAATCTTTTGTCAAAGAGAACACCCAGGTATTTAACGGTATCAGAATTTGGGATGAGTTTATTGTTTAGAGAAACAGATGGTGATGGTCGTTTCTTGAGGGTGAAGGAAGTGTAGATTGATTTGGATTTATTTATTTTACATTTTTACCCCCCACTAAGAGTACCAAGGGGAGAGTAAATTAAGATGATTTTGTATTGAAGCTGATATGATACAAGTTCAGGTTCCGAGTTTGTGGAGAAAATTACTTTATCATCTGCGTATTCAGCGACTTGGTTGTTAGGGTGTGTGGGTTGGTCCGAGGTAAACAAATTGTAAAGCGTTGGAGACAAGACTGCGTCCTGAGGGACGCAAACCTGAATCGGTGAGATACTTGAGAGTTCTGAGCCTGATCTAATTGCGAAGAATCTTTCATTTAGGTAGGATTTGAAGAATAGATAGTATGAAGGAGAAAGCATGTTTTTAGGGTTCCGTACTTCAAAAGAAAAAAACGGAACCCTTATAACATCACTTTGTTGTCCGTCCGTCCGTCCGTCTGTCAAGAGCGTTTTTCTCAGGAACGCGTGGAGGTATCAAACTGAAATTTGTATATGATACTCAGGTCTACTGTCCCTGGAAGCTGTAGAAAAATCAACCTTCTAAGCCAACGCAATCAAAAGATACAGCCATTTAGGCCGCAAATTTCCGCAAATTTTCGAAACTCGCACGGGAATCAAAACCTACAGGGTACTTCCCGTGAACTTAGAATCTTGAAATTTCGTACGAAGTCACGTCATATAGTACAGATATAGGAAAAATTACGAAAACCGTAAATTTTTAGTTTCATCATATAAAAAAAAAAATATTTTTGAAAAATATTTTTGACAATTTTGAAAATTTCAAGTTACTACTCCTTATCTCATGAACGCGTTGAGGTATTAAATTAAAATTCATATTAAATACTTAAGTCTATAATACCTTTAAACTGTAACAAAATCAAACTTTTATGTCAACGCAATCCGATGGTCCAGCTATATCTAATGCAAATCCAGGTTGGGGATCTATCGCGTATGTACGTCGCAGTCTCAAAGATGCCGTGACAGATGGATCATGTAAAAATATTATTTAAATAACCCAGGCGCTGCAAACGGCCATTGTGAATGCTTGCATTTTGAAATGTTTAATGTCAGAGTGATAACTGTATATAGGTCACCACAATGTCCAATTAATGTTGCAATAGAATGCATAAATACAGCAATATACGACAACAACCTCAATAGGTATACATCATGTTCTCGTCTGATTGCTGTGGGAGACTTCAATATCGATTTTAGAATGAATCCCCAAAATGGAATTTCCACATTTTTTTCATCCCTAAACATGTTTCCGTTAATAAACACTAGCACTACACGAAGTAGTACAACTATAGATAACGTTTTTTCGAACTTCAATGTTCAATGTGGTACTAATCATACCTTTTTCAGTCACCATTTACAAATCTGGTTCAAATTTAATTCTTAATTAACATTTTTGTACCAGATTTCTAAATAGTGACTAAAAAACTGTAAATAAATAACTTTGATAAAAAAGCTTGCCCTTGTTATATTATAAAATAAATGATAGATGTTAATATAAAATGAAGGATTACTGGAACGATAAAGATACCTTTGTCATTAATTTATGATCCTCCAGCTTTCCATATTTTTATGTTATAAATTTCATTTTGCAATAAAAATAAAAAAAACTTTTACTTATATACCTACAGGTTTGTACGGAACCCTCTGTGCGCGAGTCCAACTCGCACTTGCCCGGTTTTTTTTAGTTTAAGTAAGAGTCCAAACCTTCTCGAACGCTTGCGAGACGTCTAAAAACACTGCGGTTGTGTATTGTTTTTTTTCCAGCGAGGAGGAAATTGCGTCTGCGAGTCTTTATTTGGTGAATTGTAGAATGGTTCTCACAGAAACCAAATTGCTCGTTCGGAATGAAGTTGTTATCTTTGATTATGGGATGTATTCTTTTTAAAATTAGTTTTTCGCATAGAATGTATTGATTTTACAATGATGTGTATTTTATATATTATATTTATTATTTTTATTTTTGTGTCTGTCATCGCCTTTTGGGACAGTAAAGCTGCTTCGATTTTCTTCAATAGTATCTTTTCTGATAGGAAAGTGAATCTAGTTGGTACTGTAGGGGGTCAAAAGTAAAAAAAAAGGGAGTGTAAGTGGATGTCGTTCTGCTGTACAGTAGGTTACAAGTGAGACACTAATGGATGGTATTAAATTTTAATTCAATGATATAATATCATTAATATAAAAAAACGATTCTGAAGTTCAGAATCTGAACTGAGACGGTTTGTCGGTGTGGATATTTTATTTTATATACATATATATTGTTATTTCATATTATTAATACGGTAGCCGATGAGTTGAATTATATTATAATTATATTATAAAATTACAATTTAAAGGAAAATTTAAGCTGAGCAGTTCACATTTAGCTTTGTTAGTTTAAAAATTAGAGTGAATCAACCAACTATAGTAGAAACATTATCTGTGTTCTCGTGTAAGTTTTTTGACTGTAAATATAAACATATTTTCCATGGGTACTTAAAATCTTTAAAGTATATTATCATATTTTGAACACACAATGACATTTTCAAATGCAAACAAATTCAACCTACAGTATTACTAATAGTAAAATAACTTATATTAATAGCAATCAAAACTTAAAATATTTACTTAGTAATATATGCTTAGACAAAAGTTATAATATAGGCTAGTAGGCAATCTTTCTTATTGTATGCAATGATTTTATGTTGTTAAATTTATACTTAACACATCCATTACAGTGACCCAAACAACACTTATATACAGCAGAGGGATAATTGCTTGCCCACCCTTTTAGTATTATTTTAAATATGTATACACAGATATAATACTTTATTTAAACTAAATACATTTAATAAAATGAAACTGAGTTTTAAATTAAACTTACTTTTACATTTTAAGGTTGGGGAAATTAAAATGGAGCCATCACTATTCACAATCATAGAAATAATTTTAGTAAAAATCATTTTTAAATTTGGTTACAAATTGACAGTGAAAAGTCAAATTTTTAACATTTATAAGGAAATAAATTTGATTATTAAAATCTATTTTATTTTTAAAATTGAATAATAATTTTATGAATCGACAAATTCATTAGTAAAATTATTTATAAGAACTGTAAATATAAATATAGGAAAACATTACAACAAATATTATTCAGTACACAAGATGTAATCTTAATCAATATTTATGTTTGTGCTTTCGTGATGTATGTGACAATGGTGTTGGAGGTGTCCGTACATGATGCCGATGAGGTGATCGTGAATGCGATCTTTTGTGTCTATAGTTATGCCTTTCATCACGTTCACGGTCCCTTCTTCTTGATAATGAACGAGGAGAATCAACCGGTGATATTCTTGTTTTTTTATTATTACGTTGTGGTGAATTTGGTCTTTTTCTTGAAGGAGGACTTAAACTATCACTTCTGGGATAATATAAGTATACTTAAAGTATAGAAAATAGAATAAACAGTACGTTAAAATTTACCTTATGCTATGTGATGACCATTTACTATATGCGGGACTATTTGAAGGACTTCTAGATCTTTTCTTTTTTTTACCATCACGATAGTCTTCATCAGGACTTAATCTTTTATTGATTTTGTCTTTATCTTTTTTTTCTTTTTCCAATTTCAATTCCTTTTCCTAAAAAAAAATATTATTTCAGGTATCTTAACAACATTAAAATTATATATATTAAGAATATAATGTATTCCATTCATAATGTCCAAATTAAAATATAATACAAATAATATACATTTTTCTTAGTTTTTGCAAAAATTTATCACAATTCTTAAGCAAAATAATTATCAGATTTTACCATACAGCTTTGTACAACGCTTCATGCGGGTCAAACAGTGCACTGCCGACAGTAAGCGCTTACTATTGTATGACTTAATTATCACAAATATAAATGTAAGAAGTAAATTATATAAATATACTATTTAAAATTGTTACCAGTTACCCTAATCAGACCAGAAAACATCTACTTATTCTAGGGGCGGCGATATTTTCAAATTTTGATACTACTAAACGGTATTTTTTTATTACTGGTATCTATGGTATTTTTGATTTTTAAAAATACCGTATCTAAGTAATAGCTGAAAGTACCGTACCTTGGTAATTATCAAAAATACCATAGCTCGGTGAATTTATTAGTATTTCTGAGTTTCTAAAGCTTTTATATTATAATATTGATTATATTGGTAAAAATAATAAATAATAAATGTTAGTATACAGTATTTTCGGTAATTACCATAGCACGGTTTTTCTGGTATTAACAGTTATTACCGTTTAAATACCACCAGCCTCAACTTATACTAATATTTTGTAAAAATAAAAAAAATTATCAGAAAATGATAAACTTACCGGGGATTTTTGTGCTTTTTTAAGTAGCTTACGTCTATAATGTTCCACTTGTTGATATATATTCCATCCACCTTTTAATGCTCTTTTGCCAGATTCTAATTCATCTTGATATTGCATAACTTTTACTTCTACTTCCCTTAATTTAGCTCTTCGATCATCAGCATTTTCTCTAAAAGTAAAATATTAATAATACAAACAATTCTTTGTCCGTGCACCAAAGGCTTAACCAAAAAATATATACGATAATATTTGGACTAAATGTTTCCAAATGTTTAATGGATACAACCATTTATGCAAAATATGAGATTTTTGGCAATTCAAAACATTATTAAAGTTGAGTTGGTTTTTTTGCTTGCTATTCAATTAGGTACCAAGTTGGAATATTTAGTTACGACCAATTAAATAAAATTAAATAATCAATGTTTTAGTTTACAATACAGTTTATTGTATATTATTTATATGTATACATATTACATACAGTTAAGAAAAAAATCGATTAATTACTAATTTTTGATTATTTGTTTAACTATATTATAAAAGTATAACATACATCACGGTTAAAATATAAGTACCTACTTAGTACGTACTGTTAAAATTATTGTAACTATATTTATTATTCATTATAAAAAGATTTAAAAAAAATGTTATAAGTGTTTGGAACCCACCAAAATATAATGGACCTATGTTGTGTTAGTGTACACTGTATAGTTTATGTTCATAAACTATACAATAACCTATAATAGATACCAATGATTTTAAAATACCTTGTTTCATTTAAGTCATCATCTGGCGAATCTTGATCAACGGACTCACTATTATAACTTTTATTTTCTCTTTCTAACATCTCCCATTTGCTAGTAGTCATTGCTTGTTCTTCAGCTTCATGAGGGTCAACAGTTTCCCATCTAGATGGAACAAATGCAGCTGCTTTGATATTTTTTCCTACTGCCTCTCCCGTTAATGGCATACCTCCAATATCATCATCTAATACTATACAAAATTGATATATTTATAGGTTTATTGTTTTAATTAATACATATTGCATTTTTAATACAAATATTAAATTTCCTTGTCGTTACATTTATTTAATTTTTTACCCTATATTTTCCCAAACTGCGGATATTTCTATATTATCTTACTATTGTATGCTTAGAAAAATACATGCATTCTTTGTTGGTCTGTTGTCTATCTGTTACTAATAATTTATCTATTTTAACTCATTTGTATTTTTATGCTTATAATATTTTATACTGTCAACTTATTTATCAAGACTTATGTATTCAATCACTAACCAGCTGTCTTGACCAGGCCGACATTATTAGTATCACATTTACTATGTTAAATCTAATAGACAACTTACATGGTATACCATCAATGTCTGTATCACCGGGAGGTGTGTCATCATATGCGTGTTTTAACAACGTAGCACCATCTAAAGGTATACCATCTAAATCCTCATTATCTAGATTTTCAGGATCTGATAAAGGTGCTCCATCTATATTTTCAGACTCGTCGATAGATTTTGAATTTGTATTATATTGCAATTCTTCACGAGAATTGATTAGTTCTTGAGGTATCTAGAAATTTAAAATAATAATGTATCATGGCACAACTAACATATATAAAGACTTACATCATTTATTGAAAGGCCAAGAAAAGTATTTTGGCATCTAAATAAGAATTCTTTTGGATAAATATCCCAGTCTTCCCAAGCACGAAAAATCTGCATTATACGATGTTTAAAACCATCGGCTTGACTTTGAGAATCTAAACTCTTATAAGTCTTAAGGGCTTCTTCCATTATAGGAATTAATCTTGTTTCAAATCTATTGTAAGAGTAATACAATTTAAATACTTTGAAAAATGTACAATTAAAAAAATAAAACAAAAAAAACTATACCCTCTTCTAAATTGTGTTGCATTTATAACCTTTAAACTACAATTATGTAGAACATCTGATATCAAATAAAGCCGTGCAATCTAAATTAAGAAGAATATTTATTTAAATATACTTGATATAATATAAGTAGTATAATATAATATTATAACTTAATAATTCAATATTTTTACTTTTTTATGTAATGCAGTTGTAGCATTAGATAATGATTCTTGAATGCAATCACATATTTCTTCTACAGCATCACTATGTTCTACACAAAATACCATGACTTCAGCTACTTTTAATCGCTCAGGAGTCATATTTCTAATGAGATCTTCAAATCGCTCCCTTTGAGATACGCTTAAAGTTCCCTTAGTCCTCGTTACCAAATCTTCCTCGGGAACAAGTTCTTCTGGCATGCCAACCGTATATGGATTCATTGGTGGTGGTCTCCAAATTGATCCATTCTTAAACATACGAAATTCATCAATGCGCCAATCTTTCGTAGAATCACCTTGTAACATAGAAAATAGCTTCCATCTGTAGTAAATATGAGTAGGCGAACAATTGTCAAACAAAAATCTGATAAGAATAAAATCAAGTAGTATTAAGTAGTAATTGTTATAATATATATAATTATATTAAAATGTAAAAAATCCAAATAAAATACTCACTGAAACATTGGGTTATTCAACTCTTTATTCATTATCATAGCTTCAAATAATGGTCCTTCCCGTATTACAAATTCAATCATGTGATGTATGAGCATCAGCAAATTTCTAAAATTTTTTTTAAAGTATTAATAAAATAAATAAACGTTTAGTTTATATATTTTTTTCTTTTTTAGTTTTTCACTTTGCTTCAGCAGGCCAACATTGATAATATAAGGACCATCTTTTGATAATTTGTAAATCTTTTTTATACCTTAAGATTATTAATTAATTTACATCAGAGAAATGAAAATGTTACCTTTCTGTGGGTATAACGACTTTAATGATAGTCTGCGGTAAAATCTGTCACAAAAAAGCAAATTGGTTTAAAACAAAGTTGTTGATGTACATTTAGGTAAATTAAAAAAAATTATTTAATAAATACATGTTTTATTTATATATTTTTTAAATATTGATTTTATCAATTTTCAATAATTGTACATTTTAATCACAATATCTCAATCCGACACCATTACATATTAATTAATTTTTGCCTGCCAGCTGCAATACTGTGTATTTGGATAGTATTTAAGAAAGTCGGATCAAGTAAATTACATAATAAAAATAACAAAATCTTTTAAAATAGTAAAATACCTTTTCAACTGGTTGGCCTCTATCAAAATATCCTGGATCTTGTCGTGCACGTCCATGATTCTACAATAAAAATCATTAAATTGAGCAAAAAAAAATTACTTTTTGGTTTTGATTACAACTTTACAATACATATACAAATTGATTCACCAAGCATGCTTACCCAATGTTTTTTCTACATAAACAGTTATTCAAAATATGGTTTTTAGATATTTTAAATATATTTTAAGACTATGGTTGTTTTAAAATTCAGGACATTTATTGTACAACTTAAAATGTGTCCTATGGTAATACAAACTTCTGTTTTGTAAATGAGAACCTGCCTAATTCTAATACTATAAATTATTTATTTTTATTAAATATATATTATTTTCTTCTGAAAATGTTGATTTAATTAAAATTGAAATGTAAACAATAAGTTTTTGAGTTATTTATGTTTGTGTTCTTAGAATAATAGTTCCATGATAATGAGATTGGATTTTGGACGTTATGGGGGCTATGTGTGATTTTAATTTAGAACGATATTATAGTAATTAATATTAATCAATCAACATTTATAATTTGCAAAAATGGTAAGTATAATTATCAATAGATCCGCTATTAAAACTATTTTTATAATGTGTAAAACTATTTTTAAGAACTATTATCCTTAGTTCTTTTATTAACTGAGAAGCTATACTCGTTTGAATTATGAATTACGTACATCAACATTTTCAAGAAAATAATATCCTAAATAATCTACAGAAGAAAAGCGGTGTTCTCATTTGTAAAACAGGAATTTGTATCGTTACAGGACACACTTTAAGAAATATAATAATTCTCAAGAATTTAAAAATAAGGTCTTCAATTAGTAATTAGTATATTATAGTATGTTTTTAGGTTCCAAAAATTAGAATTAGAATTAATTAATTATAAAAGGAAAACATGAGGGGTTATGATGAGCAAATTTTTTCTAAATAAATATCAATACTTGATAAATAATAAGTATCTATAGCAGAAAAAAAATAAAAGTTTTTAGTTTAATAAGCAGTTTTGTTTGTTGTATTAAGTGCGGTAAATTAATTATTTTTTTTAAAAATTTAAATTCAAATTGTTATTTAATTTTAAATTCTCTGTAACAAATAGTACAGATATTTAACTCACAAAACATTAAATTTACCTTTTTTTCTTTTTGCGGCAAAATAGGCTGAGCATTGAAAGGTAACCCAGAAAGAGGAGGAGGCAATGTTATAGCTAATAAAGCTGGTGGAATAAAAATTGGGTGAGGTGGTATGGGTACACTTTTACCCCAACCCATTTTCATCTCGTACGACATAACATCTTTCCCTGAAAATTGTAAAATATTTTAATTTATGTATAATAATTAAAAATTAATCACATACCATTTAAATTCTTTAATGCTCTTTCTCCATCTTTACGACTCATATAAGCTACAAAACCACAGTTACGTCCTCTTGCCTTTTCTTCATCAGACCTAGGCCACATTATTTTAATACTTGCCAAAGGACCATATTTTCCAAAAACTTCCATTAACTGAGCTTCAGTAATCTATAAATAAAATACGTACAATAATAACATTTAATCAGACTAATAATTAAATAAATTTTATATATTACTTTAGGGTTAAGATTTCCTAAGTATAGATTTGTAGTATTTGGATCGCCTGAATCAAATGAACCTTTAATTTCATCAGGTTCAACCATTATTAAATCTAAACATATATTTTAAAATATTATTTAATTCCTTTACATATTTAGATATATTATATACTACTCTTAATTTCAGGATCTTCAATTGTTTTTTGTAAAACTCCCTTGAATTTATGTCTTTCTTCTCTTTCTTCTTGAATCCTAATAATTTAAAAAATAAAATAATAATGTATTATTCAGAAAATGAATACAAAAATATAATAATATGTTTTATAGTTACATTTTTAGTTCTTCTTTGAACAATTCTAGGTTACTTTTTTTCTTTTCACCTTCTTTTTTTTTCTTTGTAAGCATTCTTTCACTTTTTCGTTCACCCATAAAACGAGAAAGATCATCCGCTTTATCTGAGTCTGTATTTCCCCTGGCTTGAGGCTTGTATAATTTACCTTTTTCTCTAGTATCCTCCTCTATTATGTGATAAAAGTAATTAGTATCTGTTAGCTAAAGTTTAATATGTATTAAACCTTACGTCTCTTTCCAGCATCATATGTACCAGCTTTAACCCAAACTTTACTATTTTTTTTCCCTTCATTTTGAAAAGTTGCTACAAACTCTTCAAAGGCCTGCAAAATTAAATGATATTAAAATTATTACTTTTTTTAACAGAAAATGTATGCATCTAAATATAATCATTAAATAAGGTATTACTTGAGCAGCAGCATGTTCTTCTTCCTTTTTTTTTTGTTCATTTAATTCTTTTTTTGAAGGTTGAGTTTTTCCCATTGCGCCAATAGAAAATGCTTTGAGCTTTTGTTCTGCTATGTACTATAAAAAATAGATAATAATCTATATTTGTTTAAAGTTTAATGGGGAAGCAGAATAGGAATGTATTAATTGGATTTTATATACAATTGTTATGACTTATGAATTTGTATCAAATGATAGCCAAAATATATTATCTAACTTGTTCCTAAGCTTAAAATTAAAATTGTACATAAAAAAAAATATCAGATGGGTTTTCTATAACACTGAACACTTTAAAATTTGGACTGAGTATTCAAAAATTGTACATCTCATACATCACTTAATAATTAATTTAATTACATTTCTTAAAATGCATTATTAATTATATTTTGCATTTTTTTAATCTGTAATTTTAGGCAGGAGACCTAGTATTCCATTAGGTACATATTCAACAATAACATATTTTAATTGTATACATAATGAAGTCTTGTACATTATTAGTCGCAATATCTATGACCTAGGTATGCGTTAGTTTAGTTGTATACTAGCATATTTTGTTGGTTGTGATGTACCCAGGTACCCTTATTATTTTTAAGGCTATGAGAGTTATTTGTATTAGACATAATTGAAATTAATTACTAGGTCTTCAATTGAGAATAAGTTTTCTCTAGATAGTTTAGGTGTCTAGTATTTTCATATATAAATATATAATATAGTAATTGTACAAAAACCTAGGTAATTTATACTCAGTATGTTTAATTTGAATTCTGGAAAAGATTTTTGTAGCATCTACACAGATATACACATTGAAGAAAATATTTTAAACAATATTAGAGTATGTAGGTATAAAAAATGTTAAAAATATTGTTTACCACCTAATTGACTGACAAAATTATAAATGCAAATATCTCTGAATTGTTATTTTTTTTTTAACTTTATCATGTTGTCATATAAGAGTGGTTTATTGTTTATATTTAATGATCCAATTGATATTTTAATTAAATATTATTTTTTTGTTATTTTAAATAGGTCCATACATTTAAAAACTAGTATCATTATTCATTACAGAATACAGATTTTATCTTACCTTTTTAAATTGTCCCGAATCAGCCATGATTTAATTATTTTAATACACCTTACGTAAATAAAACTTAACTTGGTTTAAAATGTAAACTAGTAATAAAATAAAAATGAAATAAAAACATTAGACTCTATAAACAGTTTAGATCATAACTCATAAATTATTATTGTCTACATAAAATGCCTTTTGTAAATGTGTAATCTAGAAACTACAGTAACACTAATGAACATCATCAGCTCTTAGTTAAGGCAACTGTAATTGCTATTTACACCATCATGGCCACTGGCCTGTGAATTTTAAAGTGAAGTTTGTTTTGTTTAAAATAACTAAAAATTATAAATTGTAATAATAAATGTCAAAGCAACACGACGAAATTAACGTAACGCACCAAACATCTTAAGCATAATGTACATTTTATTATTATTATTTATTATAGATCGACTATCTCATAGTTGTTATAGTATCACACTATCACAGTCCTTAGATGTGATAATATTGCGATTCCTAATATTGTTAATCCATATCACCCTGAAATCTGATTTATAGCACAGAACAATATTTTGTATTTCTGATATGATCAAACTGTGTTTATAATATATTTCGTGGTGCTGTGCTTGTACCAATGTACCATAGACCTATCAACTGAAGGCGGGTTTCAACTGTTCCAGTTTCCACAATTCCACTCTTAGGATTCCACTATACATACGTAGTAGTGTAGTACATACGTTCATGTGGGCCACATGTTCATGACAAAATATATATTTGTAGTCACAGCCCACAGGTTGTACGTGCAATGTGCATTTATGTAAACCGTTCGCTAATCGCTATGAACTGTCTCCAAAACGTTTCTCATCGGTTAGTAATAAGTTAATAGCTGGTAATTGAGTGGCACGTATTTTATTTCGTGATCGTGACTTTAGATAAGTATAATAATATACTAAAATGTCTATGGATTCTGTGGAGTACAATCCATTAAACGATTACCTACCGTTACCTACGTTTACCGCGCTAACTACCACTATACTCCGTCACACGATTTAAGATATCATTTTGTGGTCTATAATAATAGACTTATAGAAAATAATAAATATAGACGGAACGTAAGGTATGATAACGCTTACAAATGTGAAGCTTGTTACGACTAGGAGGATCGCTGTTGTAAAGCCATGAAGATTAGAGATCTCGGTATAAATGCAGTTTAGTTCCTACGCGATTTTTTCCCCAAAATATGTGTTTTGAAGCACTGAATACAAAAGTCTAATTCAAAAATTCTCGCAAATCGTGTATGTGTACACGCGCTCGATGCGCTAAACGGTATTCTTTGCTTTCCTACGTTTTGGTATTGGATTATCGCCTCTCATTAGTTATGTTATTTTATCTAAGTATAATCTAAATTTTTCATCAAATTTTTTTTATATAATAATATTATAACAATCCAAAATAACATAATTAATGAGAGGCGACAATCGAATACGAAAACGTAGGAAAGCAAAATATACGTTTCGTTGATTATTATTTATTATAATTAACGACCTTTAAAAGGCAATAAAACTGATAATGTTTTATTTACGAATTAAATATTACTGTTTGAAGATTGCTATGTTAGTACCTATGGGTGAACGGACACCTAGGTCACCATCTAAATAGATCCCCATGATCTAAATGACAATACGGGATCTAAATGACAGGGGATCTAAATAACCATAGGGAACTAGTTGACAACATCCTAGCCGGGGATCTAAATTACCCCTTTTGCGTAAAATCTCACTTGGTCTACTAGATACCCCCTCTGTAGCGGTAATTTAAAATAACATTATAAATTATATTAAACTTATTTTATACTAAACGTATTGTTTTTTCTCTAACAAGTAACAAATGATTAATTTAATTTGAATATGTATCATAAATCATATTAGGTATTACATTACATTAATATTTAACTCATAAGTCATAAGTTATGTCATAAGTATGACTCATAACTAATGAATAATTCATAAGAGACAAGTCATAAGACTAGGTATAGTAAAGAACAGTTTGTAAATTTAATTTTTTTTATTATTTACAATTAATGCTTGAAAATCAAGGTTACTCACCTCATTTGTATGAAATAAACTAATTAAACATTTTAAAAACAAAATAACTAGGTACATAATTAAACAATTTATTACTACCTACAAATTATATTAAAACTATTTTAAAACTATTGACGAACGAAAATATTCTTTATTTAGGAACGATAAATAGAACTAGTTCCTTTATTTTGAGTTAGAAATTTCTAAAAATGTTCCTTTTAAATCTAAGATTTTAAAATGTAATACAAGATTCCTTATAAAGTTATCTACCTTAATCAAAAAAAAAAAGGTCTATAAGAAAGTCAAATTAAATTTTTATGAGCGTTTGAAGTTTAAATTTTTACAACATTAGATATTATTAGATATTCACTCGATTTCTCAAGTAGGTATCGATTTTCTTATTTTGTTGTAATTCAAAAACGAATAACCGTTACTTGAAATTTATATCATATGTTTATATTCTAATGTATGTATTGTATAATTCCCCAGGGGAGCACTATCTAGTGCGACGGGCTTTGCGAACCCGGGGCCCCGAGCTCTGAACTGTACTGACTTTAATTAGTTGGTACTGTTCTCCCTACTCTAACCTTAAGTGGTTGGAGTAGTCTGGTCCTCCAGTTTGGGGGTTTAGCGCAGGGCTAACAACCCTGCCTTAGAAAACAATATTGTTCAGGATCTATCAATAAACTTGCCTCGGAACCGTGGAGCTTTGGAAAACAAGACAGGAAAATGGAAAAATGGCTTATCTTTTGGAACATGGAACGTTCGCACACTTTTTAAACCTGGAGCAGTACAATGCTTAGTTGAGGAGACAGAGAGGTATGGGCTAGGAGTGGTGGCCCTACAAGAGATTAGGTGGAACGATAACGGAACTCTAGATATCCAAGACACAACGATCTTCTACGGCGAATGTAACAATCATCGTCAATTTGGAACAGGCTTCGCAGTACATAAATACTTAGTACCATCAGTAAGGGAATTCAAAAGCATTAACCCAAGGATATCAGTACTAACATTAAAAGCACAATATTTCGATATTACATTCGTGAATGGGCATGCACCCACAGAAGAAAAAACACAAGAGGAGAAGGACGAATTCTATGATAATTTGGAACACACGCTAAATGAAATCCCACGAAGTAGAATTAGGATAGTCCTAGGAGACTTTAATGCCAAGTTAGGGAAGGAGAACATATTTAGATCAACGATTGGTAACCACAGCCTTCACGATATAACTAGTGAAAATGGACTCAGACTTATAGACTTTGCATGTGGTGGGGGACTTATTGTGAAGAGCACAATGTTCCCACATAAAGATATCTATAAGGGTACATGGAAGGCACCGGGTGGTAGATATGTCAGTCAGATAGACCATGTCCTGATTAATACTAGGTTCAGAAATTGTATGCATGATATAAAAACAGTCAGAGGAGCTGACTGCGACTCAGACCACTACCTAGTTAAAGGAAAACTGAAGGTGAAACTCAAGAAACTGACATCAAAAAAAGGAACGTTAGTGGACAAATATGACGTGAATAAGCTTAAAGATACCAATATATGTAGAAATTTCAAGCAAAAATTACATGAAACAATGAACAGTTTAAACATAAATCAAGAAGAGACAATTGATGCTAAATGGAAAGCGGTTAAGGATGCTATAAAAACGGCCACAGTCACAGTAATAGGCAAACAAAACAGGACAAGGAAACCGTGGTTCAACAACTCCTGTAAGGAAGCATTTAATAGAAGAAAAGAAGCCAGGACTCAAATGCTCAACAATCCCTATAATAGAGAGAAAGTGATGGCATACAAAGAATGTCAAAAGGAAGCAAATAATATATTTAGATATGAAAAACGGAAATATACAAAAGATGTATTAGAGGAAGCCGAAATTGATCACAAAGTAAATAGAACTCGACAATTATACCAGAAGATAAAATCAATTAGAGGGGGGTACAAAAAACATGAAAAGTTCCTTAAAAATGACGATGGTTCCCTTGTGACAGAACAAGACAAGGTATTGGAAAAATGGAGACAATATTTTGGATTATTACTTAATTGCGAAAACCCAGTCAATACATTTACATGGATGCCAACGGAACCTAATGACACTGATTGTCCGCCTCCAAGCAAAGAGGAA
>JANEHU010004416.1:0-42604 GCA_027563435.1 Nasonovia ribisnigri
AACTCAAGAAACTGACATCAAAAAAAGGAACGTTAGTGGACAAATATGACGTGAATAAGCTTAAAGATACCAATATATGTAGAAATTTCAAGCAAAAATTACATGAAACAATGAACAGTTTAAACATAAATCAAGAAGAGACAATTGATGCTAAATGGAAAGCGGTTAAGGATGCTATAAAAACGGCCACAGTCACAGTAATAGGCAAACAAAACAGGACAAGGAAACCGTGGTTCAACAACTCCTGTAAGGAAGCATTTAATAGAAGAAAAGAAGCCAGGACTCAAATGCTCAACAATCCCTATAATAGAGAGAAAGTGATGGCATACAAAGAATGTCAAAAGGAAGCAAATAATATATTTAGATATGAAAAACGGAAATATACAAAAGATGTATTAGAGGAAGCCGAAATTGATCACAAAGTAAATAGAACTCGACAATTATACCAGAAGATAAAATCAATTAGAGGGGGGTACAAAAAACATGAAAAGTTCCTTAAAAATGACGATGGTTCCCTTGTGACAGAACAAGACAAGGTATTGGAAAAATGGAGACAATATTTTGGATTATTACTTAATTGCGAAAACCCAGTCAATACATTTACATGGATGCCAACGGAACCTAATGACACTGATTGTCCGCCTCCAAGCAAAGAGGAAATATTACAACAACTTAATAGACTAAAAAACCACAAAACTCCTGGGGAGGACGGGATCCAAGGAGAAGTACTAAAGAACCTAGAACCAAGAATACATAGTATTATAGAGAGTATCTGGCATGAAGAAAGACTTCCGGAGGATTGGGGCACAGCATTAGTGTGTCCTATTCACAAAAAAAATGATCCACAAGAATGTAGTAATTATAGGGGTATAGCATTACTAGATACAACGTATAAAGTCCTAGCATATTGTATACTGGATAGAGTAAGGCCAATAGCAGAGACTTTACTAGGAGACTATCAGGGAGGTTTTAGGCCGAATAGATCTACAACGGATCAGATTTTCGTAATTAGACAGATCCTCCAAAAAAGTTGGGAGTATAATAAGGATGTACACATATTGTTTGTAGATTTTAAAAAAGCTTATGATTCTATTCATAGAGAAAGCCTTATAAATATACTCAAAGAATTTAGATTCCCAAGTAAAATTGTAAGCCTCATTGGAGCCAGCATCAACCAGACGGATATAAAGGTTAAGATAGCAAACACAACATCTCAGCCTGTGAGGGTGACGACAGGTCTCCAGCAAGGGGATGCGCTTTCCCCAGTGTTGTTTAACCTGGTACTGGAAAAAATAGTACGAGAAATGAACGTTTCAGAAGGAATTGCGCTGGGACAAATAACAATTGGACTTTTAGCTTACGCGGACGATATAGCCCTCTTAGGAGATGATATTGAGACGATAAAAAGGCTGGGAAAAAAACTTATAAAGGCTGCAGAGAAAGTGGGATTAACCGTTAACGATGATAAGACAGAATACTTAACTGTTAGCCGAAATAGCAGAAATTACAGACTAGGACAACATATTGAATTAGAAGGACATATTTTTAAGAAAGTCTCACATTTTAAATATCTCGGATCTATTATTACTCAAGACAATGAACTTAAAACAGAGGTATCGTCGAGAATACAACTAGCTAATAAGGGATACTATGGGTTAGAAAAAGTACTGAAATCTAGGACCCTCTCTAAAAATTTAAAAATAAGAATGTACATGACATTATTACGACCTATTGTCATGTACGGATCTGAGACGTGGGCACTGAGAAAAGCCGAAGAACAGAGACTAGGAGTATTCGAAAGAAAGGTTTTAAGAAAAATATATGGACCGGTCTTTGATAACCAAACAAACGAATGGAGGAAATTGCATAATTATGAAATTCAAATGCAGTTTCAGAGGCCTGATATAATTAAAGAGATAACAAAAAGAAGACTCATGTGGGGAGGTCATGCCTGGCGTAAGCAAGGATCTCTTGTTAGGCTGGTAATAGAGGAAGAGCCTATAGGGAAAAGACCTTTAGGAAGACCCAGGTTGAGGTGGGAAGACTGTGTAAAGAAGGACATAAAATCGATAGGACCAGGAATCAGATGGAGAGAAGTCGCAGAGGACAGGGACAGATGGCAAGATTTGTTTATAGCGGCATGGTCTTAAAGGCCGAAGCCAATAGAGAAGAAGAAGAAGAAGAAGAAGTATCATCAAAACTAAATCCGTCCCGATAGCGAACGAAATTGTGTAATACACAACAACTTTTTACGATATCGACAGCAAAATCTACTTTTACGTCAATAGGCCTGTGGAATATACGCCATTTATTTGAAAGTATACCGAATGTACACTCCACATATCGTCTAGCACGTGTCAAGCGATAATTAAAATTTTTTTTCGATTTGGCAAATGAGTACCGGAATATGGCCGAAGCAAATGCGTGTTTAAACCAAAAGCTTCATCACCAACAAACGCGTAAGGTATAGGAATATTTATTCCTGGTACTTGTGACGATGTAGGAATATTTAAATTATTTCTCTCCAAATTCTTCCAAAGCATCGAATTTCTAAAAATAGTGGAATCAGAATCTTTCCCATATGACCCGACGTTGACATAAATGAATTTATAATTTGCATCAGCGACAGCCATAAGCCCAATTGAAAAAAAGTGTTTATAGTTCATAAACAAAGAGCCACTTCTCTCCGGTTTTACAACACGGATGTGTTTACCGTCCACAGCGCCCAAGCAGTTGGGAAAATTTGATCTGATTTTAAACTCCTCTGAAATTTTAAGCCACATATTTTCATCTGGTATAGGAATGCATACCTCTTTCAAATTTTTCCAAATACTTTGGCAAACCGTTCTTACAACTTGACTTGCAGTGGATCTTCCTATCCGAAAATTGTAATGCAGTTCTTGAAAACTGCAGCCGGAAGCTAGGTATCTGTTAAAATTAAAAAAACTATGAAACTAAATATTACAAACATAACTTTTATATAGACTGGTAAAATTTACACTTTTTTGTACACTAAAGCTTTGCTGAGAATCGTTTAATTAAAGAAATAATTTATCATTTCTTTAAAGTTATTCATTTAAAATAAAAAAAAGAAATATTTGAAATTCCAAATACATTTTTTCCAGTATCAGACGTAATGGGTAGATGGCGTACAATTCGTGACAACTATGTGCGAAGTTTAAAAAAACAAGCCAATAACTCAAGATCTGGTTCAGGTGCCAAAAAAACAAAGTTGTACGTTTATGGGGAACAACTGTCTTTCCTGGGAAAAAACAGAGAGTTAAGAAACACTGATTCAAATTTTGAAGACCACCCTCTATCTGAACCAACATCACCTAATATCAATGAAAGAGAGCTTAATTCATCAGTTAGTATTGAGAATGGAAGTTATAATGAAATGGCCAGGAGTTCTTCCTCTTCTCTAAATGAAAAATCAACAAATAAGCGAAAGAAGCCTAATGTAGAGAAAGCTCTAGTTGACTTTATGGAGTCACATAATAATAAAGTGACAAAAAACCAAATGGAACAAGATGAAGACATGGCATTCTTTTATTCACTACTTCCAACAGTTAAATCGTTAACTGCAGACCAGAAATTTAGTTTTAGAATGCAAACAATGCAACTCCTTAATAACATTAAAAATAAAACTCATATTAATCGATCATTCAACAGTCATTCAAACATTCAGTCACTATTTAACACTACACCTGCCACCTCATTTCGACCACTTTCTCATACTCCTGATTATGACTTTGTTCGGCCACAGTCTGCAACATCATCAGCTGCGTCATACTACTCAAAATTTTCTCGTGATGAAATTTCAAACGACAATTTCAATTTGCAAGAAAATTATAACCAAACAAACTTTTAAAAATTAAACTTAAAATGTATACATTTCATTTAAAAATAAAATACAATTTGTAATAATTTAATGTTATAACTACAATGTATAATAAATATTATTTTCGTAATAAAAATTTTTCTGAAAGTTTACTAACAGGTATTTTAATAATACGTAAATTATAATATAAACTTAATCAATAAAATCTATTCTCCACCTATAAAGTAAGTGTAATTACCTCAACGTTATGACAAGCATTTCTTCAGGTCCTATGGCTGACCTCATGTTAGTGTTCTGACGTTGTATGTCACATTCAATATACGATAATAATTCGTCAAATGAACTTATGGTCATGCGGAAATAATTAAAAAATTTCACATGATCTTGCCGTAGTTTCTTGTAAAGTTGCACGTAATGTCCTGAAGTATGCCTTTCGCTGTTGATTGGATGAACCCAATGGTTTCTATTTTTTTGTTTTGTTTTAAGGTATAAATAAACTAAAGAACCAAAAGTAAAAACATCATGTGTATCCATCGTTAGAAGTAAAAATTATTCTACTACTTTTTACCACAAGTATTATATGGTGAATGTACTATTTTAATAGCAATTCCAATTATATTTATTTTTAATGGACGTCATACCAATGCTCGTGTGTCCACTACTAGTACGCGCGTTAAAAAGTACGTCCGTCGTAACGTGCGCATTTTGTACGCTCGTAAGGTTCGCTCAAACCGAAGCGGTAGCGGCAGCGAAATTTAATGTCCATACGTTTTAATACGAGTGCACTCACTAGCGCGAAATTAATACCGCAGCGAAAATGTTACCGCAAGATTGAGCGCGATATTTTTATTTTTCGCTGCAGACACTATATTTTTCGCTTACCGCTGCGATAATCAATTGTAAATACCCAACTCATATTATTAATATATTTATCAAACACATATCTATTCATCGTAATCGTGCACCTTGAAGTTTGCACCTCGCAGTTGAATCTAACGTCGTGGTGTTTGAATGTATGAACGATTCTCTTGTTTACAATTTAATTTTTTATAATAAAAATGACTAATAAAGTTGAACAGTTAATAGCTATTGTTAAAGAATATCCCATCATATATAATTTGACACTTCCAGAATTCAAGGATACGAAGAAAAAAGATTATATTTGGGATCACGAAATAAGTGTTAAAATGAACGGTGAAAGCGGTAAGTAAAAATATAATTATTCTATACAAATATAAGTCATTATAATATTATAATAATAGTTATAAATATTAGTTAGGATAAAAAAAATAATACTTACATTTTTTTTTTTGTATCAGTTTTTAAACATGTGCAATTCTAATATGAAATAGGTAAAAATTTTTTTTTTTTTTTTTTTTTTTTTTAAATGCCCTGGGGCTTTATTATTTAAACGACCCAAAGGTCTTT
The DNA here is from genome assembly GCA_027563435.1 of Nasonovia ribisnigri. NCBI lineage: Eukaryota > Metazoa > Arthropoda > Insecta > Hemiptera > Aphididae > Nasonovia > Nasonovia ribisnigri. Next base: position 5,270 of record JANEHU010004416.1, read on the forward strand.
ATAAATATGTTTGACAATTATACATATTTTACATACTAGATACAAAATATATAATATATTACACGTTGATGGAGACACTTCCAACGAAGTGGCCACTGCCTTAATTTAAAATCTTAAACTAAGTCGTATGGTTTCAGACGCTTAAGACGTCTGATATCCTTGGAGTTATCTAATAATTGAATGGCTAGTGGATTGACATGGTGATCTAGCCTCGTCTCGTGCTTGCGAGCAAACCTTTGGATTTCGTCTGCTACTGTAGGCAGCATCATATCACGGTGAAATAGGTAAAAATAAAAATAAATAAGCAACTAGCTATTTTATCCAGACATAATATCATTTTACTGTACCTTATTATTTATTCATTATTAAAATACTCAACAAAACATGTCAGTGAAGTTGGCCCCCCAACATTGTCCGATCAATTTCAAACTTGTACAAATATTTTGCAAATACTTTGCAATAATTTGCAAATCTATTTTGAGAATTTGCAAACTCAAACTTTAGGTGTGGGAATCGTTTCAAAATTGGGGGGGGCCAACTTCACGCAGCCCCCCCACATCGTCCGATCGATCTCGGACCGGTGCCAATATTTTGCAAATAGTTTGCAATAATTTGCAAACTCATTTTCAGAATTTGCAAATCACTCGCTGCCCCGCAAATTCCATTTTAGTGTGGGGGGGCCAACTTCACGCAGCCCCCCCACATCGTCCGATCGATCTCGGACCGGTGCCAATATTTTGCAAATAGTTTGCAATAATTTGCAAACTCATTTTCAGAATTTGCAAATCACTCGCTGCCCCGAAATTTCCATTTTAGAGTTAGGGGGACAACCCTACCTGCGCATCGTTAGATGACAGACAGAGAACGAAATTTATGATTGAATTTGTTTAAACATTTGTAACGATTTACCCACCTAAGTATTTGTACAAAAGGTAGGTTCCGAAAAAAAACTTTTATAAAGTATAGGTATGATTTATAGTAGGTAAATATTGTTATTAAATATACAAGGCTGGGCAAGTTAACTATATTTTTTAACTCGTTAAGTTAAGTTAATATAGAAAAACTGTAAGTTAAGTTTAGAGTTAACTTAACTTGGCTAAAAATCAGTTCCTTTTTTTTCATATAGTAATTTATAATTATACCTACCTTTAACATAAGTACCTATAACATAATAAACGTCTTACAATTTTTAAATAAATGTAACGATATTACCAAACGTAGGTTATGGCAAAACTTTTATAAATTAGGTATGGTCTATAGTAATTCAATTGTAATTAAATATTAAAATATATATACTTAAAGATTTGAAATGAAAATTAAGGAGATTTTATAAAACACATGAATACAACTGTTTTATTACAATATATTCAAGAATGAAATCTATATTATCTTCTATTCCTTTTATGTTTATTGTTTATGATTATGTTTATGTTTATTGATTTTAAGTATGTATGATTTAATTAATTTACCTACCTTTTTTTAAAGCTTACTAGTAACATATTAGTTGAATAAACGTCTTACAAAATGTATCAATGAATGTAATTTCTTCATTATCGTCTGAAAGTGAAGATGAACTTAAATTATCAAACAATCCTTTTGCTATGTTTATGTTTGCTTCAGACTCAATTTTTGTGGCAGTATTATTAGAAGTGGGGCATATTTTTTGTCTTTTGTAATTACCTTTCAATGTTAAGCTTGTAATTGGTTCTTCACCTTTACCACGCCAATTTTCTATATCATCATCAGATGATAAATGAGGATTATTAGACACACAATCACTTTCAACTGACGATACAGTAGTTGTTGGACTCTTATCAATAGCATTGTTTCTTAGTTGAGAACTGCGAAATAGTTTTGAGTTACTATCAATGCTTTGGATGTGACGAAGTATGAAACGGTCAGCGGTCATCGGGCGGCTAGCATGTCTTAAAATTAGATTTTTTAGCTCATTAAAATCGCTTTCAACCGGAGCTGATGTAGCAATTTTAAATGGCGAATTAAATATAGGCTGCATAACTGCAGTCCACAATGGAAAATGCTTGCATATTCGCTTAACGTCTTTTGCTAATTCTGGCAAAAAGTACGCAGACATCCTATTACCTTTAACACTGGCATTTAATTTACTGCAATTTTCAATATCCTGTATAAATTGGGTTATTGCATTTGAAAATTCATCTATATCATCTGCATTTTCAATTTCTGAATCTTCATTGTCTTGAGTATCGCAGTCTGGGTAATTGTTACTAGTTTCATCAGCAGGTATGGCTTTCATAAGATTTATTAAATAAACTCGATACTTCTCTGATGGATTTTCTTGATTCTCTGTTTCGTCTATCCAACCATCTGTTTCACTTAACATCACTGTCATGAAAGCTGTTAATATATTTTTAAAAGTGTGAAGGTCAGTGGAAGTTAATAGAAGTCTAAAACAACGAACATAAAATTCTTTTAAACACTTTTTCTTTATACCACACAAACACTTAAGTCTACAAAAGGTTTTGATCATATGAGAGACGTCGATTCTAATATAACATGAAGGCAGTTTATCTTTTTCACCGGTAATTACAGAAAAACATTCATCAAGGTATGATTGAAAACTTAAATTACAAAAACTTTTACACATTGCCATAAGAAGTGCTCTGGAGTAATCAGATATGGCTTCACTAGGTGCACTCAGTCCACATCTTAACCACATATCCAGCCAATATGCAATAGTTATCGAATCGTGCTTTTCACTTATCATTTGGGTAACAGGAATTTGGCCGAAACCTTCATTTACAACAGCCTCGTACAAAAATATATCACCTGATAGTAGCTTAAGAGACGTACGTTTGATTTTTTTTACAAGACTACCGGTAGCATCAATAAAAAGCCTACTATATTTTTTAGTAATATCTTTATATATAACAAGCTGATGATTGGTCCAATAATGGATAATAGCTGGATCACTGCCAATATGATGAATATTTCCAGCCTGAGAAGTATGCTTTAATTCAATCAAGGAATCAATTGGATTTCTATTAATGACTCCTAATGATTTATCTATGTAATCTTGTTTAGTCTTACTCAACACATTATTTTTGTACAGATTTGGTGGTGAAATTCTCCCAAAATCTAAATCTTTTACCTGTTTACGTCTCCAATTTGAAGGTACATCTGTTGATAAATCATAACCAACCATCTTACGTTTAGTACCTTTCAACGGTCTTTTGGTCGTATGATTGATTTCATCGCCGGCAGTATTTTTTGTTAATATACATAAATGTAATGGTTCACCTGGTTTTGGTTTAGCATCACTCCAACCAAAAAGATCATTTTTACACTCTTTACAAGCTGCTTGGAATGTTAAATAATGTTTGCTTTTTGATATGTCCTTATTCACTTTACCGCGTTTATAAATGAAACATCATGGCAATTTATAATTTGCCAAAAACGCATCGTTTATTATATCGGTCCATGTCCCTGGCTTCAATATATCATAATATCTTATATTGCCTTTACTTTTATATGGTACAGATGATAGCAAAATGTTAGAAAAATCAGGTATAGTTAAATTAAATAACTTTTTATTATTGTTTTCTTCTGTAGATGAAGATGAAGACGAAGATTCTGTTTCTATTGGACTTACATTTTGTTGATTCTGAATACCTAGCAGATGTTTTATTTTATTTTGCCAATCATGTCTGTTTTGATAAACTGCTATATATATTGTCTTAGCTGACATTTTATATTGAAGTGCAACCGACAAATCAACCCAAACTTGATCAGATATTGGTCTTAAAGTGTGATCGTCATTAAACAATAAATGCATTTTATCTCGGAGAGCAGTGAACACAACATCGTGGTTTAATGCAGCAGGCCTACCAATTTTTGTAACCTAAAACGAATTCAATAACAATGATTTTAAATATCATAAAAGTAGATAAAGTATAATTATATAAAATATAAGATAATTAGATTGAATTCAGATTTGTTTCAATAATTATACTCAACACAGCTACAAATGTATTCATTTTGTGTAATTAGACATAATCTCAAAAAAACTTATTACACCAGTGTATTATAAAATATCATAAAAATAAATATTATAAATATTATAGGGACATTTTGTTTTATTGTGCATGACTAAAATTATAACAAATGCGTAAATTCGGAATAAATGTAAGATAAATACTTGAAACATTTTATAATATCAAAACATAAAAAATAAAACTTAACATTCAAATTGAAAATATTATATTTTATAAAAAATTGTGATCAGTAGAACTTACCTAGTTACGTACATTTTAATAAAAGGTAATGAGAATACAATTAAAATAAACAAAACTATATTATTAAATATCAATAACTACTATTATAATATATTATGGATATTAAAATATAATATGGTATTAAAAAAATTTTTTTAACATTTTCAAAAATTAAAATTTATAAGAAACTTTTTTAAAATGTTATCAAAAAATGTAAAAATACGATTTGACAAAATAATGTAATTTACGAAATATTCACTAAAACTTTTTTTATTTATACTTTACATAATTAATAGGTACTTAGAAAATATAATGTTTTAATTTATTTTAATCCATACATTAACATATGGGTATTTATATACGTGTTTTTTGGATTACGACATGTGGCAACTTTTTTTTGAAGATCGTTGTGGACTTCCCACTGGCCTCCTATACGTCGGATGTACGATACATAATGTCCAGGTACATAAGATATTGCTCCATATAATATATAACTGCAACATATAATTAATACAATTCTAAATTTCAATTATCTAATTATGTAGGTACCAATAAATGGTAAAATTGATCATTTATATACTTACGTTATATTATTGACTTCTACTTCCAAAGGGAAATCTGTTAACATTGTTATTGCTTCATACATGTCTGTTTCAATGAAAAGATGTTCATGTAGTTTCCTTTTAGGGACAGCATCATGACCACATTCTGAGCACTCAATTAGGATCTCTTTGCAATATTGTTTTAAATCTTTTTGAAGATTTAAGAAACTATTACTAAGTTTAACAATTATTGTTGAGGACCCAATTTCTTTCACCATACAGTTGTTATTTGAACATTTTATTATTTGCGTAGATGATGGACTATTTTTCATTAGAGCAATAATTATATGAAGTACATTGCATTCAGCGTTAATAAGTATAATAATATCATTAAGTCCTGAATCACTTTTGAATATTTCTTTTAAAATAGAAAGGCGTTTTTTGTAAATAATAGAACTTGGTCCATTTTTAGCCAATTCTTCACAAAATAGCAATAGTTCATTAGAACTTTTTTTCATATATTCTTGATAATCTTTGCTATCAGTATATGCCATAGCAAGAATAATACATACTGAGTCAAAAGCACAGGTGTTGGACAATAAATATCTTTTTTTATTTATTTTAATTGGTGTTTTCATATTGCCGTTAATTAATAATGTCTGATATTTGGACCGCAAACTTCCTATCCTTTCAATTTCAGGAGTCGAATCCATGTATTTAGTACTCTTTTTTTCTTTTTGGCCAAACTTAGATTTGTATTAGGATTCTTTCCTTTTCCTCGCCAGTTTTCAATATCATCATTTGAACTTTCAAATGAACTTGAAGTAGTCTCATTTTCATTTGTTTTAGTATTGAAATCACTTTCTTTGTAAAAATGTAATTCTAGATCATCATCTTTTGTGTCACAAGTATAATCAATATCGTCAAAAAGTGAATTATGACTGCGTTTAAAATGATTATGGTTATCAGTAGATTTTTCAATTGTTATTGAATTTTGGGTGTCCTTTTCTTTGTTCTGATTAATTTCGTTTGAATCACCATAACCATTATTATTCAACTTTTCTTCATTGTAATCGGAAACATTACTATCAGAGTCATTGTTAGCACTGTTACCATTACCATTACTATTATAACATGCTTTCTTATGAATTTTGTTCTTGGGGTTTTCACTGTCATGACGTGTATATCTTATCTGTTTACTTCTGAATAATTTGCTATGTTCGTTAATAATTTGAACATGACGAATTACGAAACGGTCAGCAGTCATTGGTTTTTCAAAAAACCTTAATACTTCATTTTTGAGTTTATTGAAATCGTTCTCAACCGATGAACTGGTAGCAATAACATAAGGCGATTTAAATTTATCAGTCATCACTCCAGTCCATAGAAGAAAATCATAGCAATAACGTTTCAAATCTTTTATTAATCCTGGAAAGTAGTATGCTGATTCCCTATTGCCTTCAATTAATGCATCAATTTTACTTTCATTTTCTATTTCATCAATGAAAATCTTAACTTCGTCTTGCTCATAGATTGTTATTGGATTTAGATTTTTTGTAAAAAATATAAATTGAATACAAATCTGTTTGATGGAAAATTCATAATTTAAAAAATCTAGTTTAAAAAAATGTATCTGTTGGATAAAAATCAATAAAAATCTGTATATCAAGGAAAATTAATAAAAAAAAATCTATTTTTGATAAAAAATTTGTACTTTATAAAAAATGCGACTTTTATCGATTTTTTAAAAAATTCGCAAAAATTCCAATTTTGATTTGCAAATTCTAAAAACCAATTTGCAATTATTTGCAATTAATTTGGTAAATACTGGCGTTGGTTTGGAACGGATCGGATGAAGTGGGGGGGGGGGGGGGCTGACCAAATTTGCAAAAAAATTCGCCAAAATTCCAATTTTGATTTGCAAATTCTAAAAACCAATTTGCAATTATTTGCAATTAATTTGCTAAATACTGGCATTGGTTTGAAGTGAATCCGCCAAAGTGGGGGGGCTAACTTCATGACCATCATTTATATACAAGAAGTTATGTAGATAGATAAAAAAAAAACATTATAGTAAAACTAATCACTCGTTGCACCGCTCAGAATCTAAAATGCTTATCAGTACCTACCTATAGTGACTAGTTGCATAGTAAACGTGAAAATCCCAGAGGTCTGAACAGTGGACACACGCTGTATAAATAAATTGATATAATATGTTATACTCACCTTCAAATCTAAACATTTCAAATTACCTAGATTTCATCCTTACGCGATTGTAGAATATCTACTAATTAGGAGTAATTTTACTTTTCTGAGATTGTACGTTGATACCCAATAATCGGTTAATGATTTTTACTTCATTATTTCAATAAAATAATGTATAATTTAATTTACATTATTTGCATAAATGAAATGTAGGTACTTACTTTCGTTGCCATTGTGTATTTATTAATTATTGTTTTTATAAATTATTTTAAACTATTAAAAATTTAATAAAACATAACTGTCATAACATTAAATACGAAAAAAAATGATACACGATTCACCATCCAACATCCCACCAATTCTACAATGCAATTCACGTCTACTGCTTAGGATCGACATCGACTTATTCGAGCAAATGCGGATGCATCAATGATATTATAATATCATGGACATTAAATTAAAATAATTTTGACGAATTTCTATTCACGAAGTGAATCCGCCAAAGTGGGGGGGCTAACTTCATGACCATCATTTATATACAAGAAGTTATGTAGATAGATAAAAAAAAAACATTATAGTAAAACTAATCACTCGTTGCACCGCTCAGAATCTAAAATGCTTATCAGTACCTACCTATAGTGACTAGTTGCATAGTAAACGTGAAAATCCCAGAGGTCTGAACAGTGGACACACGCTGTATAAATAAATTGATATAATATGTTATACTCACCTTCAAATCTAAACATTTCAAATTACCTAGATTTCATCCTTACGCGATTGTAGAATATCTACTAATTAGGAGTAATTTTACTTTTCTGAGATTGTACGTTGATACCCAATAATCGGTTAATGATTTTTACTTCATTATTTCAATAAAATAATGTATAATTTAATTTACATTATTTGCATAAATGAAATGTAGGTACTTACTTTCGTTGCCATTGTGTATTTATTAATTATTGTTTTTATAAATTATTTTAAACTATTAAAAATTTAATAAAACATAACTGTCATAACATTAAATACGAAAAAAAATGATACACGATTCACCATCCAACATCCCACCAATTCTACAATGCAATTCACGTCTACTGCTTAGGATCGACATCGACTTATTCGAGCAAATGCGGATGCATCAATGATATTATAATATCATGGACATTAAATTAAAATAATTTTGACGAATTTCTATAAATAAAATGTTGCCCATTTCCGTTTTTATCAATAATAGTTTCAATACTACAATATTTATTAGTATAATAATTGTTATATTTAGATTGCAGACAAAATATACAGATATATAGCCATATAAGGATTGTCCACCGACATGGTTGGAGGGTGTGGGGGACTGATGGACAAAATATGTTGATTGCTGGTCAGTGTACACTGCGTTATGTCTTGGTGAATACCATCATAGACTATAATATCGCAAATAAAAATAATACTCTCGTACTCCACCCAACCAATATTATTTGCAAACTATGATAATAATTTCGTGATCAGTAAACTATGATATTTTTGCCCGTAATTAAGATTTATATTTGTCATGTTTACCATATATTTTATTATTAGGAGTAAGCACGATATGTGATCATAGCTAGTATTATATCACAGAATAATATTTATATTGTGTGATCATACAGCATGATACTCAATGTCTCAATATACTAATAAGTTATAATCATTAAAATATATTTGAATAGCCCATCAGTTTTGAATCATCTTAATTCTGGTACGATTGAGCCACAAATTGTAATAAAAAAAAAATGTATTATTTACAAAAAGTGACTGCTTAAAATATATGTAGTTACTGTTTACTCTCAAGAAATACGATAACTTCACACACGTACATATTTCATAAAACACTAAAAAACACTTTATAAGGTGTTCATATATTAAAAATAACTTTTAACGTCTATGAGTATTTAATTTTATGATAGTTAACATCAAAACTAAAAAAAATATAAAAACGTTGCAAAAAAATAATAATATTAAAAGCCACAACAACGTCAGGTAAAAAACAATAGTAGTAAATACAAAAAAAAATAGCCAATCTCACACTTAATATTGTTCGCAGATTAATTTATCAACATAAATAATTAGTAAAATAATCACGTTGTGTTTTTATATTAATTATACTTAAAACAAAAGACAATCTTTAGGTAGGTATATAATATATTAATATTTAATTACAATTATTTACAAAAGTTAAGGTTTTGCTCGGAACCTACGTTTTGTAATATCGTTACATTAATTTAAAAATTGTAAGACGTTTATTCAACTAATATGTTACTAGTAAGCTTTAAAAAAAGGTAGGTAAATTAATTAAATCATACATACTTAAAATCAATAAACATAAACATAATCATAAACAATAAACATAAAAGGAATAGAAGATAATATAGATTTCATTCTTGAATATATTGTAATAAAACAGTTGTATTCATGTGTTTTATAAAATCTCCTTAATTTTCATTTCAAATCTTTAAGTATATATATTTTAATATTTAATTACAATTGAATTACTATAGACCATACCTAATTTATAAAAGTTTTGCCATAACCTACGTTTGGTAATATCGTTACATTTATTTAAAAATTGTAAGACGTTTATTATGTTATAGGTACTTATGTTAAAGGTAGGTATAATTATAAATTACTATATGAAAAAAAAGGAACTGATTTTTAGCCAAGTTAAGTTAACTCTAAACTTAACTTACAGTTTTTCTATATTAACTTAACTTAACGAGTTAAAAAATATAGTTAACTTGCCCAGCCTTGTATATTTAATAACAATATTTACCTACTATAAATCATACCTATACTTTATAAAAGTTTTTTTTCGGAACCTACCTTTTGTACAAATACTTAGGTGGGTAAATCGTTACAAATGTTTAAACAAATTCAATCATAAATTTCGTTCTCTGTCTGTCATCTAACGATGCGCAGGTAGGGTTGTCCCCCTAACTCTAAAATGGAAATTTCGGGGCAGCGAGTGATTTGCAAATTCTGAAAATGAGTTTGCAAATTATTGCAAACTATTTGCAAAATATTGGCACCGGTCCGAGATCGATCGGACGATGTGGGGGGGCTGCGTGAAGTTGGCCCCCCCACACTAAAATGGAATTTGCGGGGCAGCGAGTGATTTGCAAATTCTGAAAATGAGTTTGCAAATTATTGCAAACTATTTGCAAAATATTGGCACCGGTCCGAGATCGATCGGACGATGTGGGGGGGCTGCGTGAAGTTGGCCCCCCCACACTAAAATGGAATTTGCGGGGCAGCGAGTGATTTGCAAATTCTGAAAATGAGTTTGCAAATTATTGCAAACTATTTGCAAAATATTGGCACCGGTCCGAGATCGATCGGACGATGTGGGGGGGCTGCGTGAAGTTGGCCCCCCCCAATTTTGAAACGATTCCCACACCTAAAGTTTGAGTTTGCAAATTCTCAAAATAGATTTGCAAATTATTGCAAAGTATTTGCAAAATATTTGTACAAGTTTGAAATTGATCGGACAATGTTGGGGGGCCAACTTCACTGACATCAACAAAACATTCTCGCACTCGAAAAGCTTCAACTGTACACCTTCTAGGATTATTTGCAATATTATTCCGTAGTAAAAACGGTTCTTCATCGGCTTCAAGCTCATTGTCGTATATATTACAATTTTGGACTCTCAAATACCCTCCATTTCTTCGCTAAAATTCCAAATGCATTCTCTACTACTCTTCGTGCCCGGCATAATCTATAATTGTAAGTATCCTTTTTTCTATCATTTCGTGATTGTCGTCTAGGAAATGGTTTCATTATATAAGTTTTTAATGAAAACGCTTCATCGCCTATAATAACCATAGGCGATTTTTCAACTTTACCGGGCAAAGGCTTATCTTCAGGTACATTCAACATCCCAGCTTCTAATCGCTTACCCATAATAGATTCTTCTAATATTCCCCCGTCAGAGTTTCGTCCATATCCACCGACATCTATACAAATAAGTTTTATAGTCTGGGTCCACAATTGCCATTAATACGACTGAAATTTTTTTTAAATAACAAAAGTTTCTTGATCCACTATTATTAGGACATTTAATTGTCACGTGTTTCCCATCTACACTTCCAATACAATTAGGAAATTGCCATTTTTCAAAAAAACCTTGCGCTGATTTTGTCCAAATTTCCTCAGTAGGTTCCGGCATATATGCATATAGGACCCATGTGTTTAATAATAGCTTCACATACCTCTATGACGATTTGACCTATTGTCGTAAATCCTACCCTATAACTATGACCGATTGTCTTATATGAATCACCCGTCGCAAAAAATCTGTAAATAATAATAAAATAATAAAATAATATATAAATATAAATATATAATAATAATAAAATACTTTTTTAGGAGATGTATTAAAATCGAAGTGGAAAAACTTACGCGATACGTATCAAAAGCATTTGAGAGCTAATAAAACATCTACCAGCCAAAGTGTAAATGGGACCAAAAATAAAAGCCTCTCTGCTTATAAAAAGTGGCATTGGGCGTCTCATATGGAATATTTAAAAGAACATATGGGTTTTGCCGAGTAATTAACTATTTTATTAATTTATTTGAATATAAATTAATCGTAAATTATTTTTTTCCAAACTGAAAGAACTATATCCAACGTCCACGAACCGGCTCAAGACGAGGATAATGTTACGAACGATATGTCAAATTGCACCGCATCTACGTTTGAAAAAAACGAAGTCGTATTTTCTGAGTCTCCTAAAAACCGCGTCAAACCATCTGCCATTACATTTTCAAAATATTTTATCAGACTGGTTTCAGCAAAATGCTTTTCACACACACGGTCTATCCCTGATCTCAAATCTCGATCTGATAGTGGAATTGCTTTAACCCATTGTGCTAAGACTTTAGGATCCTGTAAAAAGTAGAATATTTATTATATAGGTAAGATTATAATTTATAATATAGGTACTGTTGCCTGTTGGCAATCAATTAGTTACATAATATTGCATAATAATATATTATATTATAGTAGTATAGTACAAGTATGAGGTACATAGACAGAGATTGGGGGAGGGGGGCAAAATAAATAATTTTAACCTTGAGCCCTTCTAAAAAACATGCTACCAAACATTAAAGTCCCCCTTAATATGTCATAGGATATCAAACTATGATGAGGTACTTGGTATACATATGTATATTGTGTATGGCATATCTTAGTAACTTACAACATTATTCTTAACTCATAAGTGTATCACGTATTCACGTCACAATTTAGATTAAAATTATGGTTATCCTAAATTCTAATACTATATTAGAGTAGTATGATAATATATTTAAACATAGTTTACCTTAGATGCTTTAAACAATGTTTTGTTTCGAATTCCCAATAGGTACCTTGTTAGTAGACCTGGTAGAGGGGTATCCTTCTTTACACAACGGGACAAAACAATTTCGTGACATGATTTAAGTCTTAAGAAGACAAATTAAAAACCTTCTTACTAGTTATTTTAATAAAAAACCACGAAATGTCCTATGGCAGTTGTATAAAACGAGTATGACTACTACTCCGTAGCGCGCTTTAGCGGAAGCTACAAATTCGGGACCATTTTTTTCCGTCCAGCTGGCCGTGATCGGTGTCCTTACTCTAATGTTCATGGATAGATCTTATAGATCCCAAGGATCTTTATTTTCTTACATTTTAGTAATACACGTTGACGTTTTGTCTACTTTTGATATTATTTGTTTGTGAATTGTGACTAGTTATTATTTATTTTTTTTTTTTTTGATATTTTCTTTATCGTGATAATTTATATATTATGATAACAATAACAACCCAGTGATAAGAACTTATAAACATATTATGTTAACCAAAGTGTGGTTCGTTATATTATGTGATATCATTTTTCGGCTGGTTATTTACACAGACTTTATTAATTTATTAATCTATATCAACTATATCTATTATCTGTAGTTATTTACAATTTGTTATCATAAACGTTTTCGTATTTTTTCAATAAAAGAGTGACAATTCACAATTGTGTTCTGACGTTCTGTTTGACGCGTACCTGCAGGCGTCACGTTGTCGTGGATAGGTGGCAGAGCGAGGTAAATCACCAAAAACGAATGTGCGTACGGCGGACGGAGAATAGAGATGGAAAAAACAAATAACAACGTTCGTTTCGGATAAGTTATGTTTTTTTTTATTGTCAACGAAAAAAAAAAACAATATTTAAATTTCAAGAGCAGAAAAACGAAAACAGTCAAGTAGAAAAGTGTATAACAGCCGGCGGGTGTGCTCTCGTTGGGCGTCGATCACAAAGTCGCGTGATCCGGTTTTTGTCAACGGCCGGTCGACCGTTCCAGGCGCGGTTGTCGCGCGCCGGTGTCGTCCGTCGCCGATTGGCGGCTTGTTTGAGAAGTCATAACGCGGCTTCCGCGTAAAGGCTGTTTGAATTCAAACAGCTCATTACGCGGGACCGCGTCATACTCCCCCCCCAAGCCGCCAACGGCGTCGGTGTTCCGGCCGTTGCCGGTGTGGTTGTGGGTTGTGGGTGGGGGTGGCAGTGGTAGACACCTGTCCGCGGGCACGTGTTCCGGCTGACTTCAGCGGACGTGGCCCGGTTGGTGTCTAGTCGTGTTGGGGTGATGTGGGGGGGCTGAAATACGCCAGGCTGACTTCCATGTCATCCTGACCCGGTAGGTCTGCGTACGCCTCCGCCAACAGCCTCCCCTCCTCTTCCGGTGATATTTCCACATCACCGGGCGGCGTGGTGGTCTGCTGGTCCGCGGCTCCGGCTGTTCCGGCTGGTACTACTACCTCCGGTGCCGTGGCCGCGGTCAGAGGCGCTCTTGCAGTCTCCGGCTGTCGTTGGACCGGTGCTGGCTGTGGGGTGGTGGTCGGGGAGGGGGGGGGGGGTGGTGGTTTGGGGCGCTGCGGTGTTTGCTCGCTTGAGGCATGACACATGAATTTTGCGTGGTGGTTGCTGGTCTGTGATAAACACGCCTTTGCCTACGCGCTTTTGCAGCCTTACCGGTCCCCACCATTTCGGTGCGAAGCCGGCGTGAAATTTTTTGTGCGCGTTCGACAGGTGGTGTGCCTTATAGTACACAGTGTCACCTGTTTTGTACTGCGTGTCCGTCGGTCCACCTGTTACAGGTGGCGCGGTCAGTATGTTGTTTTCGCGACTCACCCTGTCCATATTTATTTGTTCGATCGGGCTTTCCGCTGTCCGAGACAGTATCCAGTCCCCCGGCCTTTTGCCCTCCCTCCCGAGGACGAGTACCGATGGTGGGTATCCTGTCCGGTCGTTGCGCCTGTTCCTGATCGAAAAAAGTATGGGGGCTAGTTTGGTGTCCCAGGTGTTATGGTTTCCGCCGACGAGTAGCGCGCGTAGACCTTTTTTTAGTTCCTGGTTACGGCGTTCGACTGGGTTGGCCCTCGGGTGATATACCGGTGTTGTCCAGCCCTCGGCTACCCACTGTTCGATCGCTTTACGCATGTCGTTTGCTGCGAACTGTGGGCCGTTGTCGCTGAAGCACACACGGGGGTATCCGAAACGTGAAAAGAATTCTCGTTCGAGCGTTTCGGTTATTGCTTTTGTAGTGGCTGTTCCGAGGGGGTATGCCTCGGTCCATCTACTAAACAAATCCGTGGCGACCAGTATATATTGTTTTCCCCTGCTCGTGCGCGGGTAGGGGCCCATGAGGTCTATGCTGATCACCTCCCAGGGGTGTCGGGGTATTCTGGTGATCGCGGGGTCGTCTGCGCGTGTGTTTAGTGGTTTGGTACACGCGCATATGTGACACGACTTGACGTACAGTCGGATGTCGTTTTTTTGTCCTTTCCAAAAAAATCGTTGTTTTACCGCCCTGTACGTTTCTTTCCAGCCCGGGTGATTCGCGAGTACGTGATCGTGGTATGTCCAGATCACGTTTTGCGTCTTATTTTGTGGTATGACTACGGGTGTGTTTTCGCCCAACTTAATTCGCAAAAGACCGTCGGTAAAAATGTATTGTTTTTTTTTTTTATCCACGGTACTTCTGGTGTCGTGCGCTGGGCCGTCCGTTGTCATGTTGTTCGCTATGTCTCGTGTACTGGGGTCATCGGGCTGCCATGACACGAGCATAGCGTGTGTGATTGTGGGCCCGCGTGTATAAATACAGCTAATGTTCTATTCAATTCTTCATGGCAAAATGACTCTCCTGTTTTCTTTAAACTTCTTTTCGCAGAGACTTATAAACAAAATTGATCACATGACTGTAACGATCGAGTGTTACGTTCGGGTCTAGTTATAAAAAATTATAAAAAATTAATTGAAGATTTTTTTTAATACAGTATTTTTTAATGACTGTATTACTTATTTAACTTTGTAATAGAATTATAAATATATTTCAATCTTGGCAACAACGATAAATTTCATTTTTACATAACAGCATTTTTATAGTCATAATAAAATAAAATTTGTGTTACAGATTCATACATTTAAAATTCCACAAACCCAACGACTGCGAAAGAAGTAACACTTCCAACGCGCGTACACAGCCATACACACGCACGCTCGCGCGCACACAAACACAATTATTTTAGTAAAATATAAACTAGCCAATATAAATATAATAACTCTGTATTGGTAAATGCTAATATTAATATTGATATTATATCATATAATATAACTTATATTTCGGCTGTCTGGACTCAAAACACAAAATACGAAGTGTATGTTTAGGTACTTATTTCGTATTTTCTTGTAGGAAGTGTC
Source organism: Nasonovia ribisnigri (assembly GCA_027563435.1). Classification (NCBI taxonomy): domain Eukaryota; kingdom Metazoa; phylum Arthropoda; class Insecta; order Hemiptera; family Aphididae; genus Nasonovia; species Nasonovia ribisnigri. The sequence continues at coordinate 21,032 of JANEHU010004416.1, forward strand.
TCATTTGTCGATGGGATACTACCTACACACTATATTATGCAAACAATAATTTAACATCTACCTACCTATTTTAAAAATACATTATTTTATTTCATGTTTGATGACTTATTTAATGATAAAAATAATTTTTTAATTAATTTTTACGGAGCTACATAAACAATTAATTAATTAAATGATTCACTAAAATGTAATGAGACTTTATATTATAATTATTATAATGTTTAAGGGACCATTAGTTCACTATAAAAATTGAATGTTTACCTATGTGGATCAGGTTTTCATTGTTTATTTATGACTATGAGTACTCATTTTTTTAGTTCCTACCTATTTGTAATTGTAAAATTGAAATAAGCTATAAAACAAAATATAATGTTTCTAAAATAGTTTTAATTTATTTGGGTCCGCTATAAATTACAAATTATCAGCTGTTTCTCAAATGCTAATAGGTATCATAAACTAATATGTTAGTTTATTCGAATCAGTGAAGTATAAAAACGAAAGTGATTTTATTCATATTTCACTCTAGATCATAGGTGTTTTGAAAATACAATTTTGAGTGCAGAGCAGTTTATTTTTATTTTTTACTTCAAAAAACAACAACTTGATACAATATTCTACCATAAACCTCTCTCCAAGCTTAATATACGAAAAAAAACCACACACATTATTGTGAAAACATTACATTTATCACTCCACTGAGAATCTAAAAAATAAGTACCTAGGTACTTTAACCGGGTCCGTCGTGGCGAACAGATTGTCGGCCGGTGAGCTAGTAGTGTTGGTGAGTGGTGTGGTGGGTACTCCTACTAGTCGTTCCTCGAGGTGTTCCTCGTCTACAGGGGGCCCGTCGGTTGGGTTGCGGGAGAGCATGTCCGGCGCCTCGTTCTGTACGCCGGGCACATGTGTGGTTTTGTAATCCAGGTTAGCTAGCTGCAGTGCCCACCTGGTTAATTTTGAATTTGTGTTTTTGGCTCGGTGGAGCCATGTGAGGGCCGAGTTGTCGGTGAATAGGTCAAAGCGACGGGTTTCAAGGTATGGTCTAAACTTGTCGGTCGCCCAGATTATTGCGAGGCACTCGCGTTCGACCGCGGCGTAGCTCGTTTGCGTATCACTAAACTTTTTGCTCGCGTAGGCGATGATCCGTCTTTCTTCCGGGCTGTCACCCCGTTGGAAAAGGACGGCACCTGCCCCTATCTCGCTAGCATCGGTTTGTAGGCAAAACGGTTTTCCGTAATCCGGCGTCGACAGTTTTGGCGAATCGTACAGGGCGCGTTTTATTTTGGTAAATGCCGCCTGTTCGATTTCGGTCCACGACCACTTGGTCCCTTGTTTGAGCCTATTCGTGAGGGGCGCTACGGTGTCCGCGTAGTTGTCGACAAACTGGCTGTACCAGTTGCAAACGCCCAGGAACTTCCGTAGGTCCCTCAGTTTGGTTGGTGTCGGGTAGTTTTTGATGCACTCTAGTTTCTCCGGTTGTTTATCTATTCCATCGGAGTTGACTAGGTGTCCGAGAAATGAGATTTCGGTTGCTCCGAAACTGCATTTTTCGGGGTTGCATGTCAGCCCGTGTCTCTGTAGACGTTCCAGAACTTTGTCTAGATGGCACTGGTGTTCGTCCGTTGTGTTTGAAAACACCACTATATCATCTATATATACACGGACGAAATCGTCCAGGTACCCTCTCAGGACTTCGTTCATTAGTCGCACAAAGGTCATGGGGCTGTTTTTGAGGCCAAAGGGAAGGACTCGAAATTGATATAGGCCCCGACGCATCCAGAATGCCGTGCATTTTCGCGCGTTTTGGTTAAGTGGTACTTGCCAGTACCCTGACTTAAGGTCCAAAACGCTGAACACTTTTGCACCTCTCATCTGACGTATCAGCGTGTTGAGGTCGGGCATCGGGTAAGCGTCGGACTCAGTGATATCATTGAGCCGCCTATAATCAATGCACAGTCGGGGCGAGTCGTCTTTCTTTTTTGCTAGGACGATGGGTGCGGCCCACGGGGATGTGCTTTGTTCTACCAGTCCCTGCTCTTCCATGTCCCGTATCATGGTGTCGATTGTGGCCTGTTTTACCGGTGGGTAGGGGTACGGTTTGAGTGCTATTGGTGTCTGATTTTTGAGGAGGATGTAGTGTTCTATTAACCTGGTGCGTCCTACCCTACCGTTGAACACGTCCGGATAGTTGCGTACTACTTCGGTGATTTTCGCGCGCGTGTGGTGGTCACCGGTTATTGTTAATTTTTCGACATCAAGTGCTGGACTGGGTGCGGGTGTCCGACCTTTCCAGCACGCTGTTGTTCTCCTATCCGAGCCTAGGTGAATAGTGCTCGCTGTGTAGTCCCAGGTAACTTCGTTTTGTACGAGAAAGTCGTGACCTAGGAGCATGTCGCAGTATAAGTTGTCCAGAATGGCTGCGTTGAAGGTGACCGTGAGGTCTCCGATTCTGGCTACGAATGTGGAGGTACCACTTGTCATTGTGGTGTGTCCGTCCACCATTCGTACTTGTGTTGGTTGTCCGCGTTGGGGTGTGCCAAATTTGTGTGCAATGTTCGGGCTTACATATGATTTTTGTGCTTGTGAGTCGAGTAGGGCTGTTACGAAGCCTGACCTAAATTCTAGTTCGACCGCGGGGGTCGGAATTTTGTCGGGGCATGTTCGTTTTCCGTTACTCGACGTAGGTTGTGTTGTATAGCTGGGTAACTGGTTCCTAACCGCGCTATCGGTGTTCTGGGAGGCGGTTTGCACCGCCATTACCAGAGCATCCGTTTCGGTTACCTCTGTGCTATTAGTGTGTGCACGTGTTAATTTCGTGGTAGTGGTCGTTGTGTGTGGTGATGATGACCTACTACTTAACGAAATTTTTGTAATATGGGCGGGTGATATATCTGATGACACCGAGTTTATCGACGCGCGTTTGATAGTTATATCCCCGTCAGTAATGCCGATAATTGCGTGTGGTGGTGTGGCTGTGTGTGTGTGTAGATGAGGCGACGGCGCGGACTGGTGTCCGCCGGCTCATTTGCCGTTTCCCGACGTCCGTGAGTGCTCGGGACAGTCACTATTCCAGTGCGGTCCTCCGCAGTATCTGCACGGGTTGGGCGGTCGCGGGTTTTCAGCCGCGCCGTCGCGTGTACGTTGTCGTGCGGGCGGGCGGTGTGTGTGTGTGTGTGTGTGTGTGTCGGACCGGGTTTTCTGTAGTCCGGTATCGATTGTGGTGTTTCGTCCGGTGTGTATTCCAGGACTCCAGCTATCCGTCGGAGGTCTCCGAACGTCACTGGTCTTTGCAGTCGTATGTGCGTTCGGTATTCGTTGCGCGTTAGTCCGGCTATCGTCCCGATTAGCTGTGTTTCAGATAATCCGGTGTTCGCGCGGTGTGCTAGTTGTTGTTTTTGTATAACGAACTCCGTTAACGACTGCGTAGGTGTCTGTCGGACGGATACTATATCGGCCCGCAGCCGTGACTGTATTTCCACGCTATCGAATTTTTCTAAAAACTCGACGCGGAATTCATCCCAGGTGAGGTCCAGTAGTCTGATGGTGTTCCACCACGTACTGGCTGCATCCTTCAGCTGCTGCACGATTATGTTTGTCCAGGCCGACCTATCTATGCGCGTTTGGTACAGTATCGATTCCGCTTTGTGTACGAACCGTACCGGGTCCTCGGGTGTTGTTCCGTGGAACTCCGGCAGCGAATATCTCGCTGCGCATACCTTGTCGTACGGTATAAGCGTCGATTGTTGCGCGGCATAGGTGTGTGTGGAGGAGGGGGCATGGTATAAGTTGTGTGTGTCCTCGAAACGCACTGAACGGTCGGCGTGTTGATATCCCGTGGCCGACGGTTCGCGGGCCGCGGGGCAACTCGTTCCGTTGTCCGTGTTATTCGGTGAGCGCGGGTGTGGGTATGGACGCGTGTTACTGGTCATCAACACTTCCGGTGATGTCCGGTGTTGACCCGATGACATTGCGCTGCGAGGGGTGGTCGGTTGTGGTACGTCGGTTTGATGTTCCGATGTTTGGCGCGCCATGCCCATCTCTAGGCGTCGCATTGTCTCTGCAATGCGACGTTGGTCGTCGCCAAAACGTACCATGCAGCTCTCGAGCATGGCCAGTCGCGATTCCAGACTGTGCTCAAGCGTCGAGTTTTCCGCCACTTGCCGTACCTCCTGTAGTATACCACGGGCTGTTTGGATCGTGTCCGTCACCTGTTGTTGGTTGGGTGTGAGTTGTGGGTTGGGTGTGTCTAACGGGTGTTGGTGGGGTGCGTGTTCGACCTGTATGTTTCCGATTTGTCCGGCGTCGGGCATGTGATCTGCGTCCGAGTCATTTCCGGTCGGCCTATGGTCTTCCATAGGTTGGAACCTGATTTCGTTGGCCCGTAGGTTCAGGTCCGCAAAATGCTGGGTCAATCGGATTTCCAGGGTATCTTTCGGCCCTGCGTCCGATAACTCTCGCTGCCTGCACTCATAACGTAACTCCGCACAGGTCAATTCATTCATATATTTTCCCGACATGCCGTCCGGTTGTTTTTCCGGTGATGTTTAAGGGAGAATATAAAATGTGACTGTTGTCGGTAGGACGGTGTTGTCCGTTTATCGTAGTTTATTTCCGTATGAATGTAGGTCAGTGGGTTGTTATTGTTGTTATCGTTGTGCGTGTCGAGTGCTCACAATAACCGGTCCTCGCAGTGTGGTGTCGCGGTTGCGCGTGTGTGCGTTGTCCGGTCTACACCTGCGATTAGATAACAGCGGTGGCGGCGGTCCGGTTTCGTGCTATTTTCGTCCCTGGCAATTTTATGTCGACGTTGGGTGGTTGGTGGTGCGGGGCGGTGGTTGTGTGTCCTTCTCGCGTTGTCGCTTTCCTACCTGTGTGTGTTTGTAGCGTCGCGCGCGGTGAAATCGGTGCGTCCGTACGTCGGGCGGCGCGGTCGGTCGTTACGTACTTTATGGTTATATAATATGTTACGTAACGCCGGTTTTTCCGTTACCGCTTGCAAACCACGTTTTCGTCGCTATGCGTCGGGACTTTTTTTTGCAAATCGCACAACGATGGGTGATGTGGGGGTAGTATGGGGTAAGTCCAAGTAAATAGAGTTCACTTACCGGTGATTCCTTTTCGGGGAGCCAATTTGACGCGTACCTGCAGGCGTCACGTTGTCGTGGATAGGTGGCAGAGCGAGGTAAATCACCAAAAACGAATGTGCGTACGGCGGACGGAGAATAGAGATGAAAAAAACAAATAACAGCGTTCGTTTCGGATAAGTTATGTTTTTTTTTATTGTCTACGAAAAAAAAAACAATATTTAAATTTCAAGAGCAGAAAAACGAAAACAGTCGAATAGAAAAGTGTATAACAGCCTGCGGGTGTGCTCTCGTTGGGCGTCGATCACAAAGTCGCGTGATCCGGTTTTTGTCAACGGCCGGTCGACCGTTCCAGGCGCGGTTGTCGCGCGCCGGTGTCGTCCGTCGCCGATTGGCGGCTTGTTTGAGAAGTCATAACGCGGCTTCCGCGTAAAGGCTGTTTGAATTCAAACAGCTCATTACGCGGGACCGCGTCATGTTCTATTCTATCGATTGTACGAATCTTGCTTGATTTATTAAAATGAAAAGAAATAATAGAAGTATTTTCAATTTTTTCTCGAAAATAAAAGCTGTCGATTCTACTTCTACTATTTTCTAGGACCGCTCATAGACACATATAAACAACTAGATAGCCGACTTTGGCTTATCTTTGAAGGTAAAATCGCCATATGCCAAAACGGCAATGTTTACATTTTTATATGATAACAGTATTTGTTAACAACAAAAAAGCGATTATAACTCAGAAAATTAAAAATTGTAATTTATTAAAAACACAACTTTCCATGCCCCATTTATAATTAATTATTATATAATTTGTTTTTCGTATACATTACAGTGTTTTAAATATTTTTATACTCATTAGTTCTCTCTTCAGTTTTGCTGTAGTAATCATTCATTTGATTTGAGAAAAAATAAACAATTAAGTTCCTAATAATAGTAAAATGGAAAATATTGGTAGTCTTGAATAGCAACTTTATGATATTTCTCAAAATTAGGAAGTCTCATAAAGCACCGCTTAGATGCTATTTGTTCAATTATTATTTGTGAATTTTCCACCTAATCTTTTAGAATCAAAATAACAAAGACATTTATAAGGAAAAATTGCAACAGGGCATTTTAATTATAAAATTCAACAAAGAATAATTTCAATTAACAATAAATATGAAAGTACCAAACAAAAACATGTTTTTTATTAAAATACTGTTTATATGTTATAAATTATAATACATTATTAATAATATACTTAAACAACCATATTAGAAATAAAACAAAATAGTGTAAATAGTTATAATAAAAGTTAAAATTATTGATTGCTGAACAAAATTGTTTTTGTTAGGATCAGTGGCGTATTTACGGGGGTGGGGATCATTGGGTTTGATCCCCCCCCCAAGGCTTGATTTGAGTATTTTTTTTTTTTTTAAATCTAAATTAGACGATAATCAGGGCGCCGCCGTCGAAAGAGTGAGGACTAACTAGGTACTAAGGAGAGCGCGCGAGCAGCTGCAGCTGGTAGCTGGCGCGATCAGTGCCTCCAACCTCGCGCGTTCTTAAGAGGAAATATTGTTGTATCGGTTCACCACAATACCAAGGACGGGATGTGAATTTATCCACCTTAATAACGTATTTGATAACGTATACTGTATAGTGTACATTGATATATAAATAGATATATATTGTTTTATATATCTATATATACTATGATAGTGTATACTTCTTGCAATAACGCGCGTTTTGACTTCCGATTCCGATCTTATTGTCACGATATTTTCTAATTGAGAACTATTAATTTATTGTGTGTCGAACTGCCGTAACTTTATATTTAAGTATTAAGTGTTCTTGTTTAATGTCAATGTTTAAGCTTCTTGTATTTCGTTGGTTATTGACTGTTGTTACTTGATTATCATAATGAAACGAACCAAAATAACAAAGTATTTTTTGCAATCATCAGTGTCTGATTCAGTTCATCAACCAAAAGAAAATGATCATAATAATATGAAACATCATGTTCAGGTAAGTACTTTTTCTTTTGTACTTATACCTACTTTTTAGTCACAACTCACAATGACTTATTTTGTCAATGCTAAATGCTCAGTGCCTCAGTAACTAAATAGCCCTCTAAATGTATACTGTATACATGCATTACTTGACACCTTATAATAATATACTTTACAATTCATTATTAATTACAAATTCGTTTGCATGATTTATTGTTATTTATTTTGTTTTTAAAGCTTTGTAAACTAGCTTATATATTTCTTATTTAACAGACAGAAAATGTTATTGATGTTGTTAATGGTTTTGATAATGTAAACAAAGATGTCTCTAAAACCTATGAAAGTAATGATATTTCTTTGTTTTCAAATTTGAACCGTTCTCTGACAGATGCTGAAAAAATATTGGTAAGATCAGAATCATATAATTCAACAAGTGTATTAAAATTGGGTAGTTTTTTTTATAACAGAGTACCTAGCTCATATTTTGGTATTTATTTATTTTTTACTAGGTGTTGAAAAACATTTGGGTTCCTCCTGCTTATTATGAATTTCCTTTACTAGAAATAAACAAAAGTAGAAAATTGAAATTTCAAATGGCATGGCTACATTCATTTACTTAGCTTACATACTCTAAAATCAAACTAGGTGCTTATTGTAAATACTGCGTTATTTTTGCAAGGCATGGAGGTGTAGGAAACCAAAAGCTTGGGCAGCTTGTTATTAAACCATTTATCAACTTTAAACATGCACAAGAAGTAATTTATTTTAAAAATTAATAATGTCATTTTTAGTTGACTAAATTGTAATTTGGAATTTAAAGGTATTTCGTACTCATGCTACATGTGAATATCATTTAAAATCAGTTATAGACGCTGATCGTTTTTTGAATATATTTGAAAAGAAGGAAATTCCTTTAATACAACAAATTGATAGTGAACGTTAAATGCTTATTTTTAAATTAACGAGTAGAATAAAATATATTTATTTTTTGTTCTTATTTTATACAATGATAATTTTCATAGAGCTAAGCAAGTACAAGAAAATAGAAAGCGACTTATTCCAATAATACAGTGCGTTATTTTATGTGGCCGTGAAGAAATACCTTTAAGAGGACACCGTGATTTTGGAACATTTAATATTGAAGGTTTGTACATTTTTATTGTATTTCAGTTTTAAATTTTAGATTCTGAGCGGAGCGATGAATGTATTGGTTTTACAATGATGTGTGTTTTTTTTTTATTTTATTTTTTTTTTTTATTTTTTGTGTCTGTCATCACGTTTTAGGACAGAAAAAATGCTTCGATTTTCTTCAATAGTACCTTTTCTGATAGGAAAGTGAATCTAGTTGGTACTTTGGGGGGTCAAAAGTCAAAATTTCCCAGTAGTTTTCATGAGCGCCTGGAAAAACAAATGAAAAATTATGGGAAAAACGGGAATTTTTACGGAAAACCAATTTTCGACAAAATCGATTTTGGTTTTTGGTATAACTCTAAAAGAAATGACCATAGAGACATGAAATTTTGACCGAATGTTTATATAAGTATTTTCTACACACCATATAATTTCCAAAATATTCTGACTTATTTTGAGCTGTTAACGGACATTTTCAGTTTCCAATTTTTTTAGTTTTTTTTTCTATAAATGTCAATAAAATTTTATTTGTTGGGTAAAAAATCTTGAAAATTTAATAGTAGGCTTCTAATATATAGTTTCAAAGGCAGATGAAAAATATTAAAAATCCGTAGGCACGATTTATTTTTATAAGCATTTAAAGTTCGAATTTTGACAAAATTTGTCAAAATCTCGAAAATTATAAATCATTGTAATTAAAAAATTATAAAATGTTCAGTTTTTATAACTAAGTGTTGAAAATTTAAAACAAAAATTCTCATAAATAAATCATACTGTAACCAAAAAATCTAAAAATTATATCAACATATTTATTTTTTACAGACATTTTAATTTCAAATTTAGACAAAATTTCATATTCAAACCAAGAATAATGATTTTAGTTATTTTGATATAATCTAAAAATATTATTTGTTGGTATATGAAACTTTTAGAATATATTGTTATATTTTGTATACACGCAATGGCATTTTAAAATATAATTTTTTTGAGAAAAATGAATTTAACCAACCATAGTAAATACTAATGCCTATAATACTAAAATTAATTACTTTATTCACAATAATATCATCAAATACATTTAGACTTAGTAAGATATTATAGACTGACTGACCGTCTTCGCTCAGAATCGTTTTTCTTATTCAATGATATTATATCATTGGATAAAAATCTAACACAATCCATTACAGTGACTCACTTGTAATCTACTGTACAGCAGAGCGACATACACTTACCCGCCCTTTTTTAATAATATTATTGATTTTTGTACTTAAAGATGAACAAAGTAATGAAGGTAACTTTCGAGCTATCCTTAAATATCGAGCAAACGGAGATGAATATCTGAAATCAGTACTTGAAGGTCCTGGTAAACGAAACAAATACACTAGTCCTGGTATACAAAAGCAGATAATTGAAGCTTGCAATAAACTCATTTTAAATAAAATTGTAGACAAAATAAATAAATCGCAATGTTTCTCAATTTTGGCCGACGAGACAACTGATGTATCTATCAAATATAGAGCAGTTGTCACTTTGTGTTAGATATGTTGACAACAATAACATGCTAAATGAAGATTTTATTCAGTTTATTGCTATTCATAGCCTAACAGGTTTAGACTTGGCTACATCTATATTAAAAGGTATCTAGTTTGTAATTTATTTTATTTAATATTGAGTGTTTCAATAAATAACAATTTTCAGGTTTGAGTGATTGTGGAGTAAATTCCGAGTATATGTACGGACAAGGCTATGATGGAGCTAGCAATATGGCAGGGCAATTTAAAGGTGTTCAAAAAATTATAAGAGATAAATACCCTAACGCTCTATACATACACTGTTCAGCGCATTCCCTGAACTTTTAGAAACTGTTTGGGAGTCATAGAAAAACTTCATGTTTTTTTTAATACTCCTAAAAGAAACAATATTCTTTTGACTGAAATTGAAAAATGTGATTACACGCCTAATGTAAAAACTCTTAAAAGACTCTGTGCAACAAGGTGGATTCAGCGTTATGAAGCACTTAATGATTTCTGTGAACTAATAGTTTATGTTTATAAAGCTCTAAATTTCATATCTATTGAATGGAAAGATTCATCTTCCACTGATGCAAATATGTTTTTAAAATGTATTCAAGATTCAGAGTTCTTGGTTTCCCTTTATGTTACAAAGGTAGGAAACTTGTCGACAAACAAACATTACATTAAGATAATTATTAAAAACTTATAAGATTTATTTTATTCTAGGTATTGTTTTCATATGGCTTGCCAGTATGCAAACAACTACAAAAAGAAAGAATAGATCTGAAGAAAACGGTTGATATTGTGGAAAACTTAATACAATCATTAATGAATGTTAGAGAAGATGCCCAACATGAATTTAAGAGAATAGTTGACGAAGCTCAGTTATTAACATTAGAATAATAAATAAATCTTAATATAATATTAATAAATAAAATTGATATAATATGTTTTAGAGTATACATTCATTTTTAATTATTTGTTTGTGTATTCATAGACAGTGGCTGAATTAATTGGAACATCAATCTCTAGGAAAAGAATTACATCAAAGCAAACCAATTGAGCAAATCCTCAAAATTTAAAATCTACTGAGGATTATTATCGAGTAACTGTGTTTTTGCCATACATTGATAATTTCATTTCTCAACTGAAAGATAGATTTGTGAATCATAAAAACGTTTTAAGAGGTCTGAAAAACTAATATTTTTTTATTCTATAATTTTATATGCTTTATTTTAATTATTAAATCTTGTATACCTACATTTAAGTAGTTAAATGTATGTGATAAATTTCTTATTTAATTGTTTTAGGATTCGAGTGCCTATTTCATTCAGAATTTTCCAATGAAGACAGAAATGAATTTCAGCACCTAATTGAACTATATTCTCCTGCAATTGATAGGCACAATGTGCTTGCAGAACTGAAGATGTGGAAATTAAAACTAGCCTCCAGTAGTAACGAAATAACTAAAACTGGGATAGAAGCGTTCCTTAACTGCGATAAAGACATTTATCCAAATATTAAACTTCTCTTAAAAATATTTGTGACATTGCCTGTGTCAACTGCAACTCCTGAGAGGAGTTTTTCTAGTCTAAAAAGGCTTAAAACGCATCTACGTAATACAATGAATGAGGTAAGAAACTAAGAATGTTAGACGTTTAGTTTTTAGAATTTTGTTTGGACTTATAAGTAATTAAAAATTTCCAGACACGGCTGAATGGATTGTCATTACTATCAGTTCATAGAAATATTGATTTATCCGCGGAAGAAGTCATAGACGAATTGTCCAAAACATCTAGAAAACTAGACTTTGTTTTGTAAAATAAAAATAAAAAAAATTGTAGTAAAATTGTAGTTTTATATTTAGTTATTTAAACTTAGGGGGGTGAGGGGGGCAGAGCCCCCCTCGAGTTTATAAGTACTGGATAAAATCATATCCCCCCCCCCCCCCATGACAAAATCCTAAATACGCCACTGGTTAGGATATGGCGTTTGCTTACTTCATTTATTGATTCTGTGTAATTTTTTGAAAAAGAATTTAAACCTATTTTAAGGAATTTTTTAGCAATGATGGTTATTAATAATAATTTATGTGGTCGTTCAAGTATAGAAACATTTTCACAATTTAATAAAGGAAATATGTTATAGTCTAAACTAAACTTTCGAATACATTGATTAATAATAGTTAAATTTAAATTTTGTACAAATATTTTTTTTAAATTTTCAGTATACAAATAAAATAACATTTCACATTCAGAAACAATTTTGAAAACACTATCTGAACATGATATTAGACCACCTCTATTTTTAAAATTTACAAGACTAGAATATTGGTTAGAGATATAGTCATGGTCACACCTTTGCAATAGAAGAGATTCTTTACATGATACACAATTTAAGTTCATCTTGCAAACAATATATCCAGCTATATAATAAAGTATACTCCTTTTTGCCTCATAAAAAATACTACTTGACTGTAAATTGTTTAAAAGATATAACTTGTTTTGCATAATATAATCGTCATTGTGATTTAAGCTTTCAGTGGGAAATTCTTCTTAGTTTTTTTTCTTTGCCCATTTAAATTTAAATAATGACCCTGCAGGATCATCATCAAATATATTACAATTTCCATTAGTCCTACATTTTATGGAATTTTTCAACAGAATTTGTTTCATGGCAGTTTTGAATTGAGTTACGTTGGGATTGTTGTTAACACCAAATCTTTGACGAATACGACCAAACAGTAATTCTAAATGATTCTGGGAAAATTTATAACTTAAAACATAATTAAAATAAGGAGATACAACAAATAGCTCTCTGGCAATACTTAACATCGATTTGACTGCAATTGCAAAACCAATTATAAAAGTTTTTTTAGCTGAAGTATATAAAAAAGAACCTTTAAATTTCAGAGTATAAAGATATTTTATCAAAGAAGTAATTATGTTTTCTAAGGTACTTATATTAGATTTAAAAATGGGTAATTTGAATCCTTTAGAGAATTTGCTTTTAGAATTTAAAAAGTCAAAAATTCTATCTATGACTCTACAAAATTCTGCTGTTGCAGCTACATTATTAAATTTAGGATACTTAATACTACTCAAATATTCCAGGGTATCAGCAGTTGACGAACTTAATGTTTGAGCAGCATATTTCACCTTCATTTTAATGTTTGTCCAATGGACATGAGCCATACTTATTTTGTTGGTAAATTTTAATGTTAGTTTGTTTTGTTCATCATAAATATTTGTTATATGTTCACATTTAATGAAACCATTGTTTGACTCCAAGATGTGATTATTCCCTAAAGTATTTTTAGCTAGTTTTAGCATATGACATGCGTCTGGAATATAATATACTCTAGTATTGTCAATTGGATGATTAAACCAGCACTGTATTTCATCATAGTTATCACCAATTTTACAACCAAGGATCTTCATAGTGGACAAGTTGGCATATGCACCATCACATGTGACTCCCCAAACTTTCAATCCTGATTTATGTGAATGATTTAAAACAGTTTTTACTAGCTCAGCTTGTACCGCAGCTGTTATTTTATTTTGCAAGACATAGCCAACTGGTAATTTTCATTTTCCATTTAGACTTACTAGCATGAAAACTAAAACTTCAGTTGCTGCAGTGTTGGATCCTTCAATTTCTAAAGCATTTTCCATATCAAAATTCCCAATTAATTTTCCAATTTTTTCATCCCAAAGTCCTTGTTTTTTTGTTGACATGGCATCAAACATTAGGCTACATTGTTTATCGTCAGGATTTAAAGTACTTAACGCTTTAAAAACTTCAGTGAAAATTCCAGGTTCACCGTTTACAGTGGAAGTCCAATTTCGAACTGACTTTGGACTAGGAAATTTTAAAATTGATCTACAAAGTTAATTATGATTAATAATAATGCTATAGTTTTACTCATGAAATATAAGAAAAAAAGTATTATAATAATTAATGTAATAGTATAGATAAATCAATTTGTAAATTTGTTCCTAACTTTGTAATTATTATAACACAGCAACTCAAATAACCCAGTTAATAGGATAAGCAACTTAACAACATTATTAAAAGCAATCAAAAAATTATTTTTGATTTTCTAACAATGCCCCATCAAAACTTAATATTTATATAAGTGTACTTAAATTAACTATATTATGATATAAAGCAATAAAAAAAAAATAGGATGCAATTACGTAGCTATGTTAAAATGATCAAGGTTCCATTCAATAAAAAAGCTGTTAATCGTTTAGATACCTGCAATAAGTAAGCGCTTTAGGTGAATAGTAATTAACAGTCAAAGCAAATTCCTTAATTTCTTTACTATATCTCATACCAGTAGGTTTCCTTTCTTGATTAATCAATTGGTTTTGAAACAGTTGTTTGGATAGTCCATCAAATTTATCAGACATGATACCTAAACAATTTACATCCATAAAGATCAATAATTATTTTTTTTAATTAAATCAAACTATAAAAAATTACCTTTAACGCTAGAATCAATACATCCATTTTTTTTCATATTTCCTATTAAATCTGTAAGGTTCTTAATTACAATATTTTTACGACGAACTGTTTGTTGTAATAACTGAATTTTTTTTATACAGAGCTTTTTTTCTGGGTGTATCTGGTAATTTTCTTTTGGAGATGGAGAAAATAGCAGTAGGTACTTTACTTTTTGAAGGAGTCCTAAGAAGTTCAATACTAGACATAGAACTAGTAATTTGTGTATCAATTTCTTTAATATTATCTGGGCTTAGAGATCTTAATGGAGCTAAATTAACTGACTCTATTTCATTGATTTCAAGAGTATCAGAGTTTGTTCCATTTAATAATTTTGCCCGGGGGACGAGGTGGCCGAGCGGTCTAAGGCGTCGGTTGCGGGGCTGCCGTCGCCGCTTCGATTCTCGGTCATTGGGCGGCATTTTTCTTCGGGCAAGTCACGGTGTCCGGAGAACAAGTGCCGCCATCCCCCACTCCGGGGCATGGAAGAAACCTACGGGTGCCCCACTAGAAATTCTGCCACAATACACACACGTGTACCAGAACCAAACCAAAAACCAAACCAAACCAACACAAAAACCCACTACTGTTCCACCCACTCCCAATATAGCTAATGGTCTTAGTCGCCGGGCTTTAAAAAAAATAAAAATAAAAAAATAATTTTGCCCGTTTTGCCAACAATTCTGTAGTACAAATAAATACTGATGGTACAACATTTTCTCTCAAGTCTAAACGATAACTACCACCAACATTTGATTTGAAAACATCATATACAAAATGATCACTGCATATTTTACTAAACTTAGTTGCGGTAAAGCCTTTACGTCCAATTGCTAACAACCATTTTTCTAATCTTTCTGGGTCTTTTAAAGGAAATCTAAATAAAAATATTAATTAGTTATTTGGTAAAGTGGCTACATGTGAGATATACATGAATAAGATTTTTAATTGATGATTAATGTTATTTGTATTCTGACAGTTAGGTACTTACGAAAAAAAGTGGATTCTTCGGGAATCGACAGTTTTTCTTTGACGATTATAACAACCGTGTACACAACACGAATAAACCATTATTACAAAATAAGTCGAAACTTGAAGAGTTAAAACTTAAAATACTATAAGCAGTGTAAGCCGCAACGGTTTATTCAGTTATCAATGTCTTGTTATCACATAAAAATGTAAACATTGCCGTTTAGGCAAATGGCGGACAAACTTCAAAATTCTATACAGCGCTTGGGGATAGTCGGCTATCTAGTTGTTTATATATGTCTATGGGACCGCTTAATGGACTAACATTGTTGGCCATTCATAAAGAAGTGCCTGTTGATTCAGAAAAAGTTCTTGACATTATGTCCGAAAAATCGAGAAAAATCAATATTTTAATTTGAATTAAATAAAAAGTAAAATAAAATATCCTATAAATATTCTATAAATTGACCAGTTACAGAAATAGTTAGTTGTGTAAAACGGTAAAGAGAATGGATAGAGATCATGAACTGAGAGTTGAAAGTTGAAAGTATTTTAAGTATTGTGTTTTGAAATTCAAGTAAATTTTAAGAACCCCTCCCCCCATAGAAAATTCCCGAGAACGCCACTGATAACACTATTCTATTACTCGAAGTAACAGCACGACAATAATACAGTATGTCCCAAAAAGTCCCGTATCACCATTAGTATTTCCGTGGGAAATCAATATATTTAAATACAGATTTTTTTACAGGAATTAGTATAGGAATCCTGATCGAGTAGCATAAGGTTCGATTTTTTTTTCTTCAAAAATTATCAAAAATTTTTTTTTACGCAATTTAGCCGTTTTGTTGATCATATTTTTTAAAACAGTTCTAAAAAAAATATTTAAATTTAATGAAAATCTACCAAGTTAGAGCTAGTTATTATTTTGAGTTTCTAAGAATAATAGTTATGTTACCTATGTCCTTAGGCATATAAGACATAGTTTAACATGACATTGTCTTATGTGACACATAAATTGCCTATGCATACGGCACTAACAAAATGTGATTCGCATGCTTTAATCAAAAACTGGATCGCTGATTCTTTTTATGATATTCTATTAATATCTAATTATTAGTGAAAGCTTTCAGTTAAAAGATAAAAAAATTCAATTTTTGATAAACGATATTTTGTATGTCAAAATTTATAACAATTCCAAAAACAATAATCGTTTTTTCACTTCAATAACAAAATATCTATTTCAATCTGTCAAAACTAATATATACCTAATTGAAGTTTTGATTTTAGTAGAAATAACAATAGCTGTGTCTTATCCAGCGTTTGTCACGGATAGGTGTTATTTCGTTGTGCTCCGTTATCGCGATTTTATTTCATATGTGCCTTGTCTAGTTGTTATCTTAGTTTTAAATTACATTTAAACCTCGTAAAATATGCCCTCTATGTGCCTGAAATGCGATGCGGATTTAGATCAAAATGAAGATATACTTGAATGTTCGATATGTAAAGGTACTTATCATTATTACTGTGCGGGTTATTTTGAACATAATTTTAAGAAAATGTCTAGCAATACAAAAGGTAGATTCACCTGTGAAAATTGCCTAGTTATTAAACAAAATTCTCCAAAATCGAATAACCCTATTATAATAGAAAAACAGGAACACCCTTAGAAAATAATATTGAAGAACTTATGAGATCTGTATCATTTATGAGTAAGCAATTTGATAATTTTAGTGCAAAACTTGATAACGTAATTTTGGAATTGAAAAATATTAAGATTGAAAATGAAAAGATTAAATCAGAAAACAATCGTTTATCTGAGGAAGTTGTTATATTAAAATGTAAAATCGATGAAATCGAACAAGTTAATTTAGGTATAACAGTTGATATAACTGGAATACCAAAGACTATAAATGAAAATTGTAAGTTAATCGTTGAAGATATTGGTAAGAAAACGAATACGGAAATTAATATACTTGAAGCTTACAGAATTGACTCATTTATATCTAAACGTAGTGTTATAGTCGCTAAGTTAGCTACTCGTGACATGAGGAAAAATTTAATTCGTAATGTGAAGTCCGTCAAATTAACAACTGATAAAATATATAACAGTTGGCAGAAAGAAAATATTTATATCAATGAACGTCTTACGAAATTAAAAAGAACTCTCTTTTATCAAGTGAAAACAGCTTCTAAAGATAAAGGTTACAAATTTGTCTGGTTGTCCGACGCAGATATTCTTGTGAGAAAAAATGAAAACACTAAAATTATAAAAATTAAGTCACCTCAAGACATCATTAATTTATAGTTAGTACTTATAAATTTTCATATTATGTTATTACTATTTAAAAAATTGTTCTCCCAATTTAAATATGAATTTTAACTTATCTAGTATTGATCACCTCCTAAAACAAAATAATGTTAAATCTACTTATGTAGATTCCATAAATAATATCGTTTTACATAAAGGTGATTTTTCCATCTTTCAAATAAATATTAGTAGTATTAGTGCTCATATTAATGATCTGGCAATTTTATTAGGCTCAATTGAAAGTTATTTTGATATTATCGTGTTATGTGAAACATGGCTTTTAAATGACTATCAATTTAAGTTAAATGGTTATAAAACTATAAATTCTTTAGGTATTTTTAACAAAAGCGATCTCCAAATGGTAACTTGGAATTATTTTTTAAAAGCTTAGAATTAACTTTACCTCAAATTAATAAACACTATAAAAAATATTATTTGCGGAGACATAAATATTGATATAATGAGAAATTCTAATATTAGCAATGAATATTTAAATATTATGGCGAGAAATGGATTTTTGCCTTGCATTAATGATTGTACTAGAGTAACTAATCATTCAAAAACGTGCATTGATCATATTTTTGTTAGAAACATTGATTCTAATACAGTAATATCTAATATTTTAAGGTGTGATATAACTGACCACTATTCTACAATTTTAATTATTTCCAATATTAATAATGAAAAAATTACTCGTAACAATTTAATAGTAAATAAGATAGATATTAACCACTTAAATGTATTAATTAGAACTGAGGATTGGTATTCTTGTTTGAATTATGATAATGTAGATGATATGATAAAAGTTTTTAGCCTAAAAATAAAAGAATTTATAAATTATTCAACTATTTTTAAATATAATATCAACAAATCAAAAAAAATGCGTAAACTTAAAGAATGGATTACTACGGGTATCGTAACCTCTATTAGAAATAGGGAGAAATTATATACTAAATTCAGTTCTAGACCTTTTGACATTAGATTAAAGCAATACTACAATTTGTATAGAAACATATTAAATAAAATTGTACGTTTGTCTAAACAATTATATTATCAAAAAAGATTACAACACGCTCAATCTAATACTAAACTAGTTTGGAATATAATAAATGAGGTCACTGGAAAACCGAGCCAAATAGTTAACGGAATAAACAAGATAAGAATTGATAAATTTGGTATTATTACAGATTCTAAAATTGATATCTGTAATGAATTTAATGATTTTTTCGTCAATGTAGGTAAAAACTTAGATATAGAACATATATGTACAAATAATTTACTACTTCAAGATAAAACTGAAATTGACGACAGTATATTTTTAAAACAAATTGACAAAGACGAAATTATTATACTTCTTAGTAAAATTAAAAATCATAATTCTTATTTCGAAAATAATCTGACGAATTATGTACTCAAAAATGTTTCAAAATCTATTGCTTTGCCTTTATCTATTATTTTTAATCATTCATTATCAACGGGAAAGTACCCTTCAGCCTTTAAAAAATGTATTGTTACACCCTTATATTAAGCAGGAGATAAATTATCATGGGGAAATTACCGTCCCATATCATTATCATTAACTTTGTCAAAAATTTTTGAAAAATGTATCAAAATCAGAGTACTTGATTACTTAGAAAAGAAATCATTTTTTTCAGTTTCACAATTTGGTTTTAGAACTGGTTTGTCTACAAATGATGCTCTTTTCCGGGTTGATAACTTTATTAGAAAAAATGTGGATAATAATTTTAAAGTAATGGGTATTTTTTTGGACGTACAAAAAGCATTCGATTGTGTAAATCACGAATTATTATTAAGAAAATTAGAAAATTCTGGAATACGAGGAGTTGCAAATAATCTCATTAGATCTTTTTTGAGTGATAGAACACAAAGTGTTAAATGTAATGACATGTCAAGTGAATCTCTTAATGTATCTTGTGGAGTTCCACAAGGCACTGTATTAGGTCCCTTATTATTTATTATTTTTATAAATGATTTATTAAAACTAAAAATTAATTCAAGTTCCGAAATACTAAGCTTTGCTGATGATACTGCTGTTTTATTATCCGAATCGTCAGTTGATATACTATATGCCGAAGCCAATAAATTATTAAATACTATTTACACTTGGTTTTGTAAAAATAAATTAAAATTAAATCTTATAAAATCAAAATATATTTGTTTTGAACTGCAAGCATCGAATTATTCAAATTGCTTATTAAGTAATAACTAGAGGTCGGATTTATATTCTCTTAAAATCCTTAAAATATGATGTTTTTATGTCACATAAAATAGGCAATATATTCTCTTAATATTCTTTTAAAATACCAGATATATGATGTTTTATGTCTTTAAATATGCAAAATATTCTTTTAAAATAAAAAAAAAAAAAGTTTAAATTTATTTTTTATTAATTTGGTTTTAAATATATTTAATTTAATTAATTTTACAATAACAATTAATAACTTATTTATTTTTATTTATTTATATATAATAAACGGGATAAACCCTTTTGAAAATACAGTAAAAGTGAATGACATAGTATTAGTAATTATCGGTAATAACATATAAACTGTTTTCATACAATTAAAAGATGAATATAAATAGAATCAAAAATAATAACAAAGAATAGATTTACAATAAAAATATCAGTAAATCAAGAATAATACAATAATAACAATAATATTAAATAATAACAAATGATAAATCGAATATAAAAATTAATTTGCAATTGAATTTAAACCTAAATATACATTACGATTAAAAATAATACGTGACATGAAAAAAAAGTCTACATAATTCACAATTTGATTTGCTAAATTTAATGATCTAGGAAAGAAACTATCAGAGCCATAGTTATATCTATTAAATGGTATATGAAATAAATTTACTTTTCTCAGACGGTGACTTGTTATATTGAACCCTATCATAGATAGCAACTCAGGAGAGTGAATGTGACCATTTAACAAGTCATAAATAAACATTATGTCAGCAACCTTTCTCCTTATTTCACATGATATAAACCCTAATTCTCTTATAAACATATTGTACGAGTTTTTTGTTATACATGGCATATTTAGTTTATAACTCAAAAACTTTGAAAATTTAAGTTGTACATTTTCAATAATATTAATGGAAAAGTTATAACTTGGTGACCAAACTGTTGACCCAAACTCAAGATGTGATCTAACAAGAGAAAAAAAAAGAATTTTTAAGGCATTAATGTTCTTAAAGTTACTTGTGTTTCGGTTTATAAAACCTAGCATCTTAAGAGCTTTTTTACTGCAAAGGTTTATGTGAGATGTGAAAGACAAGTTATTATCAAAGATAATCCCTAAATCTTTAATTGATGTAACTCTAGTGACAGAAAAGTTATCTATTTTATAATCGTATATAATAGTATTATTTATATGAGAAAAAGAAATAATATTACATTTATTAATATTTAATGGTAAACCATTTTGGTGACTCCACGATATGAATTTGTCCAAATTCGCTTGTAGTCTTAAAGCATCTGCTGTAGAAGTAATTTTGGAAAATATTTTCGCATCATCAGCAAATAGAAGTATATCAATCGATTCATCAAAAATAGATGGTAAATCATTAATGAAAATTATGAATAATAGCGGACCTAAATGGGAACCTTGTGGTACGCCAGAACTAACTTGGAAAGAGTTTGAAATATAATGAGAAACTTTAACCGCTTGTGTACGACAGTTTAAATAGGACCGTAACCAATCAAAAAAAGTTCCATGGATGCCAAAAGAAGATATTTTATTAAGAAGTAAATTATGTTGAACCTTATCAAAAGCTTTTTGAAAGTCAGTGTAGATTGAGTCTAGCTGTACACGATTATTTAGAGCTTCAAGAATTTTGGACTGATAAAGTAGAATATTAGTGGAAATTGACATGTTAGGTCTGAAACCATGTTGATTTTGACATATAAGTTGAGAAACAATTTTAGATAATTTTTTAGTGATTAAGGCTTCAAACATTTTGGGAATAATAGACATTTTTGAAATAGGTCTGTAATTAATAACATTATGTATGTCCCCAGTTTTATGAATTGG
>JANEHU010004417.1:0-42054 GCA_027563435.1 Nasonovia ribisnigri
GAAGAAAATGAAGAAAATTACAATTCTGAGGATGCTTTAAAATCTAGAAAACTTTCTATTCAGATAAAAAGAAATGAATCTGTGCAGAATTTAGAAAAGCAAGCAAATAAAATGAAATCTCTTTCTGAAAGAAGATTTTGTGAAGGAAACATTGGAGATTCAGTAAAAATAAAAATACCAGACGTAGATAGAGCTTGAAGCTACTTACGATCAATTTTGGCAGTAGGTAATTGTATCAAGTATTATAAACAATAACATTTTAATTATTATTTGTTGCTTAATATGTTTATTTATAATTACAATTTTTTTTTTATAGTGGAAGACGGAAATTATAAATTGGGCACAACCAAAGGGAAACTGCAACATTTTTATAGTAGAAATCAATTTACTATTTGCAAGGAGAAGTTTGTGAGTGTTGATGAAGTCCCCGATATTCAGTTGTCACTAAGAGAAGCAGCTAGGCTATTTTCAAATTTAGGAGGCCAAGGCTATGACCGCTGCACTTGTGTTCAAAAATGCGAAAGAAGGAGATTGTTCGCGCCGGAACGACAGTTACATTATTACGTAAGTCTATATCACCAAATTATTATAATTAGTGACAATATTGCTGACCACTCCGCGCACCTCCACCCCCCGACCCACAATGCACACATATCTCATACCTATCAGTAATCTGTATCCTATACAGTGAATTATAAATTATATACTTTTGTGTTTGTTAATTATTAGTAGTAGTGCGTCAATCGCAAACCCGTATGGTTGAATGTACGATCAGGTGTGTAGGCGCAAATTGTCGAAGTTCTTATATTGTATTTCTTATATTATTCGTGTGCGCCTATCGCCGCTCTGTAATTTTTTTATTATTGTAATTTTTATATTATTCGTGTGCGCATATCACCGCTGTGCGTTTTATAATTCTGTATTATTCGTGTACGCCTATCACCATTGTGCCTTTTAGAATTCTGTTAAGGCTCGTATAGCCATCGTCATCTGTGGTATTATCTTGTATTATTGTGAGAGCAAATCGCTGTAACATTATTGTAACAATTATTATTTATTAGCGCTGTATAATATTATATTTAGGTTAGGTACATGTAGCGGCTGGCCAGTCTTCGAAACTTAAATTATTGTGAGTACCTACTTATTATCGTTATTATTATTGTATGTTGAGCCGGTCTGGCTATATATTTATTATTAAATATACATTCTTTCGTCAATAAACAAAGGGTGACAACTTATATTTAATTACCATATTTATTACTTGAGTTACCTAGTCAATTAGTTATAAGTTTACACTTCACATATACTCATATACACACCCACATACACACTAGCATTCTCAGGATTTGCTCGGTGAACCTGGCCACCTTCTGTTGAATGCTAATAAGTAATAACATAATGAATTTTAATTCTGATTCCAGTAATACGTCATCTGTGCATTTTTCTAATGAATTTATTTTTAACGAAATTAATGAGCGTAATCGCTGCGCTAATAATTTATTATTCTATAATATTGAAGAATGTGATTCAAACCGGTTGGATGATCGTATTTCATTTGACCTGGTACAAATAAATAACGTCATTAAAACTATTTTGGTTGATTCGTCTATTATTCCTAAGAAAGTTATTCGCATCGGTCGTTCGCAATCGGGTAAATTACGTCCAATTAAAGTCATCTTTGATTCTAAGTCTGATGTATTTGATATTATTAAGAATAAACGCAAGTTATCTCAATGCAATTCATCACTATCATCGATTAACATAAGTACTGATCGGACCCTGTATCAAAGAGAGGCTATGAAGAAATTACGTGAAGAATTAAATCAACGTACTTCAAAAGGTGAAATGGATTTAACGATCAAGTTTGTTTATGGTACCCCTAATATTGTTAAAAAATCGGAAGTCATCTCTACTCATTCTCAACCTCAACAATCTCAAAATTTTTTAAAATAAATGTTATGTATCAAAATGTAAGAGGTCTCAGGACGAAACTTCAATTTTTTCGTAATTCTGTTAATAATTTAAACTGTGATTTTTTATTTTTATCCGAAACTTGGTTAAATGATACTATTAATGATGTAGAACTTGGTATTATTAATTTTAATATTTTTAGAGCTGATAGAATTGGTACTCGTGTTTGTAGAGGAGGTGGTGTGTTGTTGGCCATCAGAGATATTTTGGAATGCAGACGTATTGTTATTGATAATATCGGTGGCATTGATCAGGTATTTGTATTAGTTAATTATAATAATGTTAAATTATTGTTAGGCTGTGTTTATATTCCTCCCAATACCCATAAAGATATATATATTAAACACTGTGAGTTAGTGGAGAATATTATTCTTGTTCATTCAATAGTGAATATACTTATTATTGGTGATTATAATGTTTCTGGTTTCTCTTGTACTGATTATACCCAAATTAATGATCCCAATTCGAATGTTATAATCAGTTCATTTATTAATTATTTGAATTTAAAACAAGTTAATAGTATCCTTAATGAACGGTTTGATATCTTAGATTTAATTATGACTAATAATTGCGTTGATTGCATACATCTAGGTAGTTCACTTACACCGTTAATTGATTCTTATCACCCACCATTGGATTTTATTTTATCCATTTCTACACCTGCATTTCTTTCCGAAACATCATGTCCAGTTGTTTTTAATTTTAATGCATGTAATTATTATGATGTTAATCTGTTTCTTAATAGCATTGATCTAATGTCTAATTTGATAAATCTTAATGTCGATTTAGCGGTTCTTAAACTAAATGAAATTATATCCCACTCGTTTGATATGTTTGTTCCTAAAATTAAATTAAATCATTATGATTCGCGTAGTTTATATCGGTCCAATCCTATTTTGAGAAATTTAATTAAACTAAAAAAACAGGCGCATAAAAAATATAAAATTACTAATTCACATTCAGATTACATATTTTTTTCTAACTTACGTAGTAATTGTAAAAAATTGTCTTCTCAAATTCATGCAAATCATTTGTTAAAAATTGAAAATAATATTAATACCAACCCGAAGTCGTTTTGGAATTATATTAAATCTTTGAGATCTAATCGTTCTAATATTCCCCTTTCAGTATTTTTAGACAATATTTCTGCGAATAATATGAATGATACCATTGGGTTGTTTGCTAAATATTTTTCATCAGTATACACAACTAGCACAACTCATATAACAGACGATTACAATAATGATTTATTTTATAATCAGTTTCATAATTTTAATTTGAATTCATTTATTATTCATGAACACGAAATTATAGATTATATTGGTTCACTTAATGACAAGGCAAGTATTGGACCCGATGGAATTCCTACAATTTTTTTGAAAATGTGTTGTCAAACTCTCGTTAAACCTTTACATTATTTATTTAATTTGTCTCTGTCCAGTGGAACATTTCCTCTTTGTTGGAAAAAATCTTTTATTACTCCTATACATAAATCAGGTGACAAACAAAATGTGAAAAACTATAGGCCAGTTTCGAAAATGTCAATTTTGCCGAAAATGTTTGAAGCAATTATCTCAAAAAAATTATCAAATTTACTGTGCAATAATATAAGCTTTTCTCAACATGGATTTGTACCAAAACATTCGATTCAAACTAATTTATTATTATATCATAATTATCTTGTAAAAGCTCTTGATCAAGGCTTTCAAGTGGATACTATTTATACGGACTTTCAAAAGGCGTTTGATAAGGTGAATCATAATTTACTATATCATAAATTAAAAAGTCTTGGTATAGGTGGGAACTTTTTACAATGGTTATTTTCGTATCTTTCTGATCGTACTCAAGTAGTTAAAATTATGTCTTACGTTTCTGATGATTATCCTGTCTTATCAGGTGTTCCTCAGGGCAGCCATTTAGGCCCTTTACTTTTTTTAATTTTTATTAATGATCTCCCACTAGTCCTTGATGGTTCTATAAACATTTTATTATTTGCGGATGATGCGAAGATTTTCTGTACAGTTAATTCTTCAAGTGATGCTGAATCTCTTCAACATAATCTTAATAAATTTCATTTATGGAGTAAATTAAATTTATTACCGTTAAATATAGATAAATGTCATACGATAACATTTACACGTAAAAAAAATCCTATCTTTTTTAACTATAATATTGAATTGTGTTCTCTCACTAGAGTAAATGTAATCAAAGATCTTGGTATTTATTTTGAAAGTGATCTTTCTTTTAAAACGAACCATAATATGATAATTAATAAATCGTTTAAGATGTTAGGCTTTATTAATAGAAATACTAAAGATTTTATAAATCCGTTATGCTTAAAAACCTTGTATACATCTTTAGTTAGATCCAATCTTGATTTCGGCTCCGTAATCTGGTCATGCAAATACTTGACATATATAAATGATTTGGACAATGTACAATATAAATTTTTAAAAAGGATTTCATACTTGTCAAATATTCCATTATCTAGGGACTCTCTCCATCTAACTCAAGATTTTATTGGCCTTGTTTCTCTTTCACTTGACGAAAATTAACTGATATTATGTTTGTCTATGATCTTATTAATTACAATATTGTGTGTCCTGAATTGTTGTCTGAAATTAGCTTTCGAATTCCATATCTTATTACACGTAATTCAGATTTATTTTTAGTCCCTCATTATAAAACGAATAGTGGTACTAATTCTTTTTTCCCTCGAGCTTTAATTTTAGCTAATAAAATTTGTATACATTTAGATATATTTTTTCTCTCACGCAATTGTTTTAAATTTAAATCTATGTTATTATTAAAAAATATTGATTGATAAATATGAAAGAAGAAAAAAAAAAAAAATGTTTATAATGTAACTATAATTTTATATATTAATTATTACTTTTATTTCAGAGTTATTTTTATATTATTTTATCGGTTTTTGTTAGGTTTTACTACACTTATTTAGTTTTTATCTGATATGTTTTTTTTTTTTTTTTTTTTTTATATAATTTGTAAAAGGGTTTATACCCGTTGATATTCAACATAAATAAATAAATAAATAAATAAATAATATAAGTACACACAAGCTATAGGTCGGTCGGTGTGTGATAGGAGTGCGCGACGAAGTATCTGCTGACCGGGCCCACGGCCTATTGTTGTACGTTCCCGGCGCGAACAGAGATGCAAATGTAAAGCTGCTGGAATTTTATGCAACTCTAAATGCCATAATGGTAATACATAATGGCCCACTTTTAGTACGCACTGATCATTCAGTAGAAACTCCATGTGCTTTAAGTAAAAAATATCTTCAATCCCTCATTTCAAGTAAAACATCATATTTACAAACTTTTGATCATTTCATTGAAGAAAGTGTGTCTATTAATATAAATGATCAAGAGTCTTGCAATGAATATAGTAATGATGAATGCAATGGTTCATTTATGAACTGGGTTTTATCAATAGCAAATAACTGTGAACTATAAGTGGAAACAATTGAAGGTGAATATGATAACTCACAATATACAACTGAATTGGTGCCTCTGATAGTCAACGCTATGAAGTTGTATCCCTGTTGGTCCAGAATCATGCGGAAATCGTTTGGTTATGGAGAAGCCACAGTTTCAAGTAGTCGTGTAGAAAGCAATTTTAATCAGCTAAATAATAGAGTTTTTGAAGGAGATAATTTGGCCATAAGAGTAGATGATTTTGTAGAAAAGCTCATTACATATTATAATGGAGATAATTTATTGTTACAAAACTCAAAGTCATTGACTATAAAATCTAACCCTACTAATGAAGACTACATGGACCGAGATATAAGAGAAGATAATGATCCACAACCACCAAACCACCATATTACAGTATCACTTGATTGAAGACTGATGTTTTATGAGAGAATGCGTCCGGTATATATAGTGTTCTCCGTACCCACTAGTAAACCGTGTGTATCCGCCGCGTGCAGTTGTGTTTGCGTTCGGTATGGCGGGCGGTTTTCCTCTCCTTGCTTGGGGGTTGTGTTCGGGGTTGGTATCGATCACTTAGTGGACGTTTCCCCTACATGTAGCCTTTGGTCCTATATGTGTAGGACAACTTGGAGCTCTGTAGTGAGGGTTCAAAGTTGTCCTAGTCGTATGTTCGGTCTGTGATTGGTGGTCCTGAGAAGGACCGTTTTTGTGTTGCGCGCTGGTGTACTGTTTCAAGTCAACAGCTACGCGACTCATTTAATTCAGCGTTATGCAGATTTCTATCATTAGAAAAACGACTATTAAAAAATTCAGAACTAAATGTTAAGTATAAAATGTTTATATTAGAATATGAAAATCTGAAGCATATGGAATGTTTAGGCAATGCGGTTGGTGATAATTAGTTATCCGTTAACAATAAATATTTTTATCTACCGCATTCGTACATATTAAAGTATTAAACGATCATAGTAGAACGACCAAGCTACGCGTTGTATTTGACGGGTCAGCAAAAACTAGTACTGGTGTGTCCTTAAATGACATACTGATGAATGGTCCCAAAGTACAGACGGACTTATCCTCTTTGGTTATACGAGTTATTACTCTAACACGTACCATAACTAAATATTTAACTGTAAATTGTAAGGTCCAATCTTAATAGATTAATGAATTAAGAACAACTAAATATCAAAGATTGTTTATTTTTATAACATAGGCAATCACTTTTGACTAGAACCCTATAGTCTTCTGATGATACAAATTATTATAATATAAAAAACATAGTTGAACAAATATATAATAAAACAAATTGACTAAAATCCTTTTAGTCATCTAAAAAATATTAAAAATAAAAAGTTATAAATTTAGTTCAAAATTAACATGGGTAAAGGTAACTTGTATTTTACAATTTAAAAATTAACTAGAATCCTTTTAGTCATCTAAGAAACTTTTAATTTCATAGAATAGTAAAAAGCACTTGTTTTAGCCTTTAGGTACTGGACACAGTTTTGCTGATTGCAAATCCATTGTAAGTACAAGATATTGACTATCGTCTATAGCAGTGGTCGGCAACCTTTTTAGACTCCCGGGCCACATTCATAAATTAAAAAGAGTTCGCGGGCCAGACAAAAATTAAAATTTTATATTCCAAATTATTTACTAAGAAAAAAAATAACTGTTTAAAACTTTAAAATAGTAGATAAATAGAACATAAAAATTACAGTTTTTAATAATAATATAAAAGTATGAAAATTACAACTGCTTAATAGGCTTAATGTGATTTTTGTTGTTGGATATTGTTTATTATTTTTTCAATTTCCACATTAAAATTACTTGTGCTGGCTCTAAGTACATGGTGGAGATGATCATCAGTTAAGCGTGAACGGTATGGGTTTTTAATTTTTTTCATATGAGAAAAGGCCTGTATACGTAAGTGGATCCAAACATACTGAAGTATTTCGCAGCTATATTTAAAATTTTTGAAAATGATGCAGGAAGTTCAGCGAAAAAAGTAAAGGCGTTCCTTGAATGAGTCTTTTAAGATGTCTTGTAGCTGCAAATATATTATTTCCATTTGAATCTCAACAGGTATATCTTCAACATCAATATTAAACGGAATGGCGAGTAGTTGAAAATATTGCGAATGTCGTTTGAAATCTTGAAATCGATTATTAAATTCTTGTTGAAGTATTGAAATAGCTTCAATAAATTTAATATGAATTCTATAATATAGAATTTAAAGCGGGCTGTATTTAATAGACTCGCGGGCCGGATGCGGCCCGCGGGCCGCCGGTTGCCGACCACTGGTCTATAGCAATGATTTTATCATTTTTTTTCTTCTTGAGCGCGTTCTTTCATATTTTTATGATTCTCATACTCCTCTTCACTTGTTTGTTTCATTTTATATAATGTACATTGTACATGTGTCACACTGGTCCTTTCTAGGATGAAAAATAAAAAAAATTTTTCTTCAAGAAATTCAAAAAGATACGATTTACTTTGTGGTCTAAGATTTTCCTTAGCATAATGCTGAACACAATGCTGAAAATACAAATTATAAACTTCTTGTTTGGTATCAAAAGGTCCTTCTAAATATAATTGGTTAGAACGCTGGTGGCAGTAGTGTGAAGGCATTTTAGGTAACTTTGAACCCATGCATCAAGATGCAACTTTCTTCTATTTATTGATGAAGGGATATAAGTTTCATTGTTATTTTTTTGATCAATATTTTGCATAGTACAATATGTTGATTTCTGAGTAGGCATACCATGAATGGACTCTTTAATCCAACTATGGATTATCCACTCTTTTACTCCTAATGTAGCTATGAACATTTTCTTACACACTTGCAGTCTATCACAGTTTTGATATTTAAGATAGTAATAAATTGTAAGTATTTTGTTGTCTACTAGTTTCTTCTATTACACGAGTACGGTTAACTTATTTTAAAGTCATAACATTTGAAATATAAGTTCTCTTTTAATCCCAATTACAAGCCCAAAACTGCTGGAATATTTTTTCTCTTTGACTTTCTGTAAAATTTTGACAGTGGCGAAATGCAGACTTTTTACTTACTTGAGAGACTTACAAGTTTCTTTCATTTTTCTTTTATTTCTAAGCTTATCTTGGTGAAAATTTTTTCCTTGTCTACTAAAACCCACATACTCTTGCCCAGCCATTATTTTTAATTTTGATTATATTTTATAATTTACTATTTTTTTTTTTAGGTTTAATTTTCCTTTTTTTACCAGATGATATTTCATTAATTTGGTTGACGTCAATATCATTGATTTCACTGTTGTCAGATATTGGAAGATTGAGTACAACACTTGTATTTCCTTCATCAATTGCATGTATTGTATCATAATTCATATCGATTTCTGTTTCTTCATTTAAATTTGTCACTTGATGTCACGGTGGTAGAGAGTACAACATATTACCCATCAAATTTGGATACATTGGAGCGTGGAATATCTAAGCCAGCCACAGGAACGTTCCAGATAGAACAAACCTTATAGTTCCACATAAAAAATTGGTTCAATGGTTCTGATAAGAGAACCAAATTTGCCTCCATTGCCATGGACATTTCCGGGTAGTTACGGCGTGGTGCGAGTCGCAATAGTTAATGTGGCAAGTGGGCCAAGGAAGAGAGCGGTGAGGCTGGTATGTCCATTGCCAATACAAGACAATAACGAATCAGATCCAAAATTATTAAAAAAAAAATGTATAGTAAATTATGTAATTCAATTCTAATTATTTAAGGGGATCGCTTCACACTTATTTTTAGTACGTTTTAGACCAATAAGCGGTGGTAAATTACACATACTTACGAATGTCAGATTTTAATTTTTAAACAATTTATGAATTCTTTGACAAAATAACTAGGCTTTCTAGGAAGTCAATTTTCAATTTTAAAGGACCTTAAAATTAAGATAATTTGTTATAAAATCTCATCAAATAATTTAAATTATAATTTAAAAAACAATTTGTTCGTCCTTTTTGCTTAACAACCTACTACTTTTTTCGATACAATTTGTACTTTTTTAGAGAAAACTCTTTCACTTAGTACTGATGTAGCTTGAATACACAATCGCTTTTTCATCATTATAAAAAGTGTAAGATATTTTTGCCTATTGTTATTCCACCATTTTAAGGGATCTTGTGTTCTAGGGATTGGAGGCTCTTGAAGATACTTATCAACTTCTACAATTATTGTTGCTGTTGGATTCAGAGACTGTACGACATTTTCAACTCCTGTATCAAATTCTTGCCAAATTGAATTTTCTTTTCCATATTGTTTACCACAACAGCCACACTTACATTTTGGTCTATGGTAGATCTAGACTGTCTGACTATCCGTTTACCTTTGTTTATTATAATCTCTTTAATTTTTTTAAAAGAGGAATAGTAGAGGAATAATTATTTTAGTACAGATATACATTAATTTATTTTAATAAATATAACAAAAATAATAAATTTTAACAATGGCCACATTTTAATAAATACAAAAAACAAATAAATAATATGAATTATTAAGCATGAAATAATATAAATAACAATAAGAATATTATGGTATTAAATATCTGTTTTAGTACAAGAAAACCAGCAAATTGACATTTTTTGTTAGTAATGACGTTCTTTTAGAAGTCACCACGTTCCCACAAGTTGAAAAACATCGCTCGGAACTCACTGAAGTGGCTGGTATTGATAAATATTTTTTGGCCAACATTGCTGTTGTTGGATATTTTTCTTGTCTGGATTGCCACCAATCGAATAGATTTAAATAAAACTTTAACTGAGGTTCAGCTAAATAATTTTGAAATTCCGTCATTAAATCGTTAGCGTCAGAACTATCATCACCGTAGAGAAACTAAAGCGCACTTTTTTGAAGTTATAGTTCACGTTGTGTCTCTATAATATTTACATTATGTACATTTTTATTGTTTAATAAATCGATGACGGATGATCGAATGCTTTCTCATGCAATTATAGGTTCATGGTCCAAATTTTTATACCATGGATCTAAAATTGACGTGATTTGTCGTACAGAGACTATGTTTTCTAAATTCCACTCAAGTTTAAAACGTTCTTTGATTTCAGAAATAATTGTTTGTTTAAAATTAGTTATACTTTGATCGTCGTAATCTTGCAGGTTCAAATGGTTATCCAATAATTTTTTAAGCAATGGTCTAACTATTGAAGTAGGTGAATTTTTTTCTCCACATAAAAGTGTTGTAATAACCTGAAAGGGCTTAAGAAGAATAACAAGAAATTTCTATTTTTGACCATTGTTGCTCTGAAATTTCTAATTTTAGGGCTATTTATGCGGGAGTTATCGTTCGATCAGCAATCACGTTAATAATTGGCACCTATTTTTAAAAATACGTTCAAGCATTAGATAGATTGAATTCCATCGTGTTTTGCAACATTGGAATAAAGACCGTTCAGGCATACCTAATTGGTTTTGTTTATTCAATAATAATTGTTTCGCCAAATTTGAATGTTTGAAATGACCTACTATAAACTGCTGCTTAGCTTAATTGTTTTGGAAATAGAATCCTCTTTTAATGGTTTATGTATACAAAGTTGTAAGCTATCAAATTGAAATAACTTTTGGAAAACTGCAAATATTCCCTTTTTAAATCATCTTTCTGTATACATTTACTGTAAACATCAGAAAACACATCAAATGCATCTTTAGGTAATAGATCATTATTTTTTGAAATTTCTTTTAAACGTCCCCGAGAAAATAATGACAAATCTTTGTAAATACCCTTTGCGATTTCACTGAACCTTTCTTTAATCTGTATAATTGCAGTATCATATGCAACAAAAAAAGTTTGAATTTAAAAATTTTGAAGTGGATCAGTGATAACTTCATCTTGGGTTTCTTCAGTAGACTTTTTTGGAACTCTCTTTGAACGATTTAGTGGTAATGGTTTAAAATCTTCGATATCCATAGATGTACTCATATATATATGTACTCTACAGTTCAACTTTTTCCTGTAATTTTAAAAAGTTTACATTACTTCTGGCATTTTTAGTACACGTGTTTTATCATCTACTACAGTTATAACTCCAAGTAGGTCTATGTCTACAGTTTGTAACATTTTACTTAAAGGTGTCACAATTTCAAATAATTGTTTGTAAATAAATACAGTTAACAAAAATTTGTCACAAATTCAATTTTCCTTTAAACATTTTGCTTGGTGGGCTCCTTTTCGATCACTTACACATTCACTTTTTTGAAGTTCTTCTAATGTGTCACATAATGCATCAAATGTATCCAAAACTGTGTTTAATACCAAATCATGGGACCACCACCTTGTTGTCTGAACTCTTTTAAATCGACGTTTACGTTGTTTATTACCATAACATTTTTTTTGATGTAGTTCAAATAATACAACCCTTGCTTGAATTAATAAAATCATGTACAGTTTCTATAATTCCAAACATATCAACAGCATTTACAGAGGAACTAACTGCACCGATAAGGACCAAATTCAGTCGATGTGCATAACACCACCCAAGAATAGCAGCTGTATTAGAACGCCTAATTATAGCTTGGAGACCATTATATGAACCACGCATATCACTAGCCCCATCATAGGACTGTCCCACTGAATAATCTTTCCAATTTAAAGAATTGTCATTACAAATTTTTTCAAAAATATTAAACAATTGTTCTGAAGAAGTATTATTGCATTCTTTTAAGTTAATTAACCTTTCATTGATTTCTCCACTATCTTCATTTAAATATCTTATCACAAATGCTAACTGTTCTTTTCTAGAGTTATCAAAGGTACCGTCCATTGTAAGACTAAAAAAATTGGCAGTTTTTATCTGTTTTAAAACCACAACACGGGTTAGCTAGATTCTAAAATTTGATTTTGTCGTCTACATGAAATAAAATCATACTTGTTTTTATTTTTTTCTTGATGCCCAACAATGTAAGTTGCTAAGATAGGATGATATTTGCCCAGTAAGCAAACTAGATCTTTGAAATTTCCTCTTAAATTGTCTGACCAACTTTCTCGTTAATACAAAAAAAAAAAAAATGTTACATCTGACTTAAAATAAATTGTTACCCATATAATCTATTTACCCAAATATTTAACTTACCTACTTAATAAGATATACAGTTTAATATATTTAATACCTAACTAACTTATAAAAGGAACAAATATTAATATTTTAAATATTTTTTAGATTTAAGCATTTCTTTAAGTATATTTGATCTGTTTTCAACTTTTTAAACACTTCATAACAGATTTCGTCATTAAAAAAAATTCAATAACTTAAGTATTTTTGACATATAATCATTTTAACCTAAACATTTAACTTACCTACTAAATAAGAAATATAATTGAATATACCTATTTAAAAACAACTAACTTATAAACGGAACAAATATCAATATTTTAAGTATTTTTAAGAACCATTATATATTTATATTTCTAATTTCCATTTGCAATTTTTACATAATTTAAAATAATTACTTTTTGGTGTACTTCAGCAATTTATTTAGGACAATAGGACATGTCTTCAAAAAGAAGTGCTGTACTTATAAAATAAGTACATCTGGACATCTGGTCACCATAATACTGTACAGTATTTTATATGAACAGATAAAAAAATGATTAGAAATTGGCATATTTTTCAGATTGAATAATAATAGGTAGATAACATAGAATTATAGAACCTAGGTGGCTAGGTATGCCATTTATAAACTGAATTGTAAATAATATCTAACATCTAATATACCTAGATAAAATAGGAAGGTAATATAAACTTTAAATTCTAAAAATAAATGATAGATCATATCATATTAGCATAATACTTAGTACTTACCAGTTTTTTTCATTTTTTTTTGCATCAGACTCGGACGACTCGGTAGAACTAGACGACGCCGAAATTCTTTTAAAATAAGTAGTTAGATATTTTGAAGTTGAATTTTTGTTTTTTATCGATTTGCACGTACTTAAATGCCTTCCCCAGTTTGTCAAATTTAAATTATTATTTTTTTTACCACATAAACATGTTTCGATGACAGACATGATTGATTAATAATTAATAAATCAAAATAAATACAACTATAAATCCAGAGTGCTCACAAGACATAAAGTCAAAACTAGTCACAAGACACAAGTCACAAGTCTAACTTAAAACTTCAAACTGATAAGTTATAATATTATGAGAAAAATCCGTAGTCGTACTAGCTAAACAGTTGTTGACAGCAGTTGAAGCAGTACATTATTACCTACTATATCAGGATTTACAAATACGGGCAATACGATAACAGTATAACACGCAGTTTGCTATTAATAAATCACTAATAACAAAAACAACTCGCTGTAACAATGTTCACTGTTCACGCAAAACCAAAAAAAAAAAAAAACCCAAGCGATTATTTGATTATTAATTTTTCTTTTATTTTTGTAACATTTTGTAATTTGTATATAATATTGTAGGCAGTGGGAACACAAATGACTCTATATTAGGTATTATTATTAAATCATATTATCATGCGGGTATAAGCAATCGCGGTCGTTGAGCGAATTTCCAGAAACCAACCAGCTTATCTGTGTTCCTTGCTGTTTTTCTAATATAATACATTCATACATTGTAACGGACCGACGACAACCGTCTGCATCGATAGACAATAGACTGATGTTTTCGACGTACTAATTTACTACTAAATTGTTGATCTATAATTATTAACAGTTTTTATGCTGCAGACCAGAGGTTCCCAACCTTTTTTGACTCGCGGCACCCTTGGACATTTTCTAAAAATCCGGAGGCACCCTATGCTCTATAGTTCTATACTATAGAGTACTTCGGTTCTATTTATTAGTGCATAATTATAATCAAAAGTAGTAAGAGGTGTAGATGCATACTATATACATATTACATTTTATAAACAAATTATTACATTGTATTTATTTTTATTTTTAATTATTATTATTAAATTACTATTGTCGAAGAAAAGATAAAAGCACAAGACATCGAAGCGATAGCAATGAAACTGGTATATGAACATTAAAATAGATCGAACATCGTAATATTTCTACAAAATATATGAAACACGATAGGTTTTATATTAATATAGTCCGTTTTATTACTCACAATGCTATATTTTTAATGAAATTGTTTTTTCTAAAAAAATATTTCAAATAATTTCGCGGCACCCTGGTTGGGAATCTCTGCTGTAGACCAATACTTCTCAACCTTTTCATAACGGCCGCCCACCTAAGAAGCAAAATATTTTTCAACGCCCCCTCTCCACTTCATTAAAATAAAAATAAAAATATTATACATGAAAAGTTTAATATTGAATAATTAATAAATATAATATATATATATGTACAAATGTGAATATAATGAAAATAAAATGTAAAATTTATGTTTAAATATAATTTAAGAGGATAATTAAAATGTTTTTAAATGTATTGATCAGTGAGATGGTTGTGCTTGGTGATCCAGAGCCAATTTTTTTACTTTTGGTTCAATGTTTGTGAGATGAAGGCGTAAGTCTCCTCTTTTGACGATGTCGAGTCGATTTCTTTTTTTAGTAATTAGATTCGTTACCGCACTAAATCCTCGCTCAACGAGGTAAGAGGAAGGGAAGGCAATTAATAATTTTTGTACGACAGTCCACAGCCCAGGATGAATTCGACTGATAGTAGACTGGAGCCAAAATTCTGTGAGGTTTTCACCATTCTTAAAACTTGCTTTTAACATCTCGTTAGTGGAAATTTCGATCAATTCTTCTTGACACTGTAGTTTTGCTGATTCAATATTTACAAAAGGGTTTATGACCCATTGAGGAACTTCCAGGGACAAAATATCTTCAAAACGTTGTGAAAAATATTTATCCAAAGATTGAAGGTGTTGACAGTAAATTTGTGTCATCAAACGAGATCTTATTGTTCTTGTATAGATCTGACAGGATTGGAAACTGGCTAAACTCGTTGCGTCCAAAATTGTGCTTCTATAAAGTTAGTTTTTTTTGGAAAGTGGAAATAATAGATTTAGTTGTTATGAAATTGAGCTCGTCGCCTTGAAGTTGCAAATTGATGTCATTGAATTTTGCGAATAAATCGGTCATATAAGCGATATCGGTCTTAAATTGTAGCAACTTACTTCTCAGATCTACATCTTTCTCTTCGAGGAACTCAAGTATAGATTCGAATATATTCCAAAACCTGTTGAGGCACGTGCCTTTGGAGAGCCATCGAACCTCGGTGTGTAGAATCAAACGATTGAATTCTTCGTCGTTGTCTTTACACAGCTGTGCAAATAGTCGATCGTTGAGAGAATTATTTCGAATTTTGTTGACAGCAGAGATGACATATCGTAATGACTGATGCAAACGGTCTCTCAGGTTTTTCGCAACTAAATGCTGTCGGTGAATCACGCAGTGAACAGCTAAAATACCTGGTACTTCTTTCTTTAAAAAGGCGATGAACCCACGATGACGACCCACCATTGCAGGCGCTCCATCAGTGGCAACAGACATAATGTTCACAAGAGGAATATTCTTTTCTTTAAAATAATCTTTGACGGTATTGAAAATAGATTCACCTTTAGTATCTGCTATCAAGGTTCTTGCAAAAAGCATCTCTTGTATGATTTTTCCTTCCTTAAAAAGTCGAACATACGCCAACAGTAAAGCCTCGTAAAAAGTTCACCGCCCCCCTATCACCCAAAACGAGCCCACCGCCCAAAACGAGCTCACCGCCCATCTGTACTCCTTCACCGCCCACCGGGGGGCGATATCGCCCCCGTTGAGAAGAACTGCTGTAGACTGTAGAGTGTAGGACGTAGCCACGTAGGTTACAGAAGTAAGACTTCTACAAAATCCTAGCTATAATCACCATCACCCTATAAGGCTATAATAACGGTCAACCACCACCCACCAACCAATTTTTTTAGGGGGTCAACTGACCCCCACGACCCATAACGTGGGCGCCACTGTGTGTTGTTCAAAAATGATCGTAAAAAATTGACGAGTATGTTCAGTACAACGGACGTCGGTGGTTGAGCGAGAGAACAATAGCCGGCGGCCAGTACTCATCTGACGCGACTAGGGTACTATACATATAATATAGAGTCATAACGCGACTAGCCTTCCGTCTCACCTTGTGCCTTTGTGGCTCGTTGGGAGAGTCGACTGCTTTGCGTCATGGATGTCCCGTGTTCGTGGTAGGTAGAAAATTGATGGGTTGCTACGAAGATTGTACTATGTACTTGCAACCGTAGCGTACCGTGTCAGTACCTATCTAATAAAATAAAATGTTTAACTATGTTATAATTTTTAATTATTTATTTATAAAACATAGATTGTGCATTATAAGCATGGATGTTTGAGCTAAATTATTATTGTTGTCGAGTAGAAAACCAACTACATTTTTTAATGCGGTAAGGTGATTGAGTAATCGATGCATGCGACCCATCATTTCCAGTAAGTTATGGACCTGTGAAAATATTTGAATTTATTTGAATGAGATTTAAAAATGTTTAATTTTTGTTTTTGTTTTTGTTTGGGAAGTTGGTGATTCTGATGCACAATTTGTAACAGCAATGAAAGAGATCAGTCCAAAAATGTCGTTGACCATTGTTATTTCTTAAAAAAAAAAACTCCACCAACCACACAAATACTCAAAATTGGAACAGTATTTATACCCGCCGCGGAATAAGATCATAACTGGGTGGCGGACCGTTTTGCTTCCGTTTCGCGCAGCTGGTTATTGATTGGTTCCCCGAAACCACTGCTAACGATTATACAGCACTGTTACAAATATCAAGTGAAGTGAGTTGTATTGTTTTATAAATACGCATACGAATCTGTGGCGTGAGCGTTCCGTATGAAAAAGTGGGAGTGGTCGCAAGGATAAGCGGTGGAGAAAATTGTTTTGAATGCGCGACCAGTCATGATCTTATTCCGCGGCGAGTATTAGACATCGCTATAGTAGGTACATCAGGTTACGAAATATGATATTTTTAAAACGATCAGCTTTAAGTCAACAAAGCTTCTCTCTCCCTACACACTACAAAATAATAATATTGATTGTGACGTCACAGAATTCTGGACCAGTTTATAAAATAATTACAAAACAACACTGCCTACCAGAACAGATTCCCGTCTACTCCGCATGGGAGTAACTAGCCTATCCAGCTCGGTCCCGCTGTGTAGTGCACTTTGACACCTTCCGCGCCACGCACATCACACGCACGCATGATCAGCTGCAAACCCACAATTTGTATTTCCCCTCAACGCGTCAACACATACCTCTCCAACCGCGGCCAGATGTAAACTCCTACAAGAATAACCTTTTTACCTGAATCATCATTAAATGTAAACTCCTACACTAATAACCTTTTAAAATTTTTACCTGAAAATCAAAGATATTGTAATCTCCTAAATAGAAATTTTTCCCTTTAAAAAATAGGGTAATATTACTTAAATTCACAATTTTGAAATTGAAAAGCTCAAAAAGCTCAAAATTATCATAACTTGAAAATAATAAATATATATTATTTAATAAGCAAACGCTTGAATAGAGCTTGTTTATACGCTGTATGATGATTCTCGAAGGTTAGATTATGTCCATATTATATACTATACTATACGTTCATATCGACACTTGCAATACAAAATGTTATAAATAGATCAGCGATATGGCATCGAATATTGTCGAATAACGATAAAACATGATAATCTCGTCCGTATCGGAAATTTCCGAACAAATTATTGCGTTTATTGCCGATATCGTAGTCCGTTCGTAACTATATATCTGTCAACTGTGTATTGTTTGAGTTTAGTCTAGTGAATCTTTTGCGTCTTTCACCGTTTTGTTAGTCACTCTTATAGTCGTACATTATTACAAATTGCGATGGAATTCATGTATAGTCAGAATGGTAAAAAGTTATTAATAGTTGATAAATATAAATTTTTTTTACATTATACTGCAAAAAGTGGCCAAAAAACTTGGCGTTGTATTAATAATAAGTGTCAAAGTAAAATTTACACAAATAATACAGAGGATGAAGTTATTGAAAAACATGTAGTTCTAATTCACAATCATGATGATGATACTACATTAAATCGCCAAGAAGTCAATAATTCACTGAAAAGGAAAGTAAGTGAAGACAATATTGTAGAAAAACCTTCCAAGTTTATTTTAACTGAAATCAAAAATTTTAATAACGAAAATAATTTAAATACAACTGATCTCAATTATATTAGACGAAATGTGTATAATGCACGTAAATCTATTTTGCCACCTTTGCCTAAAAGTATTGAAGAAGTTCACGATACTTTAAATGTAATGGATATACAAACAAACCGTTCTGAACAATTTGTTTTATTAAATGATCAAGATAGCCATATTATTATATTTTCTTGTATAGAAAATTTAAAATTTCTTTGTTCAAACGAAAACATTTTTTTAGACGGTATTTTCAATTATTGTACAAAATATTTTTTGCAGTTATTCACTATTCATGGTTTTAAGAATCAAAATTATATACCATTAGTCTTTGCTTTGCTTCCTGACAAAAATAGCCATACATACAGTACATTATTTTTAAAAACTATCGAAATTTGCTTGGAAAATAATTTACGGTTTCAACCAGTTACATTTGTGGTGGACTTTGAAATTGCTATTCATAATGCAATTAAAAATATTTGGCCAACAGTGCAAATTCATGGTTGTAATTTTCATTTGTGCCAAAATTGGTACAGAAAAATCCAGCAATTAGGCCTAACGAATGATTACAATAATGGTGAATCTGAAATTGGAAAATTTTTAGTTCTCACATTCGGTTTACCATTATTGCAAGACGCTAAGGATATTGAAGATTGCTTTGTATTTGATTTGTTAGAAAATATGCCATCTGACGATAAAGTCCAACAATATTGCGACTATTTATCTGAAAATTATATTTTTTCGTTTTCATTATTTCCTCCAAAATTGTGGTCTTCGAATGATACTACAAATGCATGTGAATCATTTCATTCAAGATTTAATAGTAGTTTTTATCATCATCATCCAAATCTCCATTTATTCGTGAAAGTTTTGAAAGATATTCAGACCGAAACATACATTAAAATTAGAAGCAGTCATACAACACAACGCATACAGACAAAAACTATTTCTAAATATCAATTTATATTTAATCAAAAAGATAAATATATATGAGGAGAAATTTCACGTTTAGAGTTTATCTCCAAAGTATGCCATAAAAATATACGTAAATGATTATGACTTAGTATTGTTTCATTGAATTTTTTATCATTTTTTTTCAAAAATTATTATTTTAAACGTATGTGATTTTGACTATTGTCTCATTATATTTTTCAAACAATTTTT
Source organism: Nasonovia ribisnigri (assembly GCA_027563435.1). NCBI lineage: Eukaryota > Metazoa > Arthropoda > Insecta > Hemiptera > Aphididae > Nasonovia > Nasonovia ribisnigri. The sequence continues at coordinate 19,802 of JANEHU010004417.1, forward strand.
GTTGTAGGATTAAATAATTATGAATATTGTATTATTAAAATTTTTATTATATTTTTCAAAAAAATTATATTAACTACTAGTATTGTTTTATTGAATTTAAACATATTTTGTTTTTGGATTAAATGATTATGACTATTATTTTATTAACACTTTTATTATATTTTAAAAATGTATTATACTATTATTATAATTTATTATATTATTGTAACTATATTTTTCAAATCATTTTTATATTAGGTATGTGTTAATATAGTAATGCAAGACTGTTATTTTTTACAGCAATACGAGCGGTATTAATTTTTTGTAGGAGTTAACACTATCTTTTGTAGGAGTTAACACTATCTTTTGTAGGAGATTACACTACATTTGTAGGAGTTTACCATTCCCCCCAGCCGCCACCCAATCGGAGCACCGCCGGTCCAAGCAACTGACGTCCGATAAGTGTTGTTTTTCGTACAAAATGTTTTATACATACATATCCAGTACTATTTTCGTGAAAAAAAAACAAGTAATTTATACGTTTTTTATATAATTTGATATATTGGGTAAAATATTGTTTTTTCACGTTTATTGTCTCTACGAACTGTCACTGCACTGTGGATCCGGATACATCTCTCATACCTCTCACAATAAATTTCTGACGAGCACCACCCATACGTCCTTTCTACATCATTCCGACCAAATTGACAACCTTTTAAAATGAAAACATTTTTAAAAAAAATCTACACGTTCTGTCAAGCATTTTCACTAATTCGACGAGACACATCATGTAGGTCAGGAAGCAATGGTCCCCTTTCTTCCTGGATAGAAATGAAAGCTACAAAAAGGCTGACGGCTTACATGATATATCTACAATAAAATAAACCATAATAATTTGTTTCTTAACAAAAAAATCAAATACGTTTTCTACACACCATTCCATAATATCCGTAATATATACTAAATTACAAGATTCTGTGCGTAGCGATAAATGTATCATAAGTCTCATGGTTGATCTTGGTTTAACAAAAAAAGTTTATATTACGATGCGTCTCGGAGCATATGAAAGGAAAAGTAAAGGAAAGCAAAAATAAAATAGCGACTAACTTTCACAAGGAAATGGGTCTCGTTGTTGATCAGCCAAAACAATGTGGAGATAATAGCAATGATGGTAACACGGCCCGAAAATATTTTAAGAATCCTTCACTTGTTTCTCAAATTACTGGAATCAATAAAGAGATAATAGAAAGATTTTCAAATATACTTTGCGTTATTAAGAAATTTTCTTGTGGGCACTATATCAAAGAAGAAATGTTTAAAAAATATTGTTTTGCAACAGCACAAATGGCTATTTCACTTTATGGTTGGTATAAAATGAGTGCCCTGTTCACAAACTATTAGTTCATGGCGCTAACATTATAAAATCTTTACCGTTGTCAGTAGGGCTACTCTCAGAAGATGTAATTGAAAGTGACAATAAAGAACACAATACATTAAAACAATATCACTCGAGAAAAACTTCTAGAATCAATACAAATACTGTCATATTTAACTGGATGCTGATATCCTCGAACTGTGTCGTAACAGACACTAGAAATAAACCTAAAAAGAACCAAACAAAACTTAATGAAGTTGTATTAGGTATGCTCAGACTGCCTTCATTTTGTGCTGGTGATAACGATGACAATGACGATGATGATAGCGATGATGGTGATAATGACAAGGTCAATAATGATGACGAGGACATGGATGTAGTATACAATCTGATTGTACAATATAATTTCGATCTAGGACATTTTGGCGTGGTCATTTTGGTGTGGCCGTATTGGCGTGGCCACTTTGGCGTAAACCAATTTGGCGTATGGCTATTTTGGCGTAAGATTATTTTGGCGTATGACTATTTTGGCGTAAGACTATTTTGGCGTTAAGTTTGGACTAATATGACTAATATGCTAGTAGTTGTCTGTGCGAGTGTAATAATATAATAATTATGTTTATTAAAGTAGGTATTATTAGTTCATATAAATATAAATAAAAATAAATATAATAAAAAATAAATTGACTGGTAGTTTAGTACATATAAATAAAAATAATAATTTAGTAACAACTTATATTTTGAGCTATTCCCCTTAAAAAACTAAGCGTGTTGCGATTGTTATAATTAGGGCCCGGATTTTTATGCAAAAATTATTGTTAAATATGCACATATTTATGCACTCAAAAATTCAAAAATATGCAAAAAATATGCAAAAAAAATTCTTTATAACTTATTATCTTCTACAATTTTAAAAATTCTTTTGTCGACATCAATAAATTTTTTTTTCTTTTTCGGAGGACTATTTCCAGCTTCTAGTTGTTGATAAAATGTATCACGTCCTGACTGAACTTTTCTTAAGTTGGTAATAAATGTCCACAATGTTGGATGTTGTACACCCATTTGTAGATTCAGCCGTCTATTGCCTGCTTCAGCGTGGTTATTTGTCCTGTCTTCTTAATTTAATACCCTTTCATGAACATTCCATAATACAGGTGGAAATCGAGCAGGCCGTCGCTGATTTCTTATTATTCTACCAACATAGAATTCTTCAAACCAATCTAAAAGAGGCAACACTTCTGGAATTATATGTTCAGTTAGTGCCTCAATTGCTGTATCTAAATCATCAATTTTAACAAATGCCAATGCTAAAATCATTTTTACCGCTATAGAAAAATCTGCATCATTTTTGTACTTAGATATTAAATCTAACTCACACATTTTCAACCTAAAGTTTTTTGATAGGTGAAACAGGCAACCAAATATTTTAACCCCGGGAAATATATTTTGAAAAGCTTTAATAGCCGCTTGTTCGAAGTCGCATGCTATTGAAATCGGTTTTAACCCGGGTTTTAAGTTTATAATTATTTGTAATAGTTGTTCATATGTTTGTTTTTTTTTTTGTCTGGTAAAAGCGCATAAAGTAAAGGATGTACACCGTTCATATATTTTGCCAATATTACATAAATTTGAGAAAAAAAGTGATGGTGCCACTTTGAAAGTACCATCTGCATACCAAGTAGTAGATTCAGCTAATATTTCTAAGTTCCGATAACGACCAAATATTAAAATCCTATTTTCACCTGGACCGCTGTCATGTAGTAAAAATTGTTCCACAATACTCTCTGATGGCGAATAAATTTTAAATTCATCAGGTATCACAAGTGTCATCAAGTCTTTAGGTGCATTCGGGGCTGCTTGTACTTCACGACGTATTCTCCTGATTTGTTTTTTTATGGCTCCATCAAATGCTAACTCTCCCTTAAAAATATAGACATAGGCAACATAATGTATTTGTAAATTATGTTATTTTTATTTATTTATTTTACATATATCGCATAGACACACACACACATACACTCATTTCAGTTTGGTGCTTATCTGTGTGACTAATCTGTAGAATGGTATAATACGGTCACCTTAATTTAATTTTAGGTTTATCAATTTTATATAACAATTCGATTATCTGCACGTCAATCATTCGGCCTGTCAATTACTCACACCAAAATAATCAAAATAAAAATTATGTACCTTAGCTGCTTGTGAAATCCCACTGGTACATTCATTGATTACACTCGACGTTGGTTCTAGAGTGTCTTTAGCTAGTTGTTTCATATATGTAATTGCCTCGTTTGCTTCAATCAAAGCTGCCTCTGAATCATGGGAATGATCATTTAGAATCTTTAACACCTATAATATTTTCCATATTATTATTTTAACAATTATTAATTTTATTATTGAATAATAAAAACAATTTTTACCTCAGACGTTTCAGTTGATGTATGAATGCGACAAGAACAATCATTTTTGTATCGGCGTCTCCAAAATTTTTTTGTTTTATTAAAATTAAATGCATCAAATATGTACATATATCCATCATGAGTGAATATTTCTCGACCGCGAATGCTCTTTATTCGAGACATTTTCGATTACAACTGATTGTCGATTACAACCTAACCCAACTGATATTATACTTTATGACAATTGTATAACTGATTATTCGCGATATACCCCCGCAAACAACATATATACAGTCACATCAGCCTGCTTTTGTAGTCTACAGATATTTTATATCATGTATGTTCAATTTTATATTAAATATATATTTAATATAATTTATATTAAATATAATAATAAATTTTATTATAAAGAATTGTTATACGCCAAATTAGTCATACGCCAAATTGGTTTACGCCAAAGTGGCCACGCCAATACGGCCACGCCAAAATGACCACGCCAAAACGTCCAGGTCCGATTTAATTTGTATACGTATTACCATTGATTATAAATACTATAGATTGCTCACTGGCCGTATTTTCGGCGGCGTGGTAATAATCGGGTGTCCCTACAAGGCGTTGCGGACGCTTGTCTAGTTAGATCGGATAACGTTGTAATCGCTAGTAGTAGTCTACACATGCAGTGGTGGTTGGAGGCTGAACCGCTACAATGCTACAATGTCATATCACACATAATATTATGCTCATTATTAATTATCAATTACTTATTTCACTAGTTATTTCATGAAGTTAAAAGTAGCGATTCGCAATTTATTATACGCCAAATACCTAATAGCAGTACCTAACCTAACCTATCAGAAATTAATAAATATGACTGAATTTCGTAGAATCATTATATTTTGATACATATACAAATTACAATTTGATATGATATTAGTATATTACAATATTTAATATCATTCTTCAACATTGATACTGAAATGTTAAATAGGCATAACAATCAAATGTATAAATAGGATAATAATCAACTGTATAAATTAATTTTTATTTATTTATTATTATCAATTGTAGAAGTTACTTTTAATTTTAATTTCAATTTGTTATTTATTAATTATTATCAACTGTAGAAGTTACTTTTTATTTTATTTTAATTTCAATTTGTTATTTATCAATTATTATTAACTGTGTAAGTGACTTTTTATTTTTATTTTTATTTCAATTTTTTATTTATTAATTATTATTAACTGTGTAAGTGACTTTTTATTTCAATTTCTATGTTTGTATTATAATAATATAATATTATATTATATTTGTTTTTTTATCCTCAAAAACTTCGTTAACTTTTTGCCTTTTAAATCTAGATGGTGTCTCGAGATTAAATAATGTTCCGATTTTTCCCAAGTACTGACAAAATCATTTTTCATAATCTTTAAATGATTAACAAAATCTAAAATTTATTCGTTACAGTAAGTCACGTCAAATATTTTTGCTTGCATTATAATAATAAAAATAATTGTTGCTTGGGGTAAAATATTATTTTTAAAAAATCATTACCTATATATTACAAATCACCGTCCATCTACAAATTTATGCGTAAAAATGGTATAATTCTACCAGGTGAAACTATTGTTAGACGTTGGCTTAACTCAATTAGTTTTTCTACTGCATTTCCTAAAGCATATATCGCACTACTGCAAGAATAGTGACACAACTCAAAAGACACAACTGTTGGTACCTAATCAGCTATTTAAGGTTTAAAATAGACACAACAATTCAAGTTTGTATTAGATTGTTATTCTGTTTTGATAGAAATATGTTGAATAACATTGTTCCTAATAATACTTGGTAAATGATAATTTAAATTTATTATTATTGATGTTATTAACAAATGTTTGAAAACATTTTGACTTGTGTCACTATTCGTGACTGAAATGATCATTTTTTTTCTATATGTGTCTTTCTATCAAGTAGTAAATAAACATGTAAATTAAAATTGTATACTATATTAATTACAATAAGGTAATTTTTAATACTAAACCATGCATTTATGTAAGGTAGTTATTAAAAAATAAATTAACAACAACAATACAATTAACATAATATTATTTTATTTTAGCAGTATCATTAAATAAAATAAAAATAATAACATACATTTATAAAATGGCAACTTGCAATAAAAAAATTTAATTTTCTGTTTAAAAAATGATTATTATGAATTAATATAGTTAAGAGTTAAGATTGTAAGCTTTTATAAAAATCATGGTATATGTTTGGTATGTAGTTATCTTCACAGAGTGACATCAGATCCCGTTTCTTATAAACTGAAATTTTGTTTTTTTGTGTATAAGCTTGTTTTAATGTGTAATTAGCAAGTGATGGATTTCTACCACGAGCTCCATCATGGTATAAATTAATTTTTTTGAATTCTGTATCTGAAAATCTGGTTTTATATAAAATTGTATTTGGTTGTGCTTTTTCCACTCTCAATACTTTGATATTATTCCAAATAACTTTTTCCCCATCATAATTTATAGAAAAATTTTTCTTATTACATTCTGTAATATTTTTTATATCATAAAAATCAGAATACCCTAATTCTTTAACCTTAAATGGGTGTCCTGTTTTTTTGGCAGTTTGAATTAATGATACATAATGTGTTGGCAAGTAAATGGGGCCAGATTTTAAGGATTTTTTAATTTGTTTCTCTATGACAGAATGTGCTGTGTCTCCTTCATTTTGAGTATGTCCAACTACTAAAAATTTGTGAGTTATCGAATCAATATCCATATTTGTAGTGGCATACAAGTATAATGATGTTATAAATTTATTTTTGTTTTGCCCAGCACAGTTATCTGAGTAAAAAATTACTTCAGTTTTTCCAATGTTACATTCAGATTGTAAAAATTTTATTATAGATGTTCCAATTTCAGTTACTCCTTTTTTTGCTTCACCTTCATTACAAACATAACAAAATGATTCTTTTCTCACAATATCAGATATAGTAAAATTGTAAGTGGATAATTTAGATTTATAATAAAACACAGATACTTCACCCCTAGGGGTTGGAAGTACAGCCTGAAGGTCATAGCATGCTAATAATAGTATTTTACTTCTATTTATATCATTTGAAGCTAACTGTTTATCATTTTCTTTTTCTATTCTGCTTAGATTTTTTTCTGACAAATGTAACTGATATTCTTCATCTTTAAACACTTTTTCAATATCATCAGCATTTTTGTATGACTCACAATGAGAACATTGGTCCTTTTTGGGAACAAAAAAAGAAATATTAAACTCTGTATTGAAAATTCTTGAGTACAGGACCAAGTTAGCTTTTTTTTCTTGAGGATATTGTTTTTCTCTCATAAGAGATGAATAATCTCTATGTAAGTCAGCCAAAGATTTTCCTCCTTCAATATACTCCCTAGTGGTCTGTGCTCTTAAATAATGGCTTTCAATACGAAGTATAGAGTTTATGTGGTCTCTAACACTTTGTTTAATTTCAATATCAAGTTTTTTATGGTTTTGATGTTTTCCACGTTTATCTGTCTCAATAAATCCATATTTGTTTAGTCTTGAAATAACCGTACGAATTTGTCTATCACTAATAGCAAGTGTATTTTTGAAAAATAATTTACAGACTCTATGTTTAATATTATTTATACAAAAGTTATATGAATGATTGAAGTCTCTAGTTGAAGTACGAGGTTACCTGTATCTAGGTACATCCCCATGTTCAATGCATTTAGATAAAAAATCTCTTTGTCTATCTAAATTTCCTAATTGCCAATAATTATTGAATAGTTCTTGTCTACTTATTTCACTAATAGACAATGAGCATTTTAGTCTACAAATATTTCCACAAGCTGATTTAATTTTTTTAGCATTTATTAACTTTTTTTTATTAGCTGCATGATAGCTGGCCCATATTTCTCTTTTTTTTTGATGCCTCTTTTTGTGAACCAAAACTATGCCTTTTTTTACCTTTAGGAAGTACAACGTTATCTTCAATTTGATCAGAATTATAATTATTATGTAGAATATTATTTTCAATAATATGAGTAAACTCAGGTATTTGATCAGAAATTGTAGTTAGCAAAGTTGCTTCATCATTATCTGTTGCTTTGTTGAATATAATATTATCATTATTATGATTTTTAAAATGTTGCAATACTTCAGAATATTGACTAGGAATATTATTTTGAAATTCATTGCCCAAGTCTGAGTTGTCAATTTCCCCAATCAAAATATTATTATTTGAAGTTATTGAATTAATATTAATTTGATTTCCCATAATATCACTTTCTATTACTCCATCATTTATTTGACCAAAATTTGTATTACCTTCATCTGAAATTTTCCATAGATCTAATTGATCTTTTCCCACTAATTTGCATGGAGTAAGTGTATGGTAAGATTTTGGCGATGAATCGTCCAAACAAACATTTTGGGGGTCTTGTAACCATGCCTCTACTTTTTCAACCTAAAAGTAATAACATTTTATTATTAATACCTACTCATATTAAGTAATATTAGTCATTATTTATTAAGTTTAAAATGTATTATTGGGGGAAATCTCTCTCAAATATGAAATAATAACAAGTCCCCTCAAATAGTAGGTAGGTATACAAATTAAAAACATCTCTGACAACCATGTATAGAAACTTGTATGATACTTTACATTTTAGATTTTTAAGACTTTTTTCTATGCTCATGTGACTTTAAATTTTAGTAATTAAAATTGTAAAGAACAGAAAGAAATATTTGAATCCAAGTATTTAACTTAATTTATTAAAAAATATCAGTGGCCCATAATAATTTATCATAATACATAAATACATAATGATTCATTTTATACATCAGAAAATGTACTTACTGTGTTTGGTAGCTCATAGTTAATTATAAATTTATTTTTTGATGGTATTTTGTCTGATCTTAATTGTTTGACGTTTATGCTGTTATGCTCCTGCAAATCAATAATAATTATGAAAATGTGTTACTTTTCGTATATTCAATTTAGTGATTAAAATATTATATTAGGTATAACTTACTTGTTGCTTACTTTGGCCGAGTTTAACCAACAGTTTGGCTCTACTACTCTTCATGTTTAACTATATTGCAATATTATAATACTTGTTTAATTACACAAATAATGTACTAAATGTACAACATAGTCAAGGAAATCATATAATTATTATTTGAAATATAATGTTATTATAATTGAACAATGTATGATACAATAGTAGCCTTTTTATCTGAATAATATTATCATTTGTCACTTGCGTTTATAGTTTTATACCACAATTATTAGTGGTTATACCTAAATTGCATGCAAAGCTTAGATCATAGACCACAGTAATAAGTTGTAGATTAAGTTGTGATTATCAAGATATTGATAATACAAAATCTATGATAGTATGCCTCATAATATTATTGTAATAATAATAGTATATCTGATTCTATTTATAGGATTTTAAAATTAAATTCACGCAATTGAAGATAAGGATTACATAATATAGATTATAGGTCTTATACTACGTCATAATAATATGTCTGAGTCACTACTCACTACCCACCATTAACAAGCTTCCACACTAGTGCTGAATAAAAATTATTGTAAAACTGTAATACAATAATGTGTCGTTTTGCTGTACATAATATTGTGTCAAGTGAATCAGGAATAGTGTCACAACTCAAAAAAAAAAAATAATTTTGAGTTGTGACACTATTCTTGCACGAAATTAATGAAAACGTTCAGCAAGAATAGTGACATATTACAGTTTTTAAGTCAGTTCGAGTGAAATAACATATTTTAATCACATAAACTAAAATAAAGAGCAGAGCACAGGCTATTAGAATCAATGAAAACCCGAAAATCAAGAATTTTGAGTTGTGTCGCTATTCTTGCAGTAGTGCGATATGGATCAGATAAGATTAAAGATTTCCGGAATGAGTGGAAATGAAAAAAATGTATAATTTTACTTGATGAAGTAGCTATTATGAAAACGTTGGAGTATAATAAGGGGTTGGATGACATTGAAGGATATGAAGACTTGGGGACATTAGGGAGAACAAATAAAATAGGTTCTCAAGCATTATTTGTTATGGTTCGCTGTCTTTATTCAAACTGGAAGTCTCCTTTATGCTACTTTTTCACTGGGAGTGGTGTAAAAAGAAATAACACTGTGTTCAACAAATTTTAGATCTTGCTCACTCACCAACATGCATTATTTGCGATCAGGATGCACAAAACCGTCGATGTATACTCTACTCGGAGGAAACGAAGATTGACCTTCAACCACAATATGTGGTAAGAAACTATTTTTAATTTATGACGTGCCACACCTTATAAAGAGTGTGAAGAATAATTTATTAAATGGTAATTTTGAGATAAATAATAGCAGAAAAGTGTCAATGAACGATATAAGAAAGGCGTATGAAGCAGATGCAAATAATACCGTGAAAATTACATCGACTCACTTAAATCCAAGTCCATTTTGGAAAATGAATTGCAAATTGGCCATTCAATTATTGAGTAATTCAGTTTCTGAAGCAATAAAAACTTGCATTGCCACTGGTAAGATTAAGTCATCAACAGCTATTAATACAGCTAATGTCATCAACGTAGTTAACAAAATGTTTGATTCAGCTAATAGTAAAAATTTGTGTGACCTAAATCCAAATTGAAGACCAATGTCTAAACGTAATCCACAAATATTTAAGAATTTAGAAAAGGCAAAAAAACTATTTAGAAACAATCAAAATTTGTCACAGAATGAAAAAAACAAGCATTCCGCCATGTTTTATTGGAATTGTTTGGACAACAACAGCATTATGAATCTAAAAATTAGAAATGTCTGCAGTAGCCCCTTCCACAAATATAGAGTACTTTCTATTGAAAAATCACTTAACGTAAGATGCTCTAGAAAATTTTTTTTCAATAATGTGTCAGAAGAATGGGTATGTAGAAAATATAATTTAAAATTTTTTAGCTTAATATTTTCACTGATTATAAATTATAATAATAGTATAATACCTACCTAATAATAATAATTATTATTATTATATTATTTATATAATACATAGGTATGTTATTAATTATTAAAATGTATAAATTATAAATTTAAATATAAAAATTACTACTTTAATTTAATACATTCTTATTATACAATGTGTGTAGTTATACTAGTCGTACAAAAAAATCGAAAAATTAATTGTCATTATAACAATATTAAAATGCTTACAGGTATAACAGGAATCCTACCGCTAGAACGTTCTGATGCTGTTTTGGACATAAATGTTCATACAGTTTGATGCAATGTACCTCAACGTGTAAGAATTGTGAAACTGGTGAAGCCGAGTTCCTTACCGTACACGTTTTGAAAGATGTTTTGATTGATCCTATTGCAGAATTAGTTACGAATACAGAAGAAACAGAAGTTGAATTAAGTACTTTGCCGGAAGCTTTAAACAATCAAAAAGTGTACTACGAACAATCATCACTAGAATCTTGTTCCATAGTTTATTTTGCAAAAAAAGTGTTTGGACAAGTTTTTATGCACAGATTGTGATTTGACTAAAAACAAAAATGAATATTTAAACGAACCACCTCAAATTTAATTTCTAAAAAAAAATGTTCTACAACGTTGGACTGGCGCAAGGTCTCAACATTCCATCGGATAAGCTTGTAGAAACAGTTGAAATTTGTTTAAATGTATTTGAAAAATGTTTTCCAAAAATCAAGACTGAAAAAAAACTTATATTTTCATTTAAGGAAAAAGCTCTACCAATAATATACCAAAAATATTCTAATGTCGAGAACTCAACATGTCACAATATTATTGAGTTGTTGTTTAGAACACAATTATATAAAGAATGTAAAGTAGAAAATACTAACGTAAGAAAGCGAGTAGTGCAGGACACAGATAAGGCGCAGTTAACGAGTTGTGTCAAGATAACACGAATTGTATTCCAACTGTTTTATGAAGTTTAAAAATATGCTATTTCGTTAATTGAAAAAAAAGTTTTTATAAATTCGATTCGAGAAATTTTTCCATTTCAATGTTGTATAAAATATACCAACATATATTTTATAAGATACTAGACTTCGGTCGTTTGTCATCCCGCCTGCGGCGGAAAGACTGTGTGGGCGGTGGTGCTCTTTGTCGATTCACCTCGGGCGATGCTGGGTTTTTCGATCCGGCCTGCGGCGGGAACGCGGGGTCGTCGGGTATCGTCGCGTTGGCAGCACTGGTCTGGCGGTAATTTTTGAACGCGGAAGAATGTCTAGTCGTAAGTCACGGCCGCTGAAAATCGACCGGCGATTCAAGTCGATCGTACGACAATCGGGCAATCCGAAGACGTGTATGTCCGGTTCTCGAGTGTGTGTGTTGAAATCGGGAATTCGGATTCTGAGTTTGAGTGTCTAGCTATCAGTCATCTCGGGAGAAAGTCGATTCCCGAACGGACAATCCGCTTGCGGTGGATCGGATGCAGTGGGAGTCTAAGTCGCTCGTATGCAAGTAGATAGTCAGGTAGGCAATCCGACTACGTCGGATCGCAGACCGTGCACCGGGCGTGTATGTCCGGTTCTTGAGTGTGTGTGTTGAAATCGGAAAATCGGATTCTGAGTTTGAGTGTCTAGCTATCAGTCATCTCGGGGGAGAGTCGATTCCCGAACGGACATTCCGCTTGCGGCGGATCGGATGCAGCGGGAGTCTAAATCGCTCGTATGCAAGTAGATAGTCAGGTAGGCAATCCGACCAGACCGTGCACCGGGCGTGTATGTCCGGTTCTTGAGTGTGTGTGTTGAAATCGGAAAATCGGATTCTGAGTTTGAGTGTCTAGCTATCAGTCATCTCGGGAGAGAGTCGATTCCCGAACGGACAATCCGCTTGCGGCGGATCGGATGCAGGGGGAGTCTAAGTCGCTCGCATGCAAGTAGATAGTCAGGTAGGCCATGCACCGGGCGTGTATGTGTTGCTGGTTTGAAATGTAAGTGTTGAAAACCTTATTTATTCATCAGAATAGAGTTTTTTATATATTTAGAAAAGTTTAAGTTAGAACGACAAAGCGACAAAAATAAATGTATATACATAGGTTTATTATATGCGTTTACCTACCTTAATCTAACATAACGCAGTAACATGACACAATTGAAATATAACTGCGTCAGATAGCAGACAACGTTAATTATTGCGGTAATATATCAACCATAAAAATATACATTTTAAAAATAATAATATACAAATACGTGAAAAAAAACGCAAAAAAAATGAGATTTTGGGCGGCCATGCTATTCAGACGGCCTCCGCAATCCATCGGATTCAATTCAACCGGTATCGAACCGCCTACCTTAGTGTTACACATGTCCTACGCCTTAACCTGCCTAACTACCTATCGAGATGAAATGTACAATTAAATCTATAGCACTTGAGCCATTTCTACACAACGACGAATTCTGTATTAAAAATGTTAATTCGTAGAAATCGTGTGTACTAAAACCTTAAATCGCATATTTTTACGTTTCCGGTGTGTATATATCGTGTGGTTTTATTGTAGTCCGATAAACATATACTGAAATAAAGACAATTAGGTACATAATAAATACGTAATAATAATATATACATATGCTAGGTAATTTAGCTGGGATTCCGAATACGTCGCGAGCGGGGCTGTGAGACGTTTAAAACTTTTAGAATCGTCAATTATCGTTCAAACAGAACGCGGCAACGGCTAAAAAGAATTAATATAATAATAAAATAAATAATTCGCGAAAAAAAAGAATTTCTAATAAAACACAGCCACCGCAAATTTACACAATTCGCCGCGGCCGATATCGAACGCTCCACCGCCGGGTAACCTGCCTAACGCCCTAATCCTACCTACCTAGACACTGAGATGAGAATCGGAGTGAAATAAATGCCTCTTAAGGCGTCAATTATATATAGTTATTTATCAATTTTCTATTAATTAACTTGATTTTATGCTAATTATGAATAAAACCTATCTACCTATAGTATAGTCATATCGATCAATAATTATATATTGTTAATTATATATAAACCTAGTTCATCAAATAGTATAGTGATATCATTATAAAATTTAAATGCCAGAATTTAATTAAATACATGAAGATCTATTAGTTTATAATCAATTATTATTGTATTCGGTATATAGTATCTGCAGCAGTTTTGTATCATACATAAAATTTAAATTACCAGATTACATTACCTCAAACAATCATCTCACCTAAAAACTGTAATATATTTAGTACTACATAGAGTATACTTGTAGGTGTCTTATATAACTATCGTGTCTAGTCAAGTAGTATATATTAGAGAACTATTGCATATAATGCAGCCCATGTTAAACAGTATAGGTGTAGATAATAAAATCAAGTGTTACCTAATTTATTATTTAAAATAAATAGTTTGTTCCATATAATACTCTACCTATATAAGTTATATCAAATAGTATCATTATACAATTTAATTTTCAGACTTTAATTAAATATAGCTACATAAAGTTCTATTTCGTTTATTAATATTGTATTATTTAGAATCTGTAGCACTGTAGCAGTATTTGTATGCTACACTAAATTTATATAAACTGTAATATATCGAGTACCTACTACATAGTATGTTATATATTTATTACTATCTAGCCACATAATCGAGCCCTTGCCTGACTTAGATGCGTTGATTAATAGCTGTGGATGTCAATTATATATAGTTATTTATCAATCGTCTATTAATTAACTTGATTTTATGCTCACGATGAATAAAACCTATCTACCTATAGTATAGTCGTATCGATCAATAATTACATATTGTGTTAATTATATATAAACCTAGTTCATCAAATAGTATAGCGATATCATTATAAAATTTAATTGTCAGAATTTAATTAAATACATGAAGATCTATTAGGTAGTTTATAATAAATTATTGTATTATATAGTATCTGCAGCAGTTTTGTATCATACATAAAATTTAAATTACCAAATTACATTACCTCAAACAATCATCTCACCTAAAAACTGTTAAACAGTATAGGTGTAGATAATAAAATCAAGTGTTACCTAATTTATTATTTAAAATAAATAGTTTGTTCCATATAATACTCTACCTATATAAGTTATATCAAATAGTATCATTATACAATTTAATTTTCAGACTTAAATTAAATATATAGGTACATAAAGTTCTATTTTGTTTATTAATATTGTATTATTTAGAATCTGTAGCAGTATTTGTATGCATTAATTATGTAACATTAAAATCAAAAACATTTAACCATTATTTTAATAGTATAAGAAAGATATAAGAACAACAAACAAATGAATATTTAAAAATATAAGTCGAGTGTTTTTTCTTTAATCAGAGTAACAATACTTTATTATTTGTATAAATAAAAACTTTTAGAATCGTAATAAAAAAAAAAAAAATCGAAAAAAAAAGGATTTCGAATTAACACGGCCGCCGCAAATTTACACAAATCCGCCGCCGCGGTCAGTATCGAACGTTCCACCGCCGAGTTTCCTGCCTAACGCCCTAATCCTACCTACCTAGCCACTGAGATGTGAATCGAAGTGAAATAAATGCCTCTTAAGGCGTCTCGCCGCCACCAAGGATAATCGCGAACGCTACGCCGTCGTCCCACGTGGACTCCCGGGTCGGGCGGTCTACTGTTTTCCGACGCGTTCTAACGAAGAAAAAGCGATTTACGGGTAAAAAATCGGAATTTCTACACATAAATACATATTATAAATAAATAGTTTGTTCCATATAAATATATAATACTCTACCTATATGAGTTATATCAAATAGTATATAGACACATATTATCATTATACAATTTAATTTTCAGACTTTAATTATAGGTACATAATTAATATTATTTAGAATCTGCAGCAGTATTTGAACGCTACACTAAATTTATATAAAATGTAATATATCAAGTACCTACTACATAGTATGTTATATATTTATTACTATTTAACCACATAATCGAGCCCTTGTCTGACTTAGATGTGTTGACCAATAGCTGTGGATATCAATTATATATAGTTATTTATCAATTGTCTATTAATTAACTTGATTTTATGCTCAGGATGAATAAAACCTATCTACCTATAGTATAGTCATATCGACCAATAATTATATATTGTTAATTATATATATACATAGTTCATCAAATAGTATAGCAATATCATTATAAAATTTAACTGCCAGAATTTAATTAAATACATGAAGATTTATTAGTTTATAATAAATTATTATTGTATTATATAGTATTTGCAGCAGTTTTGTATCATACATAAAATTTAAATTACCAAATTACATTACCTCAAACAACCATCTCACCTAAAAACAGTATAGGTGTAGATAATAAAATCAAGTGTGACCTAATTTATTATTTAAAATATAAATAGTTTGTTCCATATAATACTCTACCTATATAAGTTATATCAAATAGTATATAGTCACATATTATCATTATACAATTTAATTTTCAGACTTTAATTAAATATAGGTACATAGAGTTCTATTTTGTTTATGAATATTGTATTATTTAGAATCTGTAGCAGTATTTGTATACTACACTAAATTTATATAAACTGTAACATATCAAGTAGGTACCTACTACATAGTACATAGTATGTTATATATTTATTACTATCTAACCACATAATCGAGCCCTTGTCTGACTTAGATGCGTTGACAAATAGCTGTGGATATCAATTATATATAGTTATTTATCAATTGTCTATAAATTAACTTGATTTTATGCTCACGATGAATAAAACATATCTACCTATAGTATAGTCATAGTATAAACCTAGTTCATCAAATATTATAGCAATATCATTATAAAATTTTACTGCCAGAATTTAATTAAATACATGAAGATCTATTAGTTTATAATAAAGGATTATAGTATTATATAGAATCTGCAGCAATTTTGTATCATACATAAAATTTAAATTACCAAATTACATTACCTCAAACAATCATCTAACCTAAAAACTTTTAAACAGTATAGGTGTAGATAATAAAATCAAGTGTTACCTAATTTATTATTTATAATATAAATAGTTTGTTCCATATAATACTCTACCTATATAATAAGTTATATCAAATAGTATATAGTCACACATTATTATTATACAATTTAATTTTCAGACTTTAATTAAATATAGGTACATAAAGTTCTATTTTGTTTGTTAATACTGTATTATTTAGAATCTGGAGCAGTATTTGTATGCTACACTAAATTTATACCTATAAACTGTAATATATCAAGTACCTACTACATAGTATGTTATATATTTATTACTATCTAACCACATAATCGAGCCCTTGTCTGACTTAGATGCGTTGACAAATAGCTGTGGATATCAATTATATATAGTTAATTATCAATTGTCTATAAATTAACTTGATTTTATGCTCACGATGAATAAAACCTATCTACCTATAGTATAGTCATAGTATAAACCTAGTTCATCAAATATTATAGCAATATCATTATAAAATTTTACTGCCAGAATTTAATTAAATACATGAAGATCTATTAGTTTATAATAAAGTATTATAGTATTATATAGAATCTGCAGCAATTTTGTATCAAACATAAAATTTAAATTACCAAATTACATTACCTCAAACAATCATCTCACCTAAAAACTTTTAAACAGTATAGGTGTAGATAATAAAATCAAGTGTTACCTAATTTATTATTTATAATATAAATAGTTTGTTCCATATAATACTCTACCTATATAATAAGTTATATCAAATAGTATATAGTCACATATTATTATTATACAATTTAATTTTCAGACTTTAATTAAATATAGGTACATAAAGTTCTATTTTGTTTGTTAATACTGTATTAATTAGAATCTGGAGCAGTATTTGTATGCTACACTAAATTTATTATATTAATTATGTAACATTAATATCAAAAACATAATAACCGAAAATTAACCATTATTTTTACAGTATAAGATATAAAAACAACAAACAAACGAATATTTAAAAATATAAGTCGAGTGTTTTTTTTCAAATCATAGTAACAATACTTTATTTGTATAAATAAAAACTTTTAGAATCGTCAATTCGCGGCGACGGCTAAAACGAATTAATTTAATATATTAAAAAAAAAAAATCGAAAAAAAAAAGATTTCGAATTAACACGGCCGCCGCAAATTTACACGATCAGCCGCGGCCGGTATCGAACGCTCCACCGCCGGATAACCTAGCTAACGCCCTAATCCTACCTACCTACCTATCGAGTTGAGAACTGGTGTGAAATCTCTGCCTCTTAAGGCGTCTCGCCGCCGAGGCGAATCGCGAACGCTACGCCGTCGTCCGCCCCGCGGTCTCCCGGATCGGGCGGTCTGCCGCGTCGGACGGCGGACGACGTCCTCGGCCGCGTTCTCCCGGAGAGCACGCGATTTACGGGAAAAAAATCCAATATATATAGTAGTAATATAGTAATGACGACGCCGCGGTCTACTGTCGTCGGTTTTACTCGCCCGCGGCACTCGCCGGGATCGAAGTGGGGCGGCGCGCCGACGGTAAATTTAGCGGGGATTCCGAATACGCGGCGAACGGCGAGATGAGACGTTTAAAAGAGGGTTAAAACTCGACTTTTCGGAAAAAAAACGGCCAGACGGCGCGCTTCGGCGGCGGGCGGTCCGCGCGCGATCTCCGCCGAGAAAGGGTCGAGACGAATAAAGCGCGTAGACGTGTGGCGGTTAAATCTCCCGGGGAACGCGAATAAGGTCCGAGCGGGGCCGCGCGTCGCCCCGTAGGGGGGTAAAACTCGACTTTTCGAAAAAAAAAGTCGAATTTCTCTCGAAAACTCGTAAAATTGATAAGGCGTCGGTGATAACGCGGCGACGGTTACGCCGGATTTTTTCATTGGCGCGCGCTCGTTCTACCCGCCGCACGGTCCGACGTTCACTAAATAACGCAGAAAAACGCCATAGGGAGCGCCCTCGGGTTAGCGTTTTATAGTATAAGACTAGCTCTCCGAGCGTCGCTGGGGGAGACCCCCAGACCCCCCAGTGATACTCCCAGTGGAAACCGATTTGCCTAAAATATTGGTCCAAAATGTGGATTGCCGATGAGAATAGTGGATGAGTGATAAGGAAAGTGGACGTGTGATAAGAATAGTGGATGGGAGATTAGAATAGTGGATGCGTGATAAGGAAAGTGGATGCGTGATAAGGATTGTGGATGAGTGATAAGGCTATGCTTTTTGGCGGTATCTTTCGGTGACTTTTGAAATTTGGGTATGAAGGTCCGATCATTTCTCATGCCCGAGGATGTGCTCTACAGTTGATACGGTCCAGACTTTCTTTCGAAAGGAAAATCATAAATCTGTATGTCGTGTTTATGTTTCTAGCAAGTCAGTCACCTCAAATGACGTTGAATGTAGTCATACGTTGTTAATTGCCGTGGCCAAAATCGCCTAACATAACCTTACCCCCAGACCCCCCGGAGTTGGCGAGGAGTGTTGTCCATGTCGGACGCCATAGTGGTCTTGTGGTCCAGTCATCGACTCGAGCCGACACGGTGTATGGGTGATAAGGCTATCGATGGTGAGATAGTGATAAGAATTCGTGATTAGAAAAGGGCTATGTAAAATTGAAAAGTGATAAGGAAGGTGGATTTGTGATAAGGATAATGGAATTTTGTAAGGAATGGTGGATTAGCCAACGCCAAATCACGTAACCTTCGGACGGTGTCATAAATTATAGCCGCCGTGATTTTTTTGGGGTCTAGCAGGTCAGTCACTCGATGGAATGTAGATGTCTCTGTGGATAGGCAATCCGACTGCGTCGAATCGCGGACGAAGTTGTTTGCTATGGTCGGAAATGAAAAAAAAAAATTTGAAAATTTCGGGCAGCCATGCTAATCGTATAGCCGCTGTGAAGTTTTGGGTGTCTAGCAAGTCAGTTATTCGATGGACAGTAGTTATGTCCGTGGATGGGCAATCCGACTTCGTCGGATAGCGGACAATGTGCGACGGCCAGGTCACGTCGTCAGGTATGCAATCCGACTGCGTCGAATCGCGGACAGCGTTCATTACTGTCACCAAGAAAATAAATTATGTAATATACTACATGAAAACAATTCAAAACATTTCGGGCATCTATGCAAATCATATAGCCGCCGTCTTTTTAGGGTGTCTAGCAGGTCAGTCACCTCGAATGACGTTCGCCGAAGTAATAAGGGTAGGCAATCCGACTTCGTCGGATAGCAGACAATGTGCGACAGCCAGGTCACGTCGACAGGTATGCAATCCGACTGCGTTGAATCGCGGACAGCGTTCATTATTGTCACAGAAAACGCAAAATTAATTTATAAATTACGTGGAAATATTCGAAAATTTCGGGCGGCCATGCTAATCGTATATGCACCGTGATGTCTTAAGGGTCTAGCAAGTCAGTCATTCGATGGAGGGTAGTTATGTCCGTGGATAGGCAATCCGACTACGTCTTTTTGGGTGTCTAGCAAGTCAGTCATTCGATGGATGGTAGTTATGTCCGTGGATAGGCAATCCGACTTTTTCGGATAGCGGACAATGTGCGACAGCCGGGTCACGTCGTCAGGTATGCAATCCGACTGCGTTGAATCGCGGACAGCGTTCATTGTCACCGAAAACGCAAAATTAATTTATAAATTACGTGGAATTTCGGGCGGCCATGCTAATCGTATAGCCGCCGTGAAGTTTTGGGCGTCTAGCAAGTCAGTCATTAGATGGACGGTAGTTATGCCCGTGGATAGGCAATTTGACTATGTTTTTTTGGGTGTCTAGCAGGTCAGTCACCTCGAATGACGTTCGCCGTAGTAATAAGGGTAGGCTATTCGACTTTGTCGGATAGCGGACAATGTGCGACGAACAGGTCACAACATCAGGTTGAATCGTGGACAATACCTATTATATATGTATATTTTTATGTTATGATACGATAAATAAACTTTAGGTACCTACGTAATAAGCAAACCCATATAATGTTATATTTCTAAAGTTGTCCCCCGCACGCCATCACTCCACCAACCGACCAGTATCAATTAATAATGGTCATACTGTAGCATTGCGAGAATCGTTTATATTGATATATATAATAATATAATAATATGATATTATACAATATTCGACGTCAGCTGAGGGCTTTTGAGGCGGCGATCCCACCTCGTCGATAAGCAGACGAAATTCGCGAAAAAAAAATGGAACCTTCCGACGCATGTATTTATGCCTGTATATAGTAATACCCACTCGACGGCGGCGATATCCGCACTCGCCTAGTTTATTTCATATAATACTCATAATTGAACCTATATAAGTTATTTCAAATAGTATATAGCCATATCATTATACAATTTAATTGCTGGACTTTAATTAAATACATAAAGTTCTATTTTGTTATTGTATTATTTAGAATCTGTTGCAGTTTATTTTGTATGCTACACTAAGAGTAAAACTGTAATATAATATTTACCTACTACATAGTATAGGTGTTGTATATTTAATCATGAGCATGAAATACAAATAATACAAATAATTTATATACACAGCTATTGCTTTTATTGTCTACATTTATTGAGCAATGTTTATGTGGTTAAATATTAATAATAATATATTGTAATACACACTGTGTGTTGAAGTATTCGAACGTTTCTGTCACATCCATCGTCGACTCGAGCTAGGATATATATTATTATATAATAATTTAACTTAACCAACCACCGCGCGGTATCAACTCTTAAAAGTCTACATTTATTATAAGATGCATGTACCTACAGTTCCTTCTGTCGTCATATCGTCTATCAAATATATAAATATATGAGTAGCATGTATATACCTATGCCTATACGCCGCACTCGACGCGAACGAAGTACGGGGAACGTGAATAAGGGTAAAACTCAAATTTTGAAAAAAAAATCATAAAATTTTCGTTAAATACGAATAATATGAAAGAAAAAAAAAACGCAAAAAAAATAATTCGATTTAACACGGCCGCCGCAGATTTCCACGACCCGGGGCCGGCATCGAACGCTCGACCCACGGGTAACCTGCCTAACGCCTTAACCGACCTACCTACCTACTGAGATGAGAAAGGGAGTGAAATCAATGCCTATTAAGTCGTCTCGGTGCCGAGGCGAAACGCGAACGCCGCGGCGTCAGCCGCCGCGGTCTCCCGGGTCGGGCGGTCTACCGCGTCGGACGGCGGACGGCGTCGTCCGCCACGTTTTTACGAAGCGAACGCGATTTACGCGAAAAAAATCGGACTTTTCTACGCATATATACAGGGCCTGTATATAGTAATACACCTACTCGACGGCGGCGCTTCGCGGGCTCTGCTGTCGTGGATTTTACTCGACCGCGGCACTCGCCCGGAACGGAGTAGGGGCGGGCGCCGTCGGTAAATTTAGCGGGGATTCCGAATACGTCGCGAGCGGGGAGATCGGACGTTTGAAAGA
>JANEHU010004418.1:0-105079 GCA_027563435.1 Nasonovia ribisnigri
ACTTATAATCAGTGTTGGGAAATATCTAGATAAATTTATCTAGATAAGTTATCTAGATAAAAATTATTCATCTTTTATCTTATCTAGATAAATTTCAACTCTATCATATTTATCTTCATCTAGATAAAATTCTAGTTATCTATGAGTAACATATCTAGATAATTTATTTTAATTTACTTAAAAAAATTTTTTAATTTTTAAATTAAAAATATTTATATTTACGTCATTATACCATGATTTTAATATTGAATGTTCATTTATAGTCTCGAGTATTACATCGTAATACTCGTAATTTTATGTTGTAGGGTTTGACTTATTATTATTTTAAAAACAGTTATTATTTATTTTTTTTCAAATGTTAGCTAACAGCTTCATTGTATTATTATAAAATTAAGTCAGTGAATGACATTTCATATATATTTAAAAAATAAACTATTTTATTTTATGTCAATTTTTAATGCCTTAAATATATGATGTATTTAAAAAAAATAATACCTATATAACTGAATATTTGCAAAATTAAACATGAAATTATCTGATATTTATCTAGATAAAAATGTAATAATTTTTATCTTTATCTAGATAAAATTTAGTATAACTATCTTTATCTTTATCTAGATAAAATTAGGTACTGTTATCTTTATCTTTATCTAGATAAATTATTAGTTATCTATTCCCAACACTGCTTATAATATATAATAATGTAGTATATTATTATGATGACACTAAAATTACTGTGCTATTCATTTATTTATGGTTTCTTTGGATATCCTGACTTTGACGTCAAAAATATACGAAATCAACAGCATAAAAATACCCATCCGAACAAAAATTAATAATCTATATTTCTAGTCCAGAGGCGCGCACCATCCAATATTATACCCTCAAGTATCCAACATACCACCCGAATTAATTGGAAAAATTTCGTTCACGAAATTATTTTCGCTTTTGATATGATTGTTTTACATAATTTGAAATCATTTCAATTAACGTTTGTCATTGATATCATTTTTGAAATTTTTAATGACAAAATACATTTTTTATTTCATATTACCAATATTTTTCTGAATAATATAAAACTTCTAACTAGTAATTAATTAGTTTTAATTATTTACAGTTTAGATGTGTGGAGTAGAGTAGACAAGCTAGGGGTATTTATAGGTACCTTGCAAATGTTGGTCCACTACTCCACTTGTCGAAACTTCAACTACTTATAAATAATTAACTGGGTACTTGTTTAAAATTCTATCTTTTATACACTGAAATTGAAATACTCTGAAAAATAGTTTACTTTTATTATATTTGTGTAATAACAACCATGTGTAGGTCAAATAGAAAATTTTGATTTTGTAATTGTAATTATTATTGAATTTTGTTTACAAATTACAGTAAACCTAACCTAAGCGCTAAGCCTGAGCAATATTAAATATCATAATATTATATACTTTTTATATTTAATTTCAATGGAACGTGATTCAATTACATTCGCCTCGCAGTCCAAAATAAATCAAATATTATTTAATTTAAAATTAATGATTATAGATGAACTTTTTGCCATTCTTTAATTATTTATTTTTGAGTTTGACTAACATTACTTTTTAATTTATTTAGTTACAAAAAGTTATTTCGAAAAATTAAAATTATTTTAGTCTTCTTTATTTATTAACCATATTTCAAACCTAAAATTAATCAATATACACTTCTTTACTTTTTTATCTTTTAATAAATGAAAAATAATTACGGCATCATTTATATCTTCCGATATTTTTTAAGGTTTTAATCTTCATAATATAGTGAAGTTGTAAATTTGCTATTTTATGTGTTTTGAATTAACTGAAAAATATTTTCTGCAGTACTTATGTGAAAATAAAATGGTGGCATTTACAACAATTTCCTTAAGTTCTATTTAAGTGATTACATTTAGTTGAACATATTTTATTACACTGTAAACAGCCGTTTAATACATTAGTGAAAATAAAAGAACCGTGCAAAGTTAGAACACATTTTATATAGATATATGTATAAATACAATATTATAAAAATATTTTTTCCGAAGACACGTTCTTCGCCTTTATTTTTACGTACGCGAGTAATATCATTTTTCAAACACTGTTAATTTTATGTCTGCTTTTTATTTTCGAAAAACGTACCAATGCATTTCTAGACCCTGATCAAAGTTTGAAACATTTAATCGAAAACGGTTAATTTCTTCTTAAATACCAGTATATAACACACGCACGATGAGGTACTATATATATTATAATATATTACAATACACATTTTACACGCCACTCGGGTTCTTGAAAACATGTAGGTACTATTGTAAGGCCGTCGTGGCGTGCACTGAAACTAAAATCGTTTATTGTACCTACTTACCTACATCTCAACTGCAGTGTACACTGTACAGTAATTACCGTATGCTAATTTCGCGTACCGCTGCCGATTCCACAACGTGTAATAATTATTAAATAAAAGCAGCCGGTTAAAACTGAATGCGGTGATTGGTATTTCAAGTATTGTGCGTAAAACAGAGTCGAAATCGATTTCAATAATTCATTTTGGTCTGTTTTTGTTTTACCCCCTCCCATTTCCACCTTCAAAACAGTACCGCCAAAGTGGACCATTGAACCGGCGGACGTGGACATTGAAAGGAACCGACAGTTAATCATCGATTGTCAAGCCGATGGAGTGCCCAAGCCCACCGTCGTTTGGAAAAAAGCTACTGGTCAGTGTTGGATCACAATATAAATATTATCTTTGCCTACAAATAATATTATTATATTTTATTATTTTTATCGAGTCGGAAAAGTGCGCGTCCGTATTCTTTGTTTTGAATTTTTCATTTTCGTCTGCAGAACTTTTCTCCTCCTACTGTTTTAACCATGTAATTTGTGTGAAACCACCTATACTTGGGATATAACCGCTAAACCTAAAATGTATTTTTCATTTGATTAAATGAACACGAATTCAATAGTTAAACGTTTATTTTTAAACTATAAAATCTTGTGATTAAAATTTAAAAAAAAAATGTATTCTATTCGATTGAATAAATCGTATTATAGTAATAATATTATTACAAAACAATTTTTCGTATCCTAATAAATTACGATATTTTTATTTTACTTTTGGACATTTGTTCACTCAATATTGTTATTTTATTTCAATTTAAAAATAGACATTTCTTTTTCAGGATGAATTATATTTCAAAGAAAAATTAAATAAACTTTGCTCGAAGACTAAACGTAAATACATCTCGTATTTAAATAAATCCCTTTTCATTTTTTGGTATATCTGATATATTAATGAAAATGAATACCATCCGATACTATGGGTACCTTTGTAGTTTGTACTAGGTACCTTTGTGATTATTTCTCGCTGCTTTATGTTATTTCAATTTGAATTATTTAGCGTTTGTGGTGAACTGATTTATATATTGTATTATTTGTATTATTATTATTATACGCATAAATTATGAAGAAGTTCCAAAGAAAATATATGAAAAAAATTACAAAAAGAGTTACTAACAAAAAAAGGGTTGAAAAAGAACGTTTTGTAGTTGACCTTAATAAAATGGAACAAAGAGAAAGAATAAATGAAATGAAAGCTTTTAATGGTAATTTAAAACCATACTTCCAAGTTCCAATATCCTTTGTTCACTATACCTACAATTTCGATAGCTGAATACACATTAAACATTCCTATACATTTATAACTATGAGTATTATGTTCTATGGCACTCTATTAATTATGACTTAACATTCAACAGTATTAGATTTTTAGATAAAAAAATATTCTACGAATCTGTGAATGTTGTCGGTAACAGTATGTTTCGATGGATTTTTGTTTTTGTTTATAACAACTTACATAATTATATATACGGCATCCGTGTAGATATTTTTTTTTAATATTCTAAGACAGGTCGCTCATAAAAGTGACAAAAATAAGTGAAGGAAGAGAAAACTATTTGATAGAATTTCTGGAACCATCAGAGCGAATATTCGGAGAGAAGAATGTTCAAAAATATTTTGAGTTTAGGAGCCAATTACATTTAAGCAGTAGACTGAAAAATTGTTCATAATGGCTTGATGACTTCTTAAAAGAACTTGCACGTTCGAAAATTAGATGAACCCTATTGTTGTGAAATATCTGGAACATAGAAACGCGTTTGACAGAATTCAGAATGATCATACGAATACAAACTTTGACAGGTTTTCGGAAAAATGACCTCCCGTATTATTCTGAAGGGTAGTACAACGCAGTAGTTTTCAGAGCGTCTCTATAGATCTGTCATTCCTCTCCACTGCAGCTGTCATATTATTTTGACGCCTTATTTTTCCACGAATATGAGTGAACGTATATATTTTAATAACAGAAAATTGACTTGACAATTTGCATTACTTATTTAAATTTATCCAGTTTAATTTGATGTTAATGCGCCCTGCATATACTACAGAAATTAAAAATTATATTTAATTATATACCAAATACATAAATTGTTTTTTAAAACCCCACACATTTACTGTGAATACTACGAACAATATTAAATAAGCTAATAATATAAGTTAAAAATCATATTATGTTTTTTCGTCCATCTTTGTCTCGTTTTATAAAGTACGGGACGAGAGATTTTAGTATTTTGCAAAACTGAAATTCCATTAGGAATAAAAACCATTAAACCAATATACTATGCTACTTTCGACTGGCAACTTCCAGTAATGTGTTTAAAATTGTTGACAACGATGTTTTTTCTCTATGTGTTTTGTGTTTCTGCACAGTAATGTCGTGCACACGTGGACTTGATTTCATTATAGGCTCGTATGACAAAGATTCGATTAATAATTAATGTTGTTGCGTGTATCGGAATAGGAAGTAAATCTGGTGACTACGAAGAACTAAAAGAAAAAATACACACGAAAGTACTTAGCAATCATTCGCTGTTGCTTCAAAACGTCAAAGAAGACAAACAAGGATACTATCTCTGTCAGGCTTCCAATGGTATAGGAAACGCGATCGGAAAAGTGATCCAAGTCAATGTCAAATGTGAGTGTTCTCAGGCTACGTACCTGTTATACAATGTTTCGATATTTCCATTAAAATGTATTACCTCGTAGCTTCGCCACTGTTTTCATCAACTTCGAGAACGGTTTCCACCAAAGAAAGGGACACGGCCACTTTACAGTGTAACGTGACGGGCGACCATCCGATCGAGGTGAAATGGTTCAAAAACGGTAAAACCGATACGATGACGTCGAGTAAATTCCGGTAAGTCTGTACCTTATAGGTTTTATACCACACATAATATTCTAATAGTTTTGGTTGTAAAATTGTTTTAAAAAATAAAAAATCACAATCCCCGACACGATATAATGTTTTACAGTTCACAGAGTGTTTGATAATAATTATCTGTGTAATTTAATCCTATATACAGAGTGATTCATCAAGCATACTCATCCCCTTGCCCCCTTTTCTTCTACAATAATTCAGTTATTCAAAATCAGATTTTTAGAATTTTTAAATATACTTAAAGACCGTATTTATAATTCTTGAGATTTTTGGTACTAATTAAGGAGTGTCCTGTGGATATACAAACTTCTATTTTTCAAATGAGAACCCTCTTTATTTTGCCTGTAAATTATTTACCGTTCACAACGTTTTGATGTATCTCACATACAAAATTCAAACGGGTAGTTTTTGAGTTACTTAACTTTCTATACTAAGGATAATATGTCCATTAACTTGGGCTTGGAAAATATAGCTATATGGTGATTAGATAATTTTAGTGATTAATAGTAATAAATAAACATAAATAAGTTGTAAAAATGGTCCAAGTATAATAAGTACTAGAACCAATATTACATCACATCTATTTTATATTTTATATTTTTTAAGAAGAAGCAGCTATTTATTATAAAAGATTTCATAATAGGCTTGCAACTCATTCAAATCCTTTAGTTAAAACACTCTCATCAAATGTTATTCCGGGAAATCCTCCTAGGCGATTAAAACGCAACTGGTGCAGAGATGACTTAATATCATAATTTAAAAAAAAAAAAAAAAACAAGAAAAAAAAGCAATTTACAAATATAGATGTATCTATGAGAAAACTTAATGTATAACCTCAATTTATAAGTGTCATCACTTGGTGGCTGCTTTTATCAAGCTATTCATCATGTTATATTTTTTTTTTATATTTTAGCTAATACTCTTGTTGTACCCATGAGTTAGTTACAGTTTGTGTATTTAATAATAAAGGAAAAAAAAATAAATATTTTTTTAAGAGGAGTAAACCTTAGAAGAATTATGAGTACCACTAATTAGACTTTTCAATGGTTCTGGCGGGTCAGCAGCGATTTCGTCCAATAGAACTTTTGTTGTTTAAAATATTTTATTAGATATAGGTATAAATATATAAAATTATTTTTCAGCAATAACATTAAAATTTGTTGCCATGGTTACCAAAAATGATATTTTTCGATGGAAATTCGATATTTTATTTTATTTATTTTATAAATAGTTGCCATTGGTTACAGTCAACAGCAGAAATTAGTATTTATTTATTATTGATTGCCATTCATTCTTCATATCGAGTTATTGAACTTTGTCCGTGATCCGACGTAGTCGGATTGCTTACCAGGGTGGCTATAAGTTGCACTTACTGCAGCGAGTTATATACCCAATGGGAGTTGAATAATCATAATTTTTTTAAAAGTTGCCAATTTTTAAGGGCAACGAAGTGCACGGGTTCAGCTAGTATTATAAATGCGCGAGTAGGTTAAATAAACAGAAGGTTAAATTTTCTGAAATTTCCCAATTTTTTGCGCAATTTTCTTACTTTTTCTTTTACAAAGTGTTAGAAAACTTTTAAAAAAATATGAATGAAATCTGTCACGTAGCTTTTGAGATTAGCAATTTCAAAGTATATAAGTAGTTTCAAGGTTTATATAGTTACAGAAGACAAGACAATTCATCAGTTGTCGATTGTCAATTTTATCAAAATATGTTAACATGTACGATGTTTCCCATTAGCGTGTGATTACATTATACATTTTGTAAAAACGCTTAAAAATTAGAGTGAATCAACCTAGTATGAAACTTTATGATAAGAACATTATTTATGCTCGTATGTTAGTTTTTTACAACAGTTCAATATTTTAGCAAGTTATTAGTATATAATATAGCGTAAATTAAAAATGCTCATAACTCACTTAAAAACTGAATTATCGTAAAAACCAACACACTAACACAGATAATGTTCTGACCGTCAAGTTTCATAATATAGGTTGATTCCCTTAATTTTTAAGCTAACGGAGCTAAACCTGATCTGCCGAGTGTAAATTTGGTATGTTACGCACTTGTAAGACGAAGACTACAAATATCCGTATGATGATGACGTCCTAATAAACTATTTTAAGGATTATTATCCTTAGTACAAACATTTTAATAACTGAACAACTAGTTCGAATTTTAAATTAGGTAGGTATATCAACATTTCAAAAAGTTATTCACTAAATAATTTACAGTAAAAAATAGGGTTTCACGTTTGAAAAACAAAATTTTGTATCTTTGCCGGACAATCTTTAAATAGTACAAAATAATTCAAGAATTTAAAAAATGGTTTTTGAGTATATTTCAAAATTAAAAAAATCAGAATTCGAATAAATGTATTAGTGAGAAAAAAATTGTGTGATCATGCTGTGCGCTTTTATGAATCACTCTGTACATATGTGTGTAAACGTTGACTTTATACCTAACAAAAAATACGACTGTATATAAAATAACTGTTTCCTGGAAATACCGTAAAAGTAGGTATATTATAAATTATTATCTCGTACTCTTATAAAAGGTCAACTTATTAACGATTGTATTTGTTTGGGACTTTTCATTGAAAGTGATATGGAAAGTTAACGTCAAGATTTCTCATGAATAGGCCACTCTCTTTCGTGTAATATTCATGTTTTACAAATTCCCAAAATATAATTTATATTTATTCTACACAGAAAATAACTCATGATTCAGCCATACAAACTTGTATTTCAAGACCAGGCTTGATTTATTTATTTTCTCTGTAAATAAAGTTTAAATATTATAATATAGTTGTGTACACTGCACAGACGTATAATAGTACTACGTATTATAAAATACAAAACACATTAACTATGGCATTTTATAAAATATGTCGTACTTTCATTAGAAATATAGTTTGAGGCATGTGTCCCTTTCATAAAATATGTCAAAAATAGTTGCTTGAAAGATTAACTTAAAGAAAACAAACACTTTTATGATCAATAGTATTAAAAGATCTAATTAAACTTCTTCTTCGCGATGCAAAAATAAACATTTGAACTTTTTTAAACGGTTTTTATTTTTAGTTTGTCTAATTAAATATTTATAAAGTAAAAATAAAACTGTACAAAATCAAGTCTGTTACTCTCTGATTGTTCTACCGATTATTCATACACTTTGTAATATACTGTCGGTGGTAATATAGAATATAGATGACAAATGTACCGATATAAAATTGAAAACTTTCTAATATTTTACCGGTATAGGAGGCTCTGCAAAACATTTTTTTTTACTTGCCTATTTTTAACTTGTGTATCTCGTCTGTGACTATGTAGACTTACAGAACGACAACAAACGTTTGGCGAAAAAGTTATTGCTTCGTTACAAATCAGCAACGTACAAGTAGACGACGGCGGCTCCTACGTGTGTCAGGCAAGTAACATGTACGGCAGAGACCAGCAATTGGTGCAATTGTACGTCCAGGAGCCGCCAAACAGACCTAATGACTTGAGGGTGATCACTGTGACTAGTACTACAATCAATGTGCAATGGGAACACAATGGCGACCAGACGTCCAAATATATTGTACAGCACAAAAAGGCCGACGGTATGTTGTTTTTCAATCAAGTTTTAGTTCGAAAGCGGTTTTTAAATATATAGTTACTTTAGACCTGCAAAAGTGAGCCTCGTGAAAAAGCTAGTGTTCGTCCAATGATTAGTTGGAATAATTCTATATTGACAAACTAAGTGCGCAAAATATATATAAAAATAAAATTAATTTAAACGTACAATGTAATATTTATCACTTTTGTATGTACATAAATGTATATTATCGTATAGTGTTTGCATAGGAGGCATTCGTGGGATACCATAATACAGTTGTCTCTCCTGCTATATTCTAGGCAGAACGATATTTTTGCTCCCTCAACACTATCGAATAGGGTGTGAGGTGACAACATTTTACCTAGTTTGTATTTTAAATATTCAATTAAGAGTGGGATAGTATAAGGCAAACACTGTATTAATGTTATGGAATAGTGTGACAGAGATTAATAATAATGTCAAATAAGCAAAATAAAATGTTATCGTTTATCATTTTTACTTATCAAATAATTCATTATGTTTATAATAAAATTGAATAATTTAAATTTAACTTGATAAAATTCGCTACTTTCTGTGATTTTATTATTAAATTGTGAAATTGGAATGAGCATATTATACACTTAAAAGATATTTTCTAGGTACTTAAAGAAAAAAATAATTTTGAAAAAAAGATTAGTGATTAATAAAGTGTTGTTTGGAAGGAGTGAGGCACAGTGTGGTGTATTATTGCATCTTCAAGTGCCGCCTATCATTGTTATGTATCAATAAGTCCTGGTTAAGCTTTGAAACGATAAAAAAAATGTTATGTAAACAAGTAATGAATTAAGAGTATAAAATATAATAACAGGGGAGTTTCTGAAGCCATTATATCGGTATTTAGTTAAAGTGAAATAGCTTTCTAACGATCATACTACTATCGAATAATGTTTGAAAACTTTGTTGTTCGTATATGTTTTGTGTAAACGGTAACGAGAGTATAATTAGAGAGCCATAAACAAATCAAATATCGGCTATAAAAACTTGAAACATTTAATTCCTTATTTAATTCGCTAATAATCACAATAACAGTTATTATTTAACTGTAAGCAGTTTATACATCGACACTTGGTCGTTTTTGTTACGATCGAATAGGTTATAATTTTTTATTTATCATTGGTGTTGATATACGAACAGGTTGGTGGGACCCGACCGAGGTGGATAGCAACGTTCATACGGCACTCGTGAGCGGACTCCAACCAGCCACCAAGTATTTGCTACGAGTGATTGCCGCCGGTGATGCCGGCTGGAGTTCGCCCAGCGAAGATCTGGTGGCGATCACCAATCCCGAAAGACCCAGTGGCCCTCCGGCAAGAATCGAAGTTCGGTCTTTGTCATCCACGCAGCTACTCGTCACTTGGTCGCCGCCTCAGAAGGATCAGAGGAACGGCATAGTGTTGGGGTACAACATCGGTTTCGTAGAAGCTAGGTAAATCGGACGACGGAGTGCAAACGTTTTTCACTGATTTTGATTAAAAATAATAATTATTATGTGTTTTCTTGATTAGCATGGATACCATGGCCCACAACATGACTACGGTGTACGGCGATGGAGAAGACGGTGGCGAATTAATATTGGCGGATTTGATTAAATTCAAAAGATACTCGGTCGTGGTACAAGCGTTCAACGAAGTCGGCAACGGGCCGCTGTCTGAACCGAACACCGCGCAGACCATGGAAGACGGTATTTTATACGTTTCATAATAGTTATTAGTAATTTAGGAAGTAAATTTTGGTGTAAATGCACAGTATTATTGAATTCAGATTTCTTAATTCTTATTGAAGTAAATCCATATTCTGAAATACTTTACCAATAACTTATAAGAG
Organism: Nasonovia ribisnigri; assembly: GCA_027563435.1. Lineage (NCBI taxonomy): Eukaryota > Metazoa > Arthropoda > Insecta > Hemiptera > Aphididae > Nasonovia > Nasonovia ribisnigri. The sequence goes on from JANEHU010004418.1 coordinate 10,750, forward strand.
CACGAAATTTTTATTCAATAGTTCGTATTTTACATTCTGAGCGGAGCGATGAATGTATTGATTTTATAATGATTTGTGTTTTTTTATTTTTTTTTTTTGTGTCTGTCATCACCTTTTAGGACAGTAAAAATGCTTCAATTTTCTTCAATAGTACCTTTTCTGATAGGAAAGTGAATCTTGTTGGTACTTTGGGGGGTCAAAAGTTAAAATTTCTCAGTAGTTTTCAAAAGCGCCGTGTATACAAATGAAAAATTAAGGAAAAAACGGGAATTTTTACGGAAAACTAATTTTTGACAAAATCGATTTTGGTTTTTGGTATAACTCTAAAAGAAATGACCGTAGATACATGACATTTTAACCGAATGTTTATATAGGCATTTTCTACACACCCTAGCATTTTCCAAATATTCTGACTTATTTTGAGCTGTTAACGGACATTTTCAGTTTCCAATTTTTTTAGTTTTTTTTTCTATAAACTATAAATGTCATTAAAATTTTATTTGTTGAGTAACAAATCTTGAAAATTTAATAGTAGGCTTCTAATATATAGTTTCAAAGGCAGATGAAAAATATTAAAAATACGTAGTCACAATTTTTTTTTATAGGTAATCAAAGTTCAAATTTTGACAAAATACGTAAAAATGACGAAAATGTGCAATTTATTTTGAGGTAGAAATTCATAAAAATTTTTCTTTTTATATCTAAAGTTTGAAAATGTGATACAAGATTCCTCATAAGTTTGCCTAATTTTATCAATAAAAATATGTTTATAAGCAAGTCAACATAAATTTTTATGAGCATTTTAAGTTCAAATCTTTACAAGCTAAGATATTCACTCGACATCAAAAACGAATAACTGTAGATGCATGAAAATTTCACTGAATGTGTATATTAGCATTTTCTATACACCAACTAATATATTGTAACAATAGCAATTGAAAAATATTAAAAATACATAGGCACACATTTTTTTTATAAACATTTAAAGTTCGAATTTTGACAAAATTCATCAAAATCTCGAAAATTATCTATCATTGTAATTAAACAATTATAAAATGTTCAGTTTTCTTAACTAAGGATTGAAAATTTAAAACAAATATTCTAATAAATAATACATACTGTAATCAAAAAGTCTAAAAAATATATAATTTTAGGTTAATAATTAAATAGTATGAATAATATTAATTCAACTTACCAGCTACCGTTTAATATAATATCAATATAATTTAAAATATCCTAGACTGACATACCGTCTCCGCTCAGAATCGTTTTTCGTATACAATGATATATTATATCATTGAATTCAAATTTAATACCATCCATTATACAGTGATCTACTTGTAACCTACTGTACAGCAGAGCGACATCCACTTGACCCCCTTTTTTTTATATTTAATCTGTTCACACAAATATTGGCAATAGTCTATACTCTATAGTCATTATTCTGCGGGAAATATATTATACGAGTATATAATCCGTCAAAAATCGCAATAAAGAACGTCGAACAACATAGTACTAGTATATACCTAGATAGTTTTTCCATTCAGTAGGTACTTTTCTTTTTTACATTTATCTATTATTACAATTTTATAATTTTATAAATGTATAATATGTTAGATATTAACTTATTTTATTAAATATTCCATATTCAGTATTGTATTGTATATTGACAAAAGTAATAATAGGTACCTACTTAAATATTTACATATTGCATTATATTATTATATTATATTGACTTATTTATGAAATACAAATCCACGCCCAAATTATAATAATAGATATTATATATATACTATATTATACTATACACAATTTTTCTTCTAAAGACTTCAATAATCTAATGCTTAAAACTCGAATTTCAAACGAGTTAAATAGTATTATAACGTTATTACTTATTAATATGATAATGATAAAACATTGTAAAATAATCTGTTGTTTGTATAATGACCTTAAAATTTTAATCATCAACAAAAAATATTTCCAAAATCTTTACCTAATGCTTTTCTATGAATGTGTCATTTGTTTAATAATCACCTTGTGTATTTTTTTTGTATCATATTTTAGTGCCATCCAGTTATCCACTAGACGTTCATTGTTCCTCGCTGGGCTCACAAACGTTACAAATGTCTTGGAAACACCCGGAAATGCAACACTGGAATGGAGTAATCCAAGGATATGTTGTCACTTATGACTCCATAGATAGAGGTAGGCGCCTATTAGCTCTGTTGATCGGTGGTTTGCGATGATTACTTTAATAATAGCGTACTGACTTATAACAATTTGACGGTGTTGCAGACGATGACATCGAAATTGGCAACCGGAGAACACCGTCACTAACCATCGTCCTGACCGGACTTCACAAATACACCAATTACACACTAAAGGTTGCCGCATACACTCGGATCGGAACCGGTGAAAACTCCAAGCCGATCACGTGTTGCACCGATCAAGACGGTATGATTATAATAATATATAGGTACCTATGTAATATAATTATCTGCTGTTATGATATGATGGTCAACAATAATATTATTGATCTATGTGAAAATGACAAAATATCTAAAGTCACTCAAACACGTTAGAATAATATGAAATGTTACTATTACTAAACCATTCTAGCACCTGGACCGCCGGAAGACATAAAGATCGCCGTAGCGTCCGCACAATCTTTGACAGTCGCCTGGTCGCCTCCAAAGTATTCAAACGGCGTTCTCCTGCGATACAATTTATATACCAGGTAACATGATCAAATTCTGCTTAAATAATAATAAATACATAGTATTATTATGCTCGAAGTGCTGGGTATTTGAGTAAAATAATAATTCAAATTGTGTTTTAAGTACATACATATTTATTTCTGGGTCGTTCAAATTTTATTTTGTGATTTCAAATTTTAATTGAACGTATTCAACGATCGAGTTGATGTTGAAACCACAAATTTAGTTGAAATTCATTGAAATACCTACTGATAAAGTGATAAGTGATAACTGTTACATATTACAAAATATGTCGTATTAATATTTCAAAGAAATTATTATATTACTTCAAATAACTAAAAATAATATTATGAAAATTTAAATTTAAAAAGTATTTGAGTAGTAGATTGACCAAAAGTATATTCAATGAGAATTATAATTTTTAAACAAATTTAAAAAGTATTCTTCACAACAATGTATTATGTCTATAAATGCCTATAGAAATATGTATAATAAACTAGCTGTCCCTCCAGGCGTTATCCGGGCAAAGTCACCTCTGGCGAAAGCCAAGATTTTTTTACATTGACTAAGTATAAGTAAAAGTATAATATAGTACTCAAAAATGCATTCATTTTGTATATATATTATTATGTATTTTTATGATTTTCTATTGAGTCTATCCCGGCTTTGTCAGTGTGCAGTTTTTTTTTTTGCAAATCAAAGCAAGTAATACATACATACTTGATGTTTGTAGAGTTATGAAAGGCGAAGAGGAGTTAAATCACATGAAGAGAACTTTGCCAAGTCATCATCTGACGTACGAAACCAAAGGATTACAGCCTCACTTGGAATACCAATATTGGGTGACGGCTTCCACGAAAATAGGTGAAGGTCAGAGCTCAAAAATTACAACGCAGATATTATCGTCGACCAGAAGTAAGCTACGTATCATACATATTTTTATTATAATATAGCCATTCGGAATGCATGAGAACCAGAATCTAGGTAGGTATAGGAATATTCGGAGATCAACCAATTTGGTGATAAAAAAAAAAAGTTAAATCAAATATAACTTAGATAATGATTGATATAAACCAAAATCAAAAATATATCATGAATATATAAATATATTATAGGTAATAAATAGTATAAAACAAACCACCAAAATCTGACAAAGTGAATAATAAAAAAAAATATTAAATATTAAATAAATTCTTATTTCAAAGCAATATTATTATTTGCTATAGTATAATCTCAGAAATATAATTTTATTATTACCATCATAATTAATTAGTAATCTTTTTATACATTTATAGTCAATGTCTTGAATTTTTTTAAACTTTCTCTAAGGACTTACCCTGTTTTCTGGCACACTAAGTTCGTAATATGTGTCCACGTCCCTCTTTAATTTTGTGAGATTCGTAATAAAGGTCCAAATTGTTGGATGATCAACCATTTACAAATTTTAACCAGCTCATTGTTTATTTTTCAATTTTACTTAAAAAATAATCGCAAATAATAAGAAATTGAAAAACAAAGACATGGTGATGACTGCACGTAAACTGCATTATTTTACACAACATAATTACTACTACTTCGTATACTTTACGAAGTCTTAGTAATTATATAATTTATACAGCTATACATAGTATTTGATATATTTTCGAACCTGATTAAAAATACTTTCTAAAATCTCTAAGAACAATATCTGAAACTTTCGTCAAAATCCGTCGAGTAGTTGTTGGGTCTATGAGCTCGAACACGTTCAAAGTTTGACATACGAATAACAAACAATAAATTGAAAATTATTTTATTTTATTTAAAAAAATCCTGTACCAATACGCATTTACTTACTAAGTAGTACAACCAATTTTTTTTAAATTGTATTTCTATAACCAATGCAACCCTAAATATAAACCAAAAATTAGGGGTTTAAAAAAAGAATCTAAAAACATCCTCTTGGTCTCAAGGAATCTATTCATATAACTTTTATTGAAATCGGTCAAGTAGTTTTCTGAGATTAGCGCGTTAAAACATACACACTCGTTAGCTTTATAATATTAATAAGACTTGCAATATTAAATCTCACCATTTGTGTTGTCACTCAAGTAGTTCCCGCAAAAATCGTTTCGTTCGGTGGTCTGATCGAGAGACCCTGGAGGACGTTCATAAAACTACCTTGCACAGCTGTCGGGCAGCCCGCCGTCAAGAGACAGTGGCTTAAGAGCTATAGGGCCATTCAGTCTTGGGACGGTAATTTGCAAGTGACGGAAAACGGCGACATGACGATCACGTCCCTCCAACGATCGAACAGCGACAACTACACGTGTCACGTGGAAAACATACATGGAGCCGATGCGATAATCTATCAAATAATCGTTCAAGGTGAGTTTGGCGTGATATTTTTTCGGCACAATGCAAACCTTATACAAAAATATATAACTATGTGTCCACCAAAACTCGAACCAATTGAAGTTTGCACTGTACCAAAATACCACGCAGACAGTTGATCGTATTATTGAATAAATATACCACAAACTTACTATCAACTATTCGATTTTAGTCTCAAAATGCAATAACAGCTTATAAAATATTTTTTATGATTTTAAATTCATAACACGTAATTTTTGAAAAATGTATTGATTTTACCAAATATTTATTTTTAATTAAAAAACCTTGTCTTATTCATAAACATATTAATAAACAAATTATATAGCAGAATAACATCATTTTTTTTTTACCATCAATAATAATTTATTATGTACCTACCTATACAGTATATTCCGTATAGTTACCGAATATACCGCAATATCGGTATAATAATACCGTCGATAATCGATATATCGGTAGTATACAATTACCAGATAGTACTACTGTACCGGTATCGAATAATCGGAAATACCATTCCAGCATTATATATAGTTCATAAAATTGTTTCGCTGCAGTGCCCCCGGAACCGCCCATCCTGTACACCGCTCGTGCGACCAGTTCCACTCTCGTGTTCCACTGGCGGCTGTCATCCAACGGCGATGCTCCGATCACTGGCTACACCATGACGTACCACTTGCACCCCAGGGGCCCGTACCGACAAGTGTCGATCCCGAGACATACAACGTCGTATTATCTGAACGTGAGTGTGTTCGTCACGGCGTTCGATTTTCTAACCTCCTTGAAATTCCTCTGAAAATTTCGAAGGGATTGTCGGAGACGACAAACTGTCGGCATAACAAAAACGGTACAAGTACGGTAAAAATGATGAATATTGGTTCGCAGGACTTGGCGTGCGGCCAGACCTATCAAGCGCACATCGTGGCCAACAACAAGGTGGGAAGCTCCACGCCTAGCGTCGTGGTGACAGCCAAAACGAAAGGTGGCAGGCCCGGAGTACCGAAGAAATCACTGTTCCTGAAGCCCAACTCCACATACCTGCGGCTAAACCTAGAAGCGTGGCCAGACAACGACTGCCCGATCGATAGATTTGTCGTCAGGCACCGACCGATGCTGCAACCGCACTGGACCACGAGTGAGTGTATAATATTTATTTATAATAATATATATGGGTTGAGCCTTTTGTACAATTAGGTAGTTAAACCTATACAAGGTAAAATAGCAATGAAATTAGTTACATGATGATATATAACATAGACACGAAGATACATATTTGTATAATTGTATTTTATTTGTAAAAAATATAAGGTTAGAGAATCTATAACACCAGTCAGTAGGTCTTTTAAAAATATGTTACTAAAATAACGTCGGCCCTCGGCTAAAGTAACTAGACCAAGATAAGTGGCAGCAAGATAATAATCGTAAAGAGGACAAGCAATACCCAAGAAGTAGCTGACAAATCGGGAAAACCTTCGCTAAACCCTTTCTAGCTAACAAGCGTTAACAGCAGTATGGGGGTCCCAAATTATGAAACCATACTCATCTATAGGACGAATAAAACCATATAATATTATGTTCTATACATGCCTAACCTTCGTAAGCTACTTATGATTCATTATAGCAATCGAGAGAGTTCATGACCGATTTCTATACACCTTAAATCCTTACTGCCCATTTATTAAACCTATACCTTGTCCTCCGTATGCAGCCTGATCCGTAAATCTCTTAATTTAACTATCCTTGCCAATTGGATGAGTCCCGACGCTTTATTATCATCTCTCTTAAAAATTTTATAGAATTCAATTTTAAAGTTCCTTCATATCATACTCGATTCACTTCCCCTCCCCTTTTTATTAATTAATTTCTCATATCAAATAATTATTTACTTATGTCACCTATTTACCGACTGTTGAGTTTAAAGCAAATTAAGATTGAATCTTGAATTCCTTTAAATTGTTGTCTGTTTAGTCAAGTACCTATTCACTTTCTTATATTTTATCAAAATTATTATCATAAAATTAGATTCTGACCGGAACGATGAATGTATTGATCTTCAATGATGTGTGTTTTTTTGTTTATTTATGTATTTTTTGTATCTGTGTACATAATATACTGACTACTGTCAAAATAATAAAATTTTCAAAATATTTTGTTTTGTTTTGAGCTATTTACGGACATATTCTTTTTACAGTCTTTTTAGGTTTTTTTTTTATAAATGTCAATAAAAAATTTTCGTTGGGTAAAAAACCTTAAAAATTTAATACAAGGCTCCACATAAATAAGTTATTCTGTAACTAAAAAATTTCAAAAATATAAACACAGTTTTTTTTAATAGCGATTTTATGTTGATCGAATTTGGACAAAATTGCATATTAAATAACCGATTTTATAACGATTTTAGTTATTTTGTTGTAATTTTATAATATTAATTCAACTTACCGGCTACTGTATTAATAATATGAAATAACTACAATATAAATATAAAATAAAATATCCACACTGACAAACTGTCTCAGCTCAGAATCGTTTTTCGTATACAATGATATTATATCATTGAATTCAAATCTAACACCATCCATTATACAGTGACTCACTTGTAACCTACAACTGTACAGCAGATCGACATCCACTTACCCGCCTTTTTCATATTGTCTTTATCGTGTACAGAGTACAGACTTACGTATTTGTGCCGAGGTCTGTAATGAAAATACATAAAATATATCGAATATACAATAAATTATTATATTTGTAATGACCGCGCGTTGCAGCCGCTGACAACCTGAGGAACCAGAGGAAATTCACGATAACCGGGTTGATGCCCGCCACAGAGTACCAGTTACAAGTCGAAGGCCATAATGCCGCCGGGTCGACGTTGGCGGACTATTACTTTTTCACGTTGACCGAAGACGGAGGTGAGAACTTCGCCCGGTCTTTCCTAATCGTTTGTCATTTTTATTTACTTCATTCAACCGTTTTCGTTTATCCGTTTTACAGAAGAGCCTCCGCCTGAGCTGGTCGAGAAGAGTCAAATATCTCGTCCGTTTTACATGGACATGAAAATGGCTATTCCAGTGTTGGGCACGTTCGTCGCCGTTCTGGCGATCGTTTGCACGGCGTTCGTCTGCTTGAAAAGAAGTACGGTTAACGATTATATTTTTTCGTCATATCTGTCGATGTAGCTGCACGATAACTATTATTATTATTGAAATAATACGACCACCCTTTAGATAGTTAAAAGCAGTGTTGTAAAAAATACTTTTGAAAAGTATTTATGTAATAATTACTCAAATACTTTTAAAATAAACTATTCGAAATACCACCCAAATAATTAAAGTATTTGAGTAGGTAATATTCAAATACTTTTAGTAGTTTTTGAAATAATCTTTAAATACAATTCAATTTCAATAAAACAAAATTAAATCTAACCTAACCTTGTCGAATGGTTAGCAATGCATTTTATAAATTTATATACCAGATAGGTTATTAATAATTTTTATATGTGGACAAAATATTAACTAAATTTAAAAAAAGTTAATCTACGAGTACTTTATTAATTAATACGTGGATCACAAGAATAGTATTTTGTGGCAACCTTGTATTATTATATTATGTTATAAAGAAACACAAAAAAAAATTATGGTATTAATAGATATATTATTATGGTATTAGATTATTTTTAATTTTTATTTAAAACCATGTACGATACAGTACCGAATTAGTGTATATCATTAATATGGAAAATTTCAAAAACATTTTTAATTTATGATGACTTATTTCTAATTAAGCATACAAAATCTTAGTTATTTCCACAGTCAATATTAAACTATCGTTGAATTTTTAGGTTGCTTAGAAAATTAAATAACTAGTTAGGTTAAAGCTCTATGTCGGTCCCTATATTATCTTAACCTTGTACCCTCTAATATTTACGTTGACACTTGAGCCACGAATGTGTGTTTCAGAACGGGATAGCGTTCCGGCGCAAAGTGCAACAGACACGCGGGACAGGAGAAGTGCAGAAAATCAAAAATATTACGCGACCATCCACAAAGTGGGACTGACCAATTCTGAAAAAATTCCTGGTAAGTGAGAATAGTGCGATAGCAATCGTCGTATTCAAAATAGGAAAACATCCATAACCGTCGAAGCTGCGTTACTATAGACAGTATAGGTACAGCACATAAGCACATTACAGAGGATATTTTTATATATTTTCAGTACCTAGGTGACACTATAGACGTGTCTCCCATTCATCCACAGTGATGATTTAATGTCATGCTGCAAAAGTGGGGGGAAGTGAAATAGTGAATGCACCACTGACCAAAACGGTAAAACACTCCCGTTATAACCCACAAAATTACAAAAATATTAATAATTATTACGAAGATTATTAGTAGTAAAAAAGTTTAATAAAACCAATACATCATACATGTTGTTGACGATTATTATTATTATTATCATTTATCTAAGAGAGATAAGAGACTATAACAATCCTAGAGTACCGAACTGGTGAATTAATGATCTTATATTATAAAAATGTAATTTATTAAATGTTTAGTTCCGGACTGCACACTCTAAAGTACGCAGTAACTAGTAGGTAAATGTATATAGAGTTATAAAAATGACTGTTTATTTCAACAACTTAAGTACCTACCATTTTGTATTTATTTGAAGTTAACTTTGTCCACTAGGCAACTATATGAATGTGATTTTATTTTTGAATGTTTATTCATAATAGTTCTCACATATTTCACTCATATTCTTATTCAAAAGTCGAACCATGGATCTTCGACTGGGTACCGCTGCAATTTTCTTTACAGTTCAAAGATTTTTTTTCTCGAAAATTCCATATTTTACGATTAATCGTTTATTCGTATACCTAAACTAATATCGAGTCAAAGTGCGATCATTCCGCTGGCGGTAGTAGGATTCGGATTTTGACAAAGTTCGACTTCGGAAAAGCGCTACAAAAAAATAATCCATATCAAAACAAACGATTTTATAATTTTTTGAACTCCGAATAACATAATATTATATTACGTATCAAATTATACAATAATGATTACATTTTTTACGGAATCCGGGAATCGTTGTCGCATAAATTATAATTTAGCGGTGTGCCAGCTGTTTGTAAACCATTTGTGCGAATAATTTAATAATATTCCAATGTGATAATAACAGAGACGTCGGCAGACATATCGCCGTACGCCACGTTTCCGGTGGACGAGACACAACGCGGGTCCATGCCAATGCTGCACAACCTCACGCTCCGCCAGCAATCCGTCCACGAAAACTATGCACCCCCCTCGCACCCGCCAAAGGTACGTAACTCGCTCGGTCACATTATGATAACTAAATTATATAATATCAGATTTAATGCACAAAAAAACTTTGAAAAATAATTTAATGCACATTTTATATTCTATCAAGTTTTATTGAAAATAAAAATATATTTTTAATAATTTATTAAAACAACAATTTATAGGACAAACATTATTAAATATTATATTAAATGAATGAACAAAAAATACCTAGAAATAAAAAAATTAACGTTTCAAAATTTAATTCACACACCTACTCGTGCTTATATCAAACATTGTGAAAAGAAAATTATTTATTCGTTTTTTTTTGTGTAAACCTGTAAAAGTATCAATATTTTAAAATCAATTTTTAAAATATTTAGGAGTTTAATCTGTGGAAAAGTCGTTATTAAAAAAAATAAAATGATCAGCATTAAAAATTTGAATCAAAAAATTGTACAACAAGTTCTAATCATAACAAGCATAATATTTTGCAAGTCTTTAATGAAACAAACTAATCAAGTATACAAATATTTTCTTGTGAAACAATTGTTATAAATTGGTTACCAGTAGATACTACTGAGTACCTACTGGCAGCAATGAAACATCAATCAATTTCAAAATGACGTTTAAAACTTAAATAATTAGTGTTTTACATGCATTTGCAAAAAAGAAACCTAATATAACAGTATAGTGTGTGCCATTATTATTAAGTTTTTAATATTGCAGATGTTCAAAAACAGACACGACCGATCAGCTCAAGATTTGTACGAAAAGCATTCCGCACACAATATGGATGATTCGGATTCAGATGTCGAACAAAATATGACGTCAAGTAGGATTGAATCGTCCAATCATCTGAACAAAACAAAACTTACAAGCGAGTGTCCACAGTGATATCGCTAAATAAACAAACACATTACAATATTACTTTAATCGATTGTTGTCTCACGTTTTGTGTTTGTCGACCCTTGTTTTTTTAATTTTTCTGCCAGTTGTCTAATTGATGTACTGTTGTAATTATTTCTCAGGTTTCATATACAGCCGAGCACAGTCCAGCACATCATCGGACTTATCTCCACCACCAACTGAACAAAAATCACTGCCGAGACGAACACAGACTAGGTAAAAAAACAGTGCCTGTAGTAGAAAAAACATTTACTCTATTATTCACAATTATTTAAAATCATCTTTTGTAGATGGTTCCCAACCAACAGATCTAAAAGGTCTTCCTCGATGGCCAACACATCATTGTTCCCCACGACTAGTGCACGCCGAGCAGAGACTGACAGCAGCAACTCTGACACTTTAAAGAAACTCAACCTGGGCAAGTCGACACTGTGGTCGAGACCTGTGTCAAATAACAACCCACAAAAGCATTCAGATTACTCCATAGCAGTTTAGATTGGTACACTTAAATACACTAGATTTGTTATTACACATTTTTTTTTGTTATTTAAGAAATTTTGTTATACATACAATAATATTTAATATTTATTAACAATTTTAAGCATTTTTATTGTTTTAATAATTAAAATATATATAAATAAAAAAAAATAATAATTTGAATACAATACTGTACTACTTAACTACAGATCACGTTTAGCTCTGTTAGTTTAAAAATTAGAGTGAATTATTGCCTATAATGAAACTTGATGGTAAGAAAATTATCTGTGTTTGTATATATAGGTTTATTTTACGAAGATTCAATTTTTTGAGTTCGGTTTGGTTCAATATTTTTAAAGTTTTGTTAAGACTTTCAAACTTGAACCGAACCCCTAAAAAATTACATTTTAAAATGTCATTGTGTGTATAAAATATAATTATAAAAGTTTCATTTACCCACGAATAATATTTTTAAATTAAAACAAAATAACTACAATCATTATTCTTAGTTTTAATGAATAATCTTGTCCAAACTTGAGCTTAAAATGTCTGTAATAATAACTGTGTTAATAAATTTTTTAGATTTAGTTGCAATATGAATTATCTATGAGAATCCTTTTATTAAATTTTCAATCCATATAATATAGTTATTAAAATTTTATAATTGTTTAACTACAAAATATAAATTGATAATGTACCTACGTAAACAGCTCAAAATATTTTGAAAATTTAATCATGAAATAAACATTTGATGAAAATTTCAAATATTTAGGGTAAATAGTTTTTGAATAACGACAACTTAAGATAATTGTTGTATGAGAATTCGTTAATAATTTACGGGTGAATATCCAATGTCTAAATGTAAACAATTTAACAAAAATTTACAAAAAGTAAAAATAATTTTTACGAACGTTTGAAGTTATACACATTAGATATTCACCGGTAAATTAAAAAAATATCATTCAACGTTTTTGTCATTTTGTCATTATACAAAATGCATCAACCAAAAATACTTGACATTTTCATCAAATTTTTATTTTATCATGCATAGAAAATGATAAATTTTCGCGTTTTGCGTTAAATAGGAATATTTTAAATTTTAAATTTTTTTAGTTTTAAATTCTATAAATCAAAATAAAATTGTATTAATTGGATCAAAAACCTTAAAAATTTAAAGCAAGGTTCTTTATAAGTTGTTTTAATAACAGTTGATAAATATTAAAGATCCATAGGTATGATTTTTTTAAAGTTAATGCTTATTAAAATCTATAAAAACATAACAAAATCTCGACAATTTTAAAATTTATTGTAGTTAAGAAATTATTTATTTTTTCAACTTCTATACTTAAGGATTGAAAATTGAAAACAAGGATTCTCATAAATAGCACATACTATAATCAAAAAATCTAAAATATTTATAATCATAATTTGTTTTACAGACACATCAACTTAAAATTTGGACAAAATTACATAATATTAAATCAAGGTTTTAGTAATAAAGTTTTAATTTAAAAAAAAATATTCAAAAATGTATGAAAATTTTAGAGTATGTATTTTATTATATTTTATACACACAATGACATTTTCTAGCAAAAATGAATTTAGCCAACTGTTAAGCATTAGTTGTACTAATTACTCATAGTAGAATACATTACTTTTAATCACAATCATATCATCTAATACTTAGTAATATTATATACTGACAGATCGTCTTCATTTAGAATCGCTTTTCATATACAATGATTTTGTATCGTTGAATTCAAATTTAACACCATTTATTACAGTAGACCTACTGTATATCAGAACAACGCCCATTTTATGTTATACATAAAATAAAATTCAATATTTATTAACAGTTTTAAATATTTTTATTGTTTTAATAATTCAAATATAATATATAAATAAAAAAATAAATAATAATATAAATACAATTTACTACTTAAATTAACGGTATTAACTATTAACGATTGCCTTTTGATTGACTTTTTAATATTTTAAAGTTGATCAATCTGTTCTTGAAGTTTGAGATTCTTTTGTACTTCAGTCTCAAGCTCTTTTACGGCAGCTAAATATTGTCGGTGTGCTGACATACAAGTGGACAACTGGTTGTTTAGATTAGTCTTAATGCTTTGCTCTTTGTTTCTTTTATTTTCCACCTACAAACACAATCATGTAGTCATCATTACCAAACCTTGTATCAAACAAAATGAGTTCCCAAGACTTACCCTGTCTAAAGTTTGTTTTACGCTAACATCTATATTTTCTAACTGTCTCAAAAACTGTTCTTTTGATTCTGGTGACTTTTCTGCTCTACAATTTAAAAGGTTTATTAAAATATAAGCAATAAAAAATATTCTACAACATGATTCATTGACTACTTACTCTGGATAAGCGTCCAGAATTGAACTCAATAGTGATAACTCTTTGTTCAAGTACATTTGGACATCACTAAGAGTATTGTAGAGAGCATAATGTCGTTTTGTTTCTCGATACCTGGCCGATACTAAATAATATGAAATGTAAGAATAAGACACCAAATATACAAGTAAAATATCAACAAGTACAAAACATCCAAGAGCATACCTTCATTGGACAGCTCAACAAATCGTCTTTGGTATTGGGCCAATTCAGCTCTGTCAGGTATTTGATCGAGTTTTCGTTTCATTAGTCCCACAGCTCTAGCTTTTTTACTCAATTTCGTTCTAGCTGCTTCCACCATGTTTCTAATATTATCTAATTCTTCTTTAAGTTCCGTATCGTCTTCTACTGGCTCTTCAAGCATTGCTCTAGCTTCCCTATCGTAAAATGGTTGTATGTTAACAAACGAGACAAACAATACAGTGTATGTACATAATTAGTAGGCAATGGAATAGATGCATTTAATATCACCTGTCCTACAATTACTTAAACTTGACACATTAGCTAACTGTAGGTAAGCTACAAATCTCAGTTCTTAGCTAAATTACTACAATGGGGAAAATTGATTCGCCGTACTCATTATCCCAAATTTTTTTTTAATGTTCCAGTCTGGATCTCACGTCACCTTATTATCTTTGGAGTACCTACTTTCTTAACTAATTTTGGTCAAAATGAGCCACTGCTGCATGTATTTAACAATTTGAGACCCTTCTTTCTTGCTTTAATAATACTTAAAATGTTTTAAACAATGTATAGTATTAAATGTATAAACTGTAAATAAGTGAAAAGTGTTGTATTATAAAATAACGCAGTCAAACAATTAGATGTGACCATTTCATGAACAACAAATTAAATTTCAGTACACAGTACATATGGTTATAAATATTCTCCGCATATCAACCAATATTGGAAATCAAAATGAAATATAGAATCAAAAAAATAGTCTAAAACATTTGTGTGTGAAACAAGAACAGAAAGTTTCTGAAGAAAAAGTTTCCATGCTGAGTATTATGAAAAATTCATCTCTTTTGCTTATTTAGTTATATTAATTAGGAGTATGTTACCCATGCGTTTGCTATCTTCGACTTACAAACGTATGACATAGACAATTTATTTGCACTAGTTTCAATAGTGTGCTGTTAGTTTTAATATTAGAGTGAATTTACCTATTATCAAACTTAAAGGTAAGAATATTATTAGTGCTTGTGCGATGGCAATTTTTTATATATTTTAATTTTCAAAGATTACCTAAATGGGTATAATATGAAATATCACTTATTAAAAATACTTATATTTAGCATGAAAATTAAAATATTGAATAAAAGCCGATGCAAAATAATGTACAGCGCACTATTTGTTTTTACTCTCTGACCCACATGCAATGTAGAAAATTTTACAATAATGATTATAATTATCAATATTTCTATATTAGAGTGAAATTACCTCTTGTAAAATGTAAAGGTAATATTATTATATAGTGCAAGGGTGGCCACAACGAAGCTCGCGAGCCGCATGCGGCTCTTAAACAAGTTTTGTGAGGCTCTTGAAACCAAGCTTAAAGTAAAGTTGGAAAATATAATTTCATTTGAATCGTGAGGTAATGTTTTTATTGCCTTCCTTTTTATTACAGTCATTATTATAGATTAGCACGGCAGTGGCAGCAGTGCTTTTCAATATGTTTAACCCAAACTAGTCATAGTGTATTTCAACACTACCAGACAACAACAATAACAACAAATTGTAGCTCGTCTCGAATTAGTATTATAAATTTGCGGCTCCAAAAATTAAGGTTAGTAGCCACTCCTGATCTAGTGCATCTCAAAGGGCTTTTTATTATATTTTAATTTTAAACCGAGTTCTGAGTATTTTAAGATTATAAATTGTTTGTACACCTTAAAATACTCATAACACGCTTTCAAATTAAAATATAATAATAAGTCTAAAAGATGCACTAAATGATTATCATATTACCTTTAAATTTTATAATAGTTCATTTGACTTTAATTTTAGAAATTATTATGATTATAATCATTATTGTGAACTTAAAATTTGCTATGTTTGCATGGGTCAGCGAGAGAAAACAAATAGTGTGCTGACATCATCTTAAGCATGGAAAATTGTCTTACCTAAAAGTTTTATAATAGGTCAATTTAGTCAAATATCAAAACTACAGCACTATTAAAACTAGTGAATGAATATTTGATATGTTGTATGTGGGTAAGACGGAGACAAAAAATACATGGGTAGTGTTCTCTTAATATATTGTGTATACATAAATTCAGTGTACTTTATTTTTTGCTGGTACTCTTCCATTTTTGTTTCACACTCTTTTTGAAATGTTTCTTCGGTTTCCTTCACTCTTTCATACTCGGTTAGAAGTAATTTAATTTTTTCATGTTCTCTGTAAAAAAAAGTTATGATTTAAAATATTAAACAAATTTAGTGTTTAGTTTATTTTATATTTTTATCTAGGTACCACAAATGTTGCTATAATTACTTACCGTTTTCTATCATCCCCCATGTTGTTATTCTGCAAGGTTATTTTTTCTATTTTACTCTCAATTTCAATTGTTTCTTCTTGAGCTTGTGCTAATTCTTCAGCTAGTTTTTGATTTTCT
Source organism: Nasonovia ribisnigri (assembly GCA_027563435.1). Taxonomy (NCBI): domain Eukaryota; kingdom Metazoa; phylum Arthropoda; class Insecta; order Hemiptera; family Aphididae; genus Nasonovia; species Nasonovia ribisnigri. The sequence goes on from JANEHU010004418.1 coordinate 27,553, forward strand.
TCTTTTAACTTGGCAATTTTCTCTTCATCTGTCATAACAATCTAAATAGTAATAGAACAATAATGATAATAATTACTAATACAAAAATGAGTGTATACATGCAAACATTAATTACCTCAATAAAGTCATTGGCATCAAAAGGCTTTTTAATGAACCATTCACAACTTTCCATGTCTTCAGGTTCAGATATATTGTCAATACATTCCATTATTCTCTGTTCTTCTTTATGAAAGGATTTATTTGTCCTATTGCCAGTCAAACATTTCTGAAATAAATAAACATTAGACAAACTTTTACAACATTAGGCTAGTTTTAATTTGATTTTTGTTTGGATAGTTAGGGTTAAGAGGATGTAAGCACATTGTTTGTTTTCTCTATCTGGTCAACCAGCAATATAGACAAAAAACATTTATGCAGAACCATTCTTTTTATGTTTTTGAGTAATCCTAGAGTAAATAAAAAAAATTACAAAAACAATGAATAATATTTTTAAGGGTATGACATATCAATTTGTCTAAAATAGACCTTATACTACTAGACAAGCAATGAGAGTTTATGTAAAGCGTAACAAGATAGAGCGCGCTTTTTGTTTATTAATTTACTCAATATACGTGGTAGTGTAAGGAGTAGTAGGGTAAAGACTTCCTACAACAATGCAAGATTTTGTTATGCCGCTTCTAATGCTGTTATACACACTAGAATAAGGTCTATGCTCAAAACAATTTAAGCATAATTTAAATTTACATAATTTTTTTTTTTTATTTTGAAACACAAAGTTAGTTAATAATAAAATATATAATCAATACGTCATATCCTTAAAAATATAGTCCTTTATAATTTTTGTAATAGGTGATTTTACTCTAAGATTACTTAAAAATAATAAAAACTTATTTTAAGTGGAAGCGTTTTATTTATGTTCTGTGTTTCTGAGAGGGAGAACAAATATTGCGCTGACAATCTCTTAAGTGGTATTATTATAAATTTTTCTATTTTACATAATAAATTTATAATTTCAAGTTCATAAAATTATTTATGTTTTATTCTAAAAATTAACCAACAAGAAAATGCATAATCTGTTAAAATAAAAACAAAAATGAAACTTTATATGGGATTAGTGGTGTATAAAAAGGGGAGAAGCCACCTGGGAATTGGCCCATAGACATTTCAGGTTCACATAAAGGTATATAACATGTGTCATAGTTATATTATAATTAATGGTTGAAATAAATAATTGCAATAAACGCCTGTTTAGGATTACATTGAAAACAAAAAAAGGTCAATAAAGAGAGCCTTCAGTGACACTACTCAAGTCATCAGTTAAATCACAATGTATTATCATTTATACTACTTACTTTAAGATGGTTACATCTTTCCTTATGTTTAGGTTCACTTTCCAAGTCTTTTTTAAAACAAATTAACTTATCAAATTGATTAGCAGCATAGAGCATCAAGAATTCACCTCTTTCTTTTCTCTTTTCAATGGAACGCTTCACTAACCACTGAAAATGGATTTTTGTTAACATTTTAAGATTTAGAATATTATTGCAATAAAATATTTTATAAAGGTACTATTACACTATCACTGCATTCAGAAGTTTCTTGTTATTCACCAAATTAAATAATATTGTTTATGTAAAACAATTTTACTATTCATCATCAACACACCTGACCCCACGATGAAGTTGTTGAATATTTTCAGCCATTTGGTATATTGTGGTAATGTGTAAAGCAAACGATTTACACATAATATGAACATGGTAGTGTAATAATACCTTAATAATGATTCTTAGGGTATTAGCGCATGCCATTCAATATTCAATAGCAATTACTTGAACAACAGGAAAGACATGGATATAATCAAGGCCTTGAATTTGATGCGGCTCAATCTGGTATGGACACTTCATTTTAGGTAGGACAGACACAATTTTTTCTGTGAGTGCTCTAATAACAATAATTTACATATTTTTAAATAGTATTTACAAATCTAAATTAAAATAAGGCAAAAACTTACATCTTTTGACCAATGACTAAAGATTCATCGAAATGCAGATTAATGTCCAAGTCAACATTACAATTATCTATGCACCACGTAAGACCTCCAATAATCTGTGTGAACATGTATTTAATAAAAATACTAGATAAGTAATTATTTTGGTAAAAAAAATATATCGTTCAAACCTTGTCAAATGGAGATAAGCCTTTAATTCTAGCACGAAAATATCCAGCTGCAATTAGCAGATCTATAATTTCTTGCAGTTTCTGTGACTGTTCTTCATCTTCTCTAGTTTCGATCTGAAAATGGAATCGACAATATCAAAAATGATAAGATACCTATCATCCGAACTAATATTATTCAACAGAATAAATTTTATGTGCATTAATGTGTACCTGTTTTTCTCTCCCATCAGCGTCGATAAACGTGGTTGAGATCTTCAAGCTCTTAGGCTTAAACACTTCCCTAAGTGACATTGTTAGATTTTTCTATAAAATATCCAGCCTGCTACCAACAAGAATGTGGTAACATTTAATCAAATATACACCAAAAAGATATAGGTAATACAATTATTTTATTTTAAATAAATTTAAAAAAAATATATTATAAAGTATCACAAGTTCAAAAGTTTCTGTAAGCTACCTGACCGGCAGGCTGTCTATGAAGTGTGAACTACTGAACTGTTTGAACTTTAGAAGTGTGAACATGAAGACTGAAGACAGCTTCCGTTCCCTCACTGTACCGAAGAGTAATATTATATTAATTTATTCTGTGATAATACTCTAATATTCTAAAAAAAATAAAAAGCCATACATAATATTTTGCTTCTTATCACTTCTGATAAGGCAGTAATCACAATGCCTACTACAACTTGTGATACGCATTTCTGTGACGTCAGCATTTCTCCAAACGGTTGGGCGGTGAAGTGGCGGTGGAGTCTTCGGCGGCGGACCAATTAGAAACGGAGAAATGCTTACGTCACAGTACATTGCTGGGTGGAGGGTGGATGCGCGATTCGTTTCAAAACCAGTAATGTTGCTGACATACCTATTTAGTTTGTCATATATACTTATCTATGTTTGTCATGTTACTCTCCACAAATTCATGACATGAACATTAGAATAAATTGAGACTTTGGAGGACGTCGAACACAGCCGGACGAAGCTAAAAAACATGGTCCAGAATTATCGCATCCTCCAAAATGCGCGTCGGACCTTAGTGATGTCGTACAGCATAGGGAATTTATTGGTTTTTTGTTTTTATAATCTAAATGGTAAAACTTATAAATAATTACTACCTATATAACGTTTTTCTAAGATCAAATTGTCATCTATCGAATATATGTGTTTGAGTGTTTCCAATTATATATTTCTTTCACTGAATGTTGTTTATAGGCTATTTGAATACCAAAAATTAAGATGGAGAACATACGGTGCGTTTTAGTGCAAGGATAGTTCAAACCCCGAAACAAAGTAAAACATATTAGTGTGCATGGATCAGTTCAGACACTGTGTAAACTAGCTAAAAAAGTAGAACGGTGCAATGGTTTGTTCTGCCACAGTGCAAATTAAAATAAATTATCCGTGCATTATCTGTGCAATTGTAAGATCACAGACTATATTATGAGTTTATGACTGTGCAGTGTTCATATAGTTTGTGGTAAGATCAAGCGCAGTGCCACAGTAATTATGTTAAACAGTGCACAGGTCAGTTCTGGTACAGTGCAAAAGGATATAGTGGGCATATTTATAGGGGAGGCCCTCCCCTTAGACGTAATTATTATTGATTACATATTTAATTATTTACATGAGTTCTATTTCATAAACCTAATGCAAATCAATATATAAAACCTCATTAAAATAGTTTACCTCTGCATAAGTGTAGTACCGGTACAGTATAATGTATATGCTATACTACCTAGTACATAGTATAATTATTATAATAATAATAATGGTGTTTGGAAAAATAAACAGACTATAAGCTATATAAGAATTTATAAGTATACCTAAAAACCATATTTTGAAATGAGAATCCATCTTTTTTACTGTATATTTTTTTAAATAATTTTGCTGTACCTATCAAAATCAAAGTTCTAATAAGTAGTTTCTGACTTATTAAAATGTTTATACTAAGGAATAAGGATAATAATCCTTAAATATGGTTACAAAAATATAAACTATATGTTATGTTAGATGTGATATTTATTATACTTGATAATTTTATATATTATTTATAAAGATATATCAGTAATTGCTAACATTTTTTTATCTACTTAAAACACATTACCATAGAAATATTATCCTTAGTGCACAAGGCAATATAACTCCAAAACTACTCGCTCAAATTTTGATTTAGATACATCAAAATTCTCAACAAAAAATTATCTGCCAAATAATTAAAAATGAAAAAGAGGATTTCTATTTGAAAAACAGAAGTTTGTGTAGTCACAGGATCATCCTTAAGTGGTACAAAAAATCTCAAGTATTCAAAAATTGAAAAATATGGTTTTTAAGCTTAGGTAACTATTTAAAAATTCCAAAAATTATAATTTGAATATATTTATAATCTGAGTATAAAAAAGGGGCGAACATGCTTAAAAATCACCCTATATACCTATATTTTTTTTGGTACTGGTATCCCCGCCACTCAGGTTTAGTTGACGTGCAGGACTAACCCAACCGCTATTCTTACATCTCTCGTGTTTTCGATGTCATAATCAATAATTTATAAAAAAAGGTACGACGATTATTTAAAACATTTATCATTCATTCATACAGTATTTATAGATAATGCATTTAAACTAAAAATGCAGGTGATCAAAATAAAAAAAGATTAATAATATACATGAATATTCATGAAAAAATAATAAAAAATTATGCAGGTGGCCAAAATTCTGCTATATCCTTCAGGATTTCATTAAATGGATCACGGCCGTTTTATTTACTTTGCCACATAAACTCTGACAAATAAGAATCTAGGAAGTTTCTCTTAGTCCCTCTTCGTTTTTTGTTATCCTATTTAGCATTTCCCCACATCCTCTCAACATTCTACATGTGAGCTCCACTTCTAGGATCCACAAAGTTATATTGGTGATTTACTGTTCAACGAGTATAAAGGCTGGTTTGTTGAATATTATTATAAATTATAATTATAGGCTCGCCAGGAATCAGATACAATGTTCGATCCAACTCGTACGACAAGGCACTCAAAACCAAAATAAAGTTCGTTCTTCTGTTTTGTCGATGATTGATAAAAAAGGAATCAATCCTACAAGTCTACTACGTATAAAGTAGGTAAGAGCTAAAATATTAATATATTATCCCAAACCAGAAATATGAAACATTGAACACAACATAACTACTACAGACTATATTATGAAATACCTATACTAACAATATATTCAAATTTATAACCATATTATATACGAGTATAACTGCCAAAATACTTTTGAAATTACCAAACCAAAATATTTGTTCTAACCTATCGTAATGACCTACCTGGTAGAATCAACGTTTAAATATTTTTCTCTGTACATCGATTGGCGAAAATCAAAAACTGTTTAAATCACATTAGTGCCTTTATATTTATGTAGTCACGTGTGTAATAATATACTAATAATATACGAGTATACGTTATATTATATCATGCAGTCCAGTGTATTGTGTACGTTATTATGCTATATGCCTATATAGCTATGTTTCATAATGGAAAAAACTGTGTGTAATTTTTTTATAAATCATCATTGTAATAGACCTTGATAAAATATTTTTCGAACAAAGTGTGTCTTGTCTGGTCGTGTTATGCCCACCTACGAACGTACGAGCTCGCTCGTGCATTTATGTAGCACATAAGTATAGCTGCTGGTATGCTGTATCTAATATAATGTATAAAATATAATGTTATTACCTATATAGAAACTAGTAAGATAATATAGATCGACGGTAAATTCCAAATGAACGTTACACGAAATTACGCAACGCTGTATAAGGATAAAAAATGATCTAATATATATTACTACATATTATGATAATAATTATTTATTTAAAGCCAACGGTTCACAGCACGAAAACTCTGGAATTGAACTTTTCGTTTTATTAGCTGGCGGGCAATTTAACAAATGTCACGTGTCACTGACCACAGTGTCTATATAAAATAAACACTTCATCTATATATTAGCATTATACGAGAAGTCGTTCGATTGGTATCTGAATAACTAAGAGAAAGTTGCCAATTTCCGTATTCGTTGGCGTTACGACTACGACTTTATCTCATTTAATTGTGTTCTACTCGTTTTCGCCCTATAGGTATCTATATCGATGGTTTATTTTTAAGTATATTTTGGTACGGGGATGGGCAACTGGCGGCCGGCGTACCATTTTTAACTGGCCCGTGCTACATTTCAAATAACTTTATAAAAATATAAAATGTTAGGATATTTCTGTATTTTATTTTATAATAATATTATTAAATTATTAAAATCAATATTCTTATCTAGTATTGAACTATTAAATGTCTTAGTATTATGTTATTTATATAGGGGCATAGTTACCTTTTAAGGCTTTTTTTTTGCTTTCTCTGGCCCACTAGATTTTCGCACTTTCAAAATTGGCCCTGTAGAAGGATTGAGTTGTCCATCCCTGTTTTAGTAGATATTATAGTTATCTATACGATACGTCGATACCTATGTACTTGAGTGGATAATTAATGTATAAACTCCAGGGTCCGCTGTTATCCTTTTTGTTACAAACTCGGTCCAGAAATTGTAGGTAATAAAAAATATCGATTATAAACTTTGCCTGAAAATTTAAGATAATAAAAAAGATCGTTTGTAAACTCAGCCCTATAATTTTTACCAATTTAACCATTTCAGTTTCAAAAGTCAAAAACTAAAAAAAAAAAAGGGGATCAAGTGGATGTCGCTCCGCTGTACAGTAGGCTACAAGTAGATCACTGTACTATAATGGATGGTATTAAATTTGAATTCAATGATATAATATCATTGTATACGAAAAACGATTCTGAGCGGAGACGGTATGTCAGTCTAGGATATTTTAAATTATATTGATATTGTTATTTTACGGTAGCTGCTAAGTTGAATTAATATTATTCATATTATTTAATTATTAACCTTAAATTATCAGTGATACTAGAAAAATATTATAATATATACTTTTACTCGTTAAAATTGATTTTAATATGTAATTTCGTCCAAATTTAAACTTAAAATGTCTGTAAAAAATAACTGTGTTTATATATGTTTTAGATTTTTTGTTTACAGTATGTACTATTTATTAGAATCTTTATTTTAAATTTTCAATCCTTAGTTATAAAAACTGACCATTTTATAATTGTTTAATTACAATGATAGATAATTTTCGAGATCTTGATGAATTTTGTCAAAATTCGAACTTTAAATGCTTATAAAAAAAATGTGTGCCTATGTATTTTTAATATTTTTCAACTGCTATTGTAACAATATATCAGGAGCCTTGTATTAAATTTTCATTATTTTTGGCCCAACAAATAAAATTTTATTGATATTAATAGGAAAAAAAACTAAAAAATTTTAAAATTGAAATCGTCCGTAAAAAGCTGAAAAACAGTCAAAATATATTAAAAATTAGATGTTGTATAGAAAATGCTTATATAAACATTCAGTGAAATTTTTATGCATCTACAGTTATTTGTTTTTGAATTACAACAAAATAAGAAAATCGCTACATGAGAAATCGAGTGAATATCTAATCTTGTACAAATTTGAACTTAAAATGCTCATAAAAATTTATGTTGACTTGCTTATAAACATTTTTTCATTGATAAAATTAGGCAAACTTATAAGGATTCTTGTATCACATTTTCAAACCTTAGATTTAAAAAGAAAAATTTTTATGAATTTCTAACTCAAAATAAATTGCACATTTTCGTCATTTTTACGTATTTTGTAAAAATTTGAACTTTGATTACCTATAAAAAAAAATTGTGACAGGATCCAACAGCTCAAAATAAGTCAGAATATTTTGAAAATGCTATGGTGTGTAGAAAATGCTTATATAAACATTCGGTCAAAATTTCATGTCTCTACGGTCATTTCTTTTAGAGTTATACCAAAAACCAAAATCGATTTTGTCGAAAATTGGTTTTCCGTAAAAATTCCCGTTTTTTCCTTAATTTTTCATTTGTTTTTCACGGCGCTCATGAAAACTACTGGGACATTTTAACTTTTGACCCCCCAAAGTACCAACTAGATTCACTTTCCTATCAGAAAAGGTACTATTGAATTGTTAATTTACTAATTAACTAATATTGATTAAAAGGTTTCTATATTTATTCATTTTAATAATGTTTCAACATTGTGGTTAATTACTAGAGTTTTATTTTCATTTTAATCTTACTCATTTTCGAAGACTTATTACAGAAAGGTTGTCTGTTGGAAATTGAAAGTATCATTAATATTGCAGAAAACAGAATACTCTCTGTCTTAACTCAACCACGAATATAAATAATTTATTTTATATTTAATCATATGGCTACGTATATAAATCAAATCGAATATCGATTGTCAAAGTTTAAGTAGGTGTGTGAAATTAATTTAGTTGTATTAGGTATATAACATTAACTATATCATAGTATATACCTACCTATGTCCTATATAGGATATATTAATAGGTATTCACTACCTACTACTCAGACTAAGACTATAATAATTGTAATAACGAAAGTCCTATATTCGTTAACAACTGTTGTGTTGTAATAATTGTATAACAAAAGAAAACCTATCTATTTTTGTGAAATCGTGAACACCCAAGCTCTTATTTAAACATAAAAGTGATTTCAATTCATGCATTAAATAAACCGTTGATAAGACACACAAATCTACAAATTAGATTGTCCTCAACACGATTCTGAATAAACTAATTATTATGTTATAAAATATCACAAAAGGCATTCGAATTAATACAATATAATATAAGTGTGTAACGTACATATTATAATCGTGAATTGTTATACTTTCAACTTGTATAATTTTTTCTCCTTGATACAATCTACTATTATAGTGTTATGATAGATAGGTAACTAAATGTTAATTTTAGGAAACAATAAAATAACTTTTTATTAATTTATTCCTTGATGTTAAATAGTCAAAACACTCAAAACACTCGGACTTGATTTTTATCTTGAAAATTCGAAGTAAATAAAAAGTGTAGACGATAGATTTTCTAGATATTGTGAAAAGAATCCTCCATTGTATAAGTTCGTAAATCCATTGCCAAGAATTAGGATGGTCGAATCCTCAAATATAATTCTTGAACAATTACGGATATTATATTTTTTTAATATTCTGTCCAGATTTTTTCATTTTAAATATAAATAACTTTTATTGGCTATTTTTGTTTTTGATATTAACTTGCAACTACTCGCCTATAGCTTTTAAATTCGATAGCGCTTAATTTCCTTTTACATACCATTATTATTTATTATATATAGACGTGAGATTGAATATGCAAATGGACTATACAAAATACTGTGGTTATTAATTCTAAAAAAAACCATTAACTCTTTATTTTTCACAATGAAAATTCACACTATATAGTACATACCTACTATTAATATCACTATAAACATTGCATACTTAATTACGATAATTAGTAATTACGTACAGTTTTTAATTATACTCTTAATAGAAATTATGAAAGTCTGGTATCCGCCTGTTATTCATTTTTGAATTTGAATGCAATATAATGTCTAATCTAATCAGCTGTTGTGGCTTTAATTTACAATAATTATCCTAAACAGTAAACAATTTGAATATACCTATACTAAAAATGTTGTCGTTGTAACGAAGTGCTGTTTAAAATTTTACACGTACGTTTTCCCAGTCCCCCGCCTACTTACTTAATGAAATTCATTTTAATATTGTATATAGGTATTATATTTTGTAGACACAACTCCGACACAAGTACAATATTATAAATAAAAAGAGAAGACTTCACACTTAGTGTAAGGTGTAACCACGAGTAGACAACCGTAGGTGTAAGGTTCCTTATTGTTTAAAATGCTTTAGTGCTAAAATATGATTTTAAATATATGAAACTTGTGTTTTATAATATAGTGATTAGAATAATCTCATAATCATTAATTCATTATTTTATAGAAATCAATCCCGGGAAAAAGACGATGATATTATTAATCCGTGAGAAATCGCTGCAATATAGATGTTGTACATGTATACATATATATGGAACAAGTGTTTCAATGTCACTATATATCTTACTACTTACTATTATAGCTGTGATTAGGTATGATATTATTATTATATACTTCCTGCGTTTAGGTATAACTGCTGGTAAGGATGAACGGCGTGTAATAAATTCGGATGCGGATGCCGCATTGAAATGCAGTGATCTACCATTTAGGTACGTGTATTTATGACGTCCGTACGGGAAAAAAACGTATCCACTACATATTAAGCTATGGTTACGTAACGACCACCTGATGAATAATATATAAAATCGTCGTGAAGGCAAGTGTGAACAACCGACCGTCATACCTATATTAGGATTGCGCGCGAGTATATAATCAAAATTTATAATAAACAATAATAACTGTATAATTTACTATGGGCAGTCTATTAAGTACGACCAATACGAATCGTTGTCTGTGTGCGTGGACAGTAATTTTTATTTTTTATTTTCTTAATGCTATATAGCTCATTCTACGCGTCCGTCGTCACAGCCGTTTGTACTCGTCCGCGCACACGAGGAAACCTATACGTGCTCTGAATGAGAGAGCGTTTCAGAAATCATTTCATTGTCGTCCTCCGCATAGTCAACCACGGAGCATCCAACACCCGAATTTGGTTTTCGACGAATTGTCTTGTCGAGCAAATCCAAATTAGCCGTCAACACGAGTTTGTCATGTCTTAAAGTCCTTAGCTTTTCTTCGGCCTCTGCAATTTCACGACGCGTTTCTTCGATGGCTCTGTTGTCGCAATTATCTATCTTTATATTCGCCTTGAAAAACCTAAATAAGTATACATTTAAGAAGAAAACGTTGGTAATTTCTCAAAACATTGATTGGACAAAACTACCAAAAATAAAATAAAATACTCCCATAACCTTGACTTTATATAATATACCTTATAGGTACCTATATTTCTTTCAAAAAAAGAACATACAAATATATATATATAATATATTAGGTATATAATAATTTACTCGATCGGATCTTTGGGCCTAGTTTCGTTTAACATCCTGAACACGTCGCTCACGGATTTCCAGACACCGTTTGTTCGCAGATAGACCATGAAAGAAACGTAATCATCTTCTGGCGTCGACTGTAAAAATTCAACAAGATTTATTATTATTTATTTGTTTTCTATTATTGTGAAGAAAAACCAAGGCTTGCATGACTAAATGAAACAGGCTTTTTGTAATCAATTAATTTTGCACACTTTTCAGTTATATTTTTGTTGTGTAGTATATAGGTACTCTGCACAGTGTACACAATCACTGAATACCACAGATTAATAGGTACCTATTAATTTTAAATGACAATTAATTAAGTTTTTCCCAAGTATAACAATAAACCTAAAAAAATCACAATTGTAATTAGACAAGAGATTGGTCATTTCTGAGCCAAATATGCTGTGTGAAAGTGATAGTTCAGCGTTGCAAACTATTAATCGATGTAATAAGATTTTAAGTTATAGCATATAACAGGCTACAAGTATTATTCAACAAAAACAAATTTTTATCTGAAACAACAAATAAGATAATATCAATAAAATTTATTATAATAAACGACAGATATGAAAGATACTTTAATAATAAAATAGCTTCCTAATAATAAAAATAGTGATTATAAAAAACAACAATATAATATAGGTAACATAATCATCATAACGCATAATGAAATTAGTGAATATTGTCCTATTCCTATAATATTATATATAACAGCATCAGCAATCAGCACAATACATTTTTAGAATGAAAAATAATACAAATTATGGAAATTTACTTTAAATCGAAGTCAGAAATTCACAAGTACCTAGGCTACATTATAATATGGTCTAGATTGTGCAAAAACTGTTATTATAATTATTTAGTAACATTTATTATGGTATTATGGGTACTGTGAGGTTGTGTTTGAAACGTGTATCTACCTATCATAGCGACTTATATAATTTAGTATCGCAATATAGTACATATTATGCCTAAACATATTAATGTAAAAAAGTATGCGCCAATAGTCTGGATAGAAGACGTTTATCTACCTTATATAGTTAAAAAGTACAGCAAAGTCTTGTATTATCAAATAAATATTATTTAATTACCGAATTGAATGTATCCCTATATATTGCATTAAAAACTATAGTTTTATCTTTTACGAAGTGTATTATGTGTCATGTGACTATGTGAGTGTATTATATGTATAATATATTAATATATTATATTATATAGGTCTATTACTACAGATCTAAATATCTAATAATATTATAATAGTAATGATAATATCATACGTGAACGTATATTATATTGTAATTCATTATATGGATAGCTGTCACGCTCAATCGTGTGTAAAACATAATATTATAATAAGTTCAAACGAGTTCAATGCACCACCTACGATCGTAAATTTGTCCACCTACGTCGACATTGTTGAGATGTGGTCATATAATAATTGGTCTGCAGCAATGTCTACCTATATAAGTTCACATATTATTATTTAATATTATTATATTCTAGTCCCGAATCGGATTCACGCGAGATTATTGTCGCCGACCGTATTATGGTTAGGAGGAACCTGGTACCTATGTCCTATTATACACATTATACATTATATTATTATTATTATATTACATGATTATAACTTATGTACCTACCTATAGCTCGTAAAACGCATAAACGATAGATTATAATTATAATTCATATATGTATATTATTATAAGTAGATTAATGGTTTTTTTACTTTGTTATGTTTTCCAGTTTTTTTTTCGAAACATACCCGCTCGAACAAACTATGTACACAGACTGGTCATTTCATAAGAATAATATTATATTATATAATAACTCGCCGTGTTAATATCGTATTATTATAATAGCTATGGGCGAGATTGCGGAGGTGCAATCGACGGACAACGCCCCCCTCGGTTTAATGCGTTCGTTATTATTACTATTATTTAACATCCACATTGGTCCTTGCGAAGGTTGCATTGAAGTATAATAGGCATTTAAAACCAATGAACCTTAATGTAGTTTTTGTTAAATTGTATGGCAAAAAAATTTTAGTAACGTAAAACATATTACCATATGGAGATGACACTTAATTCGATTTTTTTATAGATTGCATATTATTTGTTATTGAAATACAACTATACAAGTCTTACAAAACTAAAAATAAAAACGCAAATACCTATAATAATGATACCTAATGTCTTATATTATAACAAAAATACCCTTAAAATTTAAATATTTAAAAGATAGATTATTGTTTTAGCAACGTTCGAACACATCTATATCTTAATAATTACTAATTACCATTTCAGTTCCGCGTATTTTAATTAAATATACAATCAGATTCGTCTCATCCCATTAAACGTTCCAGTGAACCGTTTTAAATACATACCTATATAACTACCTATATAACCTTCTATAACTATTCTCAAATAAATAAAATATTTTATTGTATAAATAGGTAAACTATAAACCTACGTTTTTAAGTTACTCAATCATTGAATAATATCATATGACCTAATTTACAGAACACTGATATTATAAATATTATTGTATTATAAAGTTATCTGTATAGTAATATAATAGTTATTTGTTCCCAGCTTAATTTATGAACAATATTTAATTTATACGGCATGTTTTACATTTAGAAAGTACTCTGGCCAATCTTTTTTTTAGTACCTATAAATTACACTGTTTGATACACATTTCTTAGGTTTTCAATTTACAACATGACCATTAATAAGAAGGTATTATTTTTATTTTTAAACTTCCTGTTTTGTTATCATCACACTATGAGACCATTACTTTATTAATTTGTATGACACACTTTACCAAGTATCCATATTCATACTACGATTTTCTTAAATACAAGGCTATACTGCTGAATAGGTACCTACTGACCGATGTACACTTCGCTGTCTGAATTACTATATAGTGTCATACATTTTTTTATAGAAAATATTGTAATAGGTAATAAGTATTAATGATATTATAAAAAAATACGTCTTTAATCAAATTTATTATATAATAATAATTTTATTATAGTACCTACCTACTACGCCCTTTGTACGAGACTGTTGAGATTAGTAACTATTTTCATAAAATATAATGTTTTACATATTTACATTGAATACATTGTTAAACTAAATTATTTATAAAACTTAAATTACAATAAATTAAAATTATTATGAGTTGGATATTATGAAGTAGGTATGCCTTAAAATAATTAATTAATCTATTGCCATACATACTTTAGATGCCATTTCGAACAATATATATTACTTATAAGTACTTAGTATTTAAATAATAAATATGTATCAAAAACTCAAAACCATAGATTGGAAAAATGTTTAAAAAATATAATATAATATAGGTAGATAATATACATTTAATTTGATTGTTCAAAATTTAAACTTACCTTTATTAAATTTCTATGATCCATTAACACTGTTATTTTAACAATAACGTTTAATGTTTGCGTCGCTATCTACAATTATTATTAAAAAATAACAATTTAATCATATGGTTTTCGATAAACGTTTAAAATCTAATTGGAAAAACTCAAAATCATATTCGATACTGGAAAGCATATTTTTCAAAGATCAATAATTATATAATTTATTATAGTTTATTATTATATAATTTATTTATTTATAAATTTTATTATAAAATTAAATATTATGTTTTTAAGATAATATTATGAAATTAAAATCGATTGAAAAATAGTAACAATACAAAGCTGTATAAGTACTTGTTATCAACGAACTTGATACAGTGGCCACAAAAAAAATCTTAAATAATATAATGAATAATGATATGATACCGGTCATCAGAATATTCTAATATATAAAGTATAACTCAGTATGGCCAGTGTGTTGCATGTCAAGTATGTACAATGTACTTATGTAGTATGTACCTACCATTATATAATACTATAGATACACATTTGATATTTATAAACTAATTCTAAGAGAAAATGTTATATTATTAGACATTAGTATCCTTGTACAACAGTATATACCAATTACCATCGAGTTGAGGAAAAGAAAACTGCTGACCTTAAATTCCAATATATTATAGTTAAGAAACAACAAACTTTAAACATATAAAATAATGTTTATGTAGTTCGATATTAGGTAGGTATATCCAAATAATAACTAATAAGTATTCTTCTTATTATTCTACTTCTCAAATCTAACTTAAGGACATGGTATAAATAATATGGAACATAATTTAATATAACATGGAAAATGGTAATGATAAATACTAAATACAAATAATATTTTTGGATTTTCCGTTGGTCATTTTATGAATTTCAAATAACATTCGTAATTCTTAAACTGGTTTTTTTTTAATTATATAATGATTTTTAGGAAATTTACAGTGAATAATAGAATCTGAATCATCAAAATTTTGAAGAATAAAATTTAATATTATATAGTATATACTTCATATATTTGCCGTATTTAAATTATCTTTTTAATAACAAACAAACATTATCATAGCTATTATAAAATTAGGTACCTATAATATAGGATTCAACTTTGTACGAAAACAATTCCAGCACTGTTGTTGATTACGACTTACCCGTACCTTAGTATAGTAATATAATTATCATACCTTTAGTATTATAGCATATATTTTATATTGCCCTCCTAAAACCTTAGAATTAATAGTTTTATACGACCATAGAAGATTAAAAATGAAGGTTTGTACAATATTTCAAATATATTTTTTCATATAATATATTAGATTTGATTCGGTAAACGATTATTTTTCACTTTCAATATACGGATATATGTGTATATATTTTACCTATATGTGTGTCTGTGTGTTACTATTGTACAATGTTATATTATAATGTATGTTTACAATATATTATGTGATACATCTATATGCATATAAAATAACGTTTTAATTTGCACATAAATTGTATTGATGTTTCAGTGTTGCAGTATATATAGATGCTATTTTATTAGCTGCAACTTATAAAACGAGATGAAGATAAAGTCCGTACATAACAAAACGTCCGAGTACAATTTATATGAATTTCATCGGAATGACAAAAAAAATACCATCTCCAACAGAGATATTGTTTTTTTTCTCGCCATACAAACGAGTTCGCATGGATTAGGATATTCGTTTACAAAGCCTAATATATTATTATTAATTATTTTTTTTTTTTTTACTGTTAGAACAATGAAATTCGACTTGTGCTTATCGATAGGCAGTGGCAATATTAAAGGAACGTTTTGTTGAGTAACATAACTCAAAAAGCCCCGAGGGTTTAGGAGGTACACCGCATAACCTACAGCACCCGCAACAATTATTATTTTGCAGCGTATGGAAATGGACGCATGGAATCGTTTAATACTTTAATATATCACTCATGGAGGTGGGGAATCGAATCATTACATAGACCGTAGACGGTTTCTTTATTGTCCTTCTATATTTGCTTTTTTTTTGCTTTCAGTCCGACCATACGAACCTGCTTTACGAGTCTCCCACCAGTTGAAGGAAAGCCAAAGACCTGTCTCTTTGGCCGCAGTTGTCTGGCCGCGTGTTGGCGTTCGCTTGTGGTTTAATAACATTGTGTTGTAGACGTGTTCAAATTTTAAAGAATGTAGGCCTAGCCGGATTGGATTACTTAAGTCTCTACGCGAATCGGTTAACAACCTAAATAAAAGGTAAGATATTTTTATAAAGTATAATTTTTACAATGCTCCGAACGAATTTCTCTTTATTAATTACCTACTTATAATATTTTAAATACTTAATTCCCAAGAAGATGTTGTTTTAAAAATTTCCTTTCATAAGAACGTAAATATTAGTACCTATCTATATTCTTTATATTTCGTTCAACTACGAAATACAAAACAGTGTTTTACTTAAAGAATTTTTACTTAAATATTAGCGTTAAAGTCTCTTGCATGTATAATATAATAAACATAATATAAAATATAATTAAGTTATTTATAAATACAAATTTCATAATATTATGCAATGCTTTAATTAATATAAAACTCGTAAATAATTAACATAAAAATTATATAGTTATGAATGAATCATAATATATTTAATCAAACAAGAAATCGACAAATTGTTTAATACACAGTCATAGTTATTACGACCTTATTAACATTTAAGAAATACATTCGTGACTCATGGGGCTTAAGATAACTTTTGATTTTGTTTTAAACGCTAATTTGAATAAAATCTATTTAAATTTCTTTGTATCAATCTAGAGTTGTTTATTTTAATTTAAAAACCTATCAGGTCATTACTGCATTACCCATTTGGTACCTATGCTAATTATAATCGCTTGTAATAAAACTTAATTGGTACAATTCCAAAAGAATGTATAAGTACCTATTGGCTATTATAAATGTATTTCAATGATAATGACCAGAAATATAAATAAATAAATATCACAAGCTCATATACTATAATACATAAATAGGTAGTACCTATAGGTGTTGTTGTATTCGTTTACAAATAAAATAAGAATGTTCTAACGTAAAATCGAAATAAAAATAAAGCAATGCACCAATTCCTTAGATTTTTCCTTTCACTCGAACCGACGACCGGAGACCGTTTCACTTTCACGGCTAATGTGCCTTGCTATAATAGACCACAATATTAATTTTACAACTATACAGACACGTTGTATAGCGTATATATATAGTATATACGCTATGTGATACAAATTTTGCGACTACGAAAATGTAACGAACCAGACGCTGTATGGAACCTATACTTTTCATATCACGAACGTTATTATATTGTCTCAGAAATATCTCGCACGTAAGAAACTAAGAAAATTCATAGGTAACTAAGAAAATATAGTACAGCGCAAAGCCAATTATAGAGTTAAATTTTGATAATCAGTATCTGAACGTACGAAATTAACGAGGGTTTTAATTAGTCGGACGTTATTAGTGCATAAGGAATTTATCATAGCCATTATTTGGCTATCGTAGACCTGAACAGACTTTTACATCAGCTGTTTCATAATGCCTGAAATATTCCAAAAAAGTCCTCATGATATTTTTATTAATTTTAGAATAGATGAGTGTGAGAATCAACACTATAGACGTGCTTCAGGCGAGTAATCGAGGATAAAATATCACTTTGGTATCAGTCGTATATACTATACCTACCTATACTCTTGAAGACAAAAAAAATGTCGATAATATATTTATTCAATATAACCTTTAGGGTTAAAGTCACAATTTTCAGTAATACCTGTAAATGCGTCTGTGGAATTTAAAATATAATGGAAACCGGTTAGGTCTCTATAATAGTAGATAAGATAAAAATTTTTTAAATTGAATTTTAAACATTTTGTTAAAAATATACACTTATACCTATTAACTATATGGCTATATAAAATTCGGACAACGTAGGCGATAATAATAGTAATATAGTCATACCTACATGCACCGTGGTATATTTTGTCTTCCAGCGTGGCGATTTTTATTTTGTTTTTAATTAACTTCATTTGTGACCATCGCTAGCATTGTCTGTGCGGTATTATCATTATATATTATTATTTTGTAATTTGTAAATCGTTGATTTTATTTCAATTCAAATCTCGCCCAGGGCCGCACTCCGCGGCTTCCCTTCTTGCGTGTGACTTCAGGTCACTGCTCTACTACACAATTCGAATAATTATTAAGATGTTTTGCGATCGTTAATGGGAAATTAAATAAGTGTCGAGATATTATGTATATCATAAGTCTATGAAAACGGACGTGATGGTATTCCGACAATACGAGTCCTGACATTGACCGTTCTAGTCATAGTATATTCGACAACTTTGGTAGGTAATTAAGAATTGTCATTGTACAATATAGAGTGTAAACCTCGGTCGCATAGATTATACTTAAAACATCATCATGCACCGTAAATGAATTATTTCTCTGCTTATCGTACCGATTAAATTGGACCACTGGCATACTTTTTCCTATACCATGACTACAGTTTAAAACCGGTTTAAAAAGAAAAAAAGTGTTATTTATTATAAAATCGGTTATAATTTGTTACATGTTTTAAATTTTAATCAAGAACAACAAACAAATATTTAAATTAAAACAATATGATAAAATATATATAATTATGTAACCATTTAAATTACATTTATTTATGTAATATAATATTGTATATTTGTATTGATGAAATAAATATCGAAATTAAAATAATATAAAAAATGTCCGTATAAAAATAATGAGTATACTGTATACTTTATACAAAAAATGTAAAGAATAATCCGCGTTCAAATTAATCAAAATCAGTCGACACTAAAATAAATCATAAAATTGTATTATTACCAAGACCATATATAGTTTTTGTTGAGTACATCTGATATATATTATTTTGTATTCATTAATTAGGTACCTACTTATATTAGTTGTTATCACAGTAATACACTATAATAAAACAAAGTATACGCAGAGCAATCTCGCCAACTTAATAATATTATTGATAAATGATAGGCGATAGCTTATATAGGTTTTGAATACTGATACTGAATTAGGTAGTGAAACATTGAATTAAATTTAGTCTACCGAATGTTGGTGCCAAATAACTAGGTACCTAGCTATATTATAACATATTTTGATTGCAACATTCTATCCTCACGACATTATTCTGACGTAACATACCTATACATTTTTCAAAATAGTTATGTAGGTACCACAGTAATAAAGAGTCATACCTATATAGGTACAACGAAACGAACATAATATGTAGGCACCTTAGTACCTATATAATACTATAAGTTACAACCATGGTCCATGACAGATAACCACAGTTTTAACATTCTTATAGTAAAGGTCGTGAACAGGTCATAATGTGTATACTCATTTTTACAAATGACTAATACATAATATTATACACCTCTAATTTCTCTTTGCTTATATCCTTGAAACACATTTCACGAGACATAAGTTGTAAACTTATTACTTTAAACACGCCGAATTCGAATTAAAATAGCAAGTTCAATATCGTGTCGGACGAATCAATGAAATAAAACATAGGAAACAATCAAAATATATTTTGGCACCACATGTATCAGTTTATTGAATGGATACTTATGTACATGCATTAATTTCCATTGTTAGCTGTAAAAAGAAAACAAAACGTCTGGCTAGTCTTTATGATTTGCAGAAACAATAATAATAATAACAATAACGAAATAAATTAAATATCTGATCCATAAAACCATTATTTATGACTAATAAACACCGACAACTGTAATGGCAGGCTTGATTTATTTACGAGAAAAGTGAATAGAAAAATCGTATAAAAATGTGGAAAAACCTAATAATTATTTATATCAATTTCTACCTATAATAATATTTTTAAATAAAACCTACAATTCACTTTGCTTCTCCATATTTCTTTACATTGTATTATTATATATTATTTATACCTATTTTTTAAGTAATATATTCAACACTTTTAACAGTTTTATCTATTATCTATTTATATTATTTACATCGTATAATTAATTTTAAATAAACCTTAAAATATACAAGTGTATTGGTTCATTGTTTATGACGTGTTTCCAAGCGAAACGAAACTCGAACAAAGTGTTAAATCTTCATTATATATACATTTTCAACACCTATGTTCCACGATACTACGTAATTGAGTTTCTTAAGTGATCATGATATAACTATTAAATTATATATCTAAGTTTAATAATAATAATAAAAGATAAAGTTTTTAATTTAAAAATATAGTTAGAAATTCGAATACGAAGACTAAACATTATGGGATTCATTAATTATTAATTTTCTGCTTATAACATTATAAGTGATATATTAAACATATAATATTATATAAATAATTCATAATTTAACCAAGTAAAAAATGGTTTTGAATGAATTAATGCGTATTCGCTACTTATAAAGCTAAGTACACTATACAATTAGAAAGTATACCTATTTATAATGAATATTCTTTTTGTAATATTATCTGTTTCATTTTTTAAACACGGTTTTCAATTGTTTTCAGCGCAATGACGTCGCGTTTGTCGTTCGTTCCATCCGTGAATAACATGTCTCACCAAAGACTTCACGACAGTGACGAGAATAATTCTTCGGACGATGACGAAAATTCACCTCTAACCCAAGACTTATATGGTGGAAGGTATTTAACAATTTTTTTTTAAATATATATAATGACGTAGTGTGATTAAAAAAATCGGTTTGATGATTTAATGTTGCTCATATTTTAGTCAAAGAACTTTGGCAGATACCAAAGCATGGGATGTTTTTCGAGATTTACCTCCCCGCAGCGACAGCGGATCCATGGCCAACCAAGCGTGTCTCGAATTCACCATACGTGTGCTGAAAATCCTAGCATATTTGACCACATTCATTGTTGTCCTGTGTTGTGGCGTTATATCTAAAATTAGTATGTTCTTCATGACGTCTCAAATCAGAGCTGATCGCGTCGTCACATTCTGCAATAAAGAACTAAGTAATTGATTATTTTACTGAGTGGCACTTGCACTTTGTAAACAAGTATTTAATCAAACCAACATTATATAACTCATTTTTCATAGGTCGTGATAAATTTTACGTTGTCAACCTCCCAACGGAAGAACGTGTAGCGTGGATATGGTGTTTACTGTTGGCATTTATCGTTCCAGAAATTGGTACTTTAATACGATCTTTGAGAATTTGTTTCTTCAAGTCGTGTAAAAGACCTCCATTATTTGATTTTGTATTTGTGCTGATTATGGAAACCCTCCACGTCTTTGGCTTAGTTTTGCTTGTGTATGTCGTACTACCAAATTTAGACGTTGTCAAAGGTGCGATGCTTACTAATTGTCTTTGTTTCCTGCCAGCTTTGCTCAGTAAGTTTACTATTTTTTAAATTTATTTATAAAGCAATCGATAAAGAAAGTTAAATCTTGCAGATTTACTATCAAGGACAACAAAAGGTTGTAAAACGAATTCGGAAAAGTCTGAAGTCTACGCAAAAGTCTTAATGGATCTGATTGCCGTAGGGTCACAAGCCACTGGCTTCTTTTTATGGCCTTTGTTACACCCGGAAAAACAGATGAATAACCTCGCCATCCCGATTTCAGTATTTTGTATTTCTTGTGGTTACTGGGAAAATTATACAACCAAAAATACATTTTTTGGTAGGTCATACTTGAAATTATAATATCTATGAAATATTTTGTAAGGAACATTTGAGCAAATTTGTTTTTTAATTTTTAGGATTTATGAAGTTTGCATATCATATAAAAGACCGAATGAGAAAAACGCGTTATTTCATATACATGCTAATGTCAGTTTGGAAAATGTTATGTTTCATGTGTTTCATGTTAGTGGTTATGTTCTTTAAGGGTGAAAATGTTACACAAATCTTCTCATTAGTCAACGCTGGATTTTCACAACACAAAATACAAGTTCTCGAGGTAGTTTATAATAATAATAAAATTATTAATATTATTGTAATTGATACTAAGATTATTATTTTGTCTACGCATTGTTCAGGTAAATCAAGTCACGCGAAGTGGAACTATTTTACCAGATCTTGCCGATATAGTTACAACTGGAGATTCGGTTGACATCGATGCAGAATATGTAACTGCGATACACGTACTTCTTGTACAAATTATTTCGGCATATCTTTGTTATATATTCGGTAAATATATTAATATTAATAAAATATTAGTGTCTTATGAGCTTGCTATTAAATTTAATTTGCACAATTATGTGGACTACCTTATTTTAATTTTTTTTTTTAAATGTATTATGATATTAAATATTGATAATTATAAATAGTTATAATACATTTTACAATTGATAATACATTAATAACTAACATGGTTTTATTTCTTTCACAGGAAAATTTGCTTGCAAAATTATGATTCAAGGATTCAGTTATGCATTCCCTGTAAATCTAACAGTACCAGTCACCATGTCTGTATTGATAATCGCATGTGGCTTGCGTCACGATGATCCTTGTTTTTTCCATAACTCTATCCCAGATTATTTATTTTTCGATACACCCGATGTCAATTTCTTGAACAATTTTATCACTAAAGAAGTGAGTTGCTGGAATCAATATTAACAATATTATGTATCAAATATTATAACTGTAATGATTTTTAGCACGTATGGGTATGGTTACTGTGGCTTTTATCTCAAACTTGGGTAACGTTACATATTTGGACACCTAAGTGTGAACGTCTAGCGACCACTGAAAAGCTTTTCGCAAGACCTATGTACGATTCTTTATTGATAGATCAATCATTAGGAATGAACAGGAGATGGAACGACGAAAAAGACGTAAAAACTGAAGTAAGAATTGATAAAATTGATTTCAACTTAAAGTACCTATTTAATCTAACAATATTTATACGTCAAGGACTTGGCTGACCGAGATAAAGAACCAGATGAATATTATGAAACAATATCTGTGCACACGGATGTTAGCAGTACAGCACCTAAAACTGTGAAGAAATCTGACAGTATTACTAGGATTTACGCTTGTGCGACCATGTGGCACGAAACTCACGAAGAAATGATGGAGATGTTAAAGTCTATCCTCCGAATGGACGAAGATCAGTGCGCCCGTCGAGTAGCTCAGAAATATTTGCGAGTAGTTGATCCAGACTATTATGAATTTGAAAGTAAGTCAAATTGTCTGCATATTATATAAACTGATCTAATTCTAAAATATAATTTATTCAGCTCACATATTCATGGATGACGGATTCGAAATAAGTGATGAAAACGATGATTGGAATCAAGTAAATCGATTCGTAAAGCTTTTAGTAAGTACAATCGACGAAGCAGCAACTCACGTGCATGAAACAAATATACGCATCAAACCACCGACTAAATATCCTTCTCCATACGGTGGCCGTTTAGTATGGACGTTACCTGGAAAAACTAAGCTCACTGTACACATCAAAGACAAATCCAAAATCCGACACAGAAAACGATGGAGTCAGGTCATGTACATGTACTACTTACTTGGTCATCGATTAATGGAATTACCGATTTCCGTTGAACGGAAAGAAGTCATTGCTGAAAATACGTTTTTGTTGACGCTCGATGGTGATATTGATTTCCAGCCACATGCTGTCCGGCTTTTGATAGATTTAATGAAAAAGAATAAAAATTTGGGAGCCGCTTGTGGTAGAATCCATCCAATTGGAGGAGGTAATCCTTGCAAATTAAATTTATTATGAACTCAATTTAAAGATATTGTATTTATTTATTGTTTAGGTCCATTGGCGTGGTATCAAGTTTTTGAATACGCCATTGGTCATTGGCTCCAAAAAGCTACTGAACACATGATTGGTTGCGTTCTTTGTAGTCCTGGATGTTTCTCACTGTTCAGAGGTAAAGCTCTTATGGACGATAACGTGATGAAAAGATATACATTGAAATCTGACGAAGCCAGACATTACGTACAATATGATCAAGGTAAATAACGATTAACATGAAAACAATAAAAACTATTTTTTATGAAATTACTTAAAAAATTAAGGCGAAGACAGATGGTTATGTACATTGTTATTACAAAGAGGATATCGAGTAGAATATTCAGCTGCTAGCGACGCGTATACTCACTGTCCTGAAAGCTTTAATGAGTTTTATAATCAGCGAAGAAGATGGGTACCGTCGACAATGGCGAACATCATGGACTTGCTAATGGATTACAAGAAAACTATCAAAATAAACGATAACATTTCAATGCCCTATATCAGCTACCATGTAAAATATATTTTTGTTGAAATTAATATAATTTACCTATCTAATGTGTGATTGTTTTTTTCTAATCTGACATTTGATTACTTTCAGATCATGTTAATGGGAGGTACCATTTTAGGACCAGGAACTATATTCCTTATGTTGGTGGGAGCCTTTGTGGCTGTATTTCATATTGACAATTGGACCAGTTTCTATTACAATATCATACCGATAGTATTGTTTGTTTTCGTATGCTTCACTTGCAAATCAAATATACAGGTAAATTATAATTAGTAACTTTATATATATATATTGATGACACCTACAACTCATAATTAAATACCAGTATTATTTAAAAAAAAGTGTACTCGTATGCATTCAAAGATTTATTTTTTGTCCACAGCTATTATTGGCGCAAATTCTATCAGCTCTATACGCGTTAGTTATGATGGCCGTTATAGTGGGTACAGCTTTACAACTGGGCGAGGACGGTATCGGATCGCCATCTGCAATATTTTTAATCGCCATGATGAGTTCGTTTATAATAGCGGCACTTCTCCATCCGCAGGAGTTCTCTTGTATCATATACTTCGGCATATATTGGCTGTCTATTCCGTCTATGTATTTGCTTTTAATATTGTACTCCATTATAAATCTAAACATTGTCACATGGGGTACGAGAGAGGTTCAAGTCAAAAGAACTAAAAAGGAAATGGAAGCAGAAAAGAAAGCCGCCGAAGAGTCGGAAAAAAAGAACAAACAAAAGTCAATGCTCGGATTCTTGCAAAACTGGGACCCAAACGAGGACAACGAAGAAGGTTCGTTTGAACTTTCATTCGCTGGACTTTTCAAATGCATGTTTTGCACTTACCAGAAACCCGTAAACGAAGGTCAACAGCTGGTGAGGATAGCTGATTCGTTAGAAGGTCTAGGTAAACGGATGGATCACATCGAAAAGTAAGTGCTACGTTTTAAAATAAGCAATTTAACAATGTAAATTAATGCGAAAACCATTATAATAGGACTGTAATGGATCCGACATCGGTGAACCGAAAGAGAAACGCTTCGACCAGTAGCGTCCCACATCAGATCGCTCTGGATCCGGTTCAAGAAGAAAACTCCGAAAACGAGCACTCGGATACAGAGACTGATGATGAATCTTTAGGTAAGCGTTGTTATTTATTAATTGTTTAAAGTTATTATTTTATTAAATTTCGCTTGCTTCAATAAATATTGTAGCCTAAAATAACGAAAATCTTTTGGTTCAATTGCAGAACCCAAAGTGGAACGTAACGATGACATCAATCCTTTCTGGATCGAAGACAAATCGTTGCGTAAGGGCCCGGTGGCGTTTTTATCCACAGCTGAACAACAGTTCTGGAGGGATCTGATCGACAAATACTTATATCCAATTGACGAAGATAAAGACGAAAAGGCTCGAATCGCGTCAGACTTAATTGAACTGAGAAACAAGTCAGTGTTCTCGTTTTTCATGATCAATGCGCTGTTCGTGCTCATTGTTTTCTTGCTCCAGCTGAACAAAGATAAGCTCCATCTGGACTGGCCGATAGGCGTCAAGACCAATATCACGACCATAGCAGAGACGTCTGAAGTAAAAATTATATTTTCAGATTTTGTATTATGTGCAACATGATTGTAATATAAAACGAAATGATTACAGATCATTATTAGCAAAGAGTACTTACACTTGGAACCCATCGGTTTGGTGTTCGTGTTCTTTTTCGCATTCATCATAGTAGTTCAGTTCACCGCCATGTTGTTCCATCGGTTTGGAACGCTGTCTCACATTCTTGCCTCGACGGACCTAAACTTGTGTTGGAACAAAAAGGTAATTGCAGATGGCGATAAATTCGAGTTTTTTTTTTGTAAAATTATAAACAATCACCGTTTCTTGGTTTCAGACTGAAGATTTGACTCACGACGGTCTACTAGACAAACAAGCGGTGGTCATTGTCAAGCACCTCCAACGTCTGAGGGGCATCAATGGTGATTACGACAACGAGTCGGGTTCCAGTGGCGATAACGCCGTGGGCCGCCGGCGAACAATTTACAATCTGGAAAAACAACGGCAAAAGACCCGAACAATTGGCACTCTGGACGTGGCTTTCCGCAAGAGATTCTTGCAGATGAAAATGGGAGAGGACGAAGACGAACCGCAAGGTATGATAATACCTCCTGTAGTCCTATGTATAAAATATTATTACAGGCACTTTTAATGAAACAAATACTTGCGCCGTATCGACATTTTGTAGGCAAGTTATAGTCAGTGGTGACTATGGTGAATAACCTAAAATATATACTGCACTGAATTATCACATAATTACTATAAAATATAATTTAATTAAGTAGGTAGCCATGCCAAACAAATCGTACTAAGACATAATTTCTTAAGAGTTAAGAAAAAATTAAGAAATAATAACAAACTGTTGGTATACATTCGAACTTTAATATGATAATTGTAAATTACAATTTAGACAATTGGTTTACGTCGAAATTTGGCACTTGAAAATGTGTCAATTAAATCTTTGCAATTTAATTATTTTAACATTTCATTCTCTACCAGAGCAATGCTACATTTTTTCCCAATTTTTCTTCAGTTTTGGTGGATCTTGGATAAACTTTACGCGTTTTAAGCATGAAAACGATATTTCTGTAGTAAAATTATACACTGGTACACTCACAAAAAATGTTCACCCCTCAATATTTTTTGCCATTGGCACGTGGCTATAGTGTTTGCATATAAATACGCCACTATGCCGTAAATGTTCTGTATTAGGTACCTCCTACTCAACAGTAGTAAAAAATTAAAAATGTTGACGTAAAATAATACATTATAAATTTATAAACGACCAATTTGATATTTAAATTACCTATACCTAGTTATTTAACCGATCTAATCATCGTCTCCATTTATAACTTTAAACTATTAGGAGCATATTTATTGAACTCGCATCATGCACATAGAAATGTAGTGGGTACGTACAAGTGTTGAAATGTACAATATTCTGACACTCCACATAATGGTCGTGTACCTATAATATAATCGCCATCCGTTGTTTATTACAGGTGGCACGCCGGTGTTGGGCCGGAAACTCACGATGGGCAAGGAAGTGCGGCAGGCACTCGAGGTGAGGAGAAGGTCCATGCAGGCAGAGAGGCGCAAGTCTCAGATGCAGACGCTGGGCGCGAGCCACGCGTTTAACCAGACACAGCGGCAGTCGAACGCGGGCATCAGCGTCAAGGACATATTCAAGGGCAGCCAAAACCTGGCGTACGAGCGCGACGAAGGCGACGGAGACGACCGGCTGCCCATGCACGCCATCAACTGAATCGTGACGCGATCCGAAACGACGGCGGACGAGAGGGAGAACGAGCTCGACAAACGGGGAAAAAACGATCCCCCCGACGGAGCGTTTCTAGTCAAAAAAAAAAAAAAACAAATCTCAGCATGGAGCGCTGTGTATCGTATGCTGCAAAATAATATAATATCCTTTTTAATATTCCTTATACCCGTCTGCAGCGGTCTCCTTTCTCTCCCTCGCTCTCGTTTTCCTTGCAGGAGCTCGAGAATCGAAACGCGTGACTGAAAACCGATGTCGATTACGAATTTCGACACCGAACTGCGCCTAAACCTATAATAATATGTTAGCCCTTACAAGGCCCGGACGAGTATCTTACGAGTACCCACTCGTAAAAGTGATACACATACTCGTATACTTAATTTTTCTATTTTATAAGCGCGTTTTTAGTATATATATATAATATACTTTACCATGACATGAAAAATATGTACACAATAAACTATTGCTCATTTTGTACCACAGTTTACGTATTGCAATATTATTTCGTTTTCATTTACCTACATGTAATTAAGATGACGTTGTGCTCCATTATACACAAATAATACTACAATAATATGTTACATCGCAGATCAGAAGACTGTTTGTAATATTTTGTATGTATTATTGTGATATAACCACTCATTTGGCTGTTCTCGGTGGTGCAAATGCCCAGGGTAAGTGACACCCACCCTCCCCCCACCAAAAAAAAATTGCTGCCGGTAGGTTACTGTCTACCTATATGGTGGACCCTAGTGGCAAGTAAAGGTTATATAGGTAATTAATAATTATATTGTAAATGTAATATTGTACTGATTAAGTCATACAACTCATGTTAAATGATGGTTGGTGGGTACCAGCTGGTAAATTTCTAAGTTTGCCCACTGTAAAAATAAAATTATTTGCGCCACTGGCTATTCTATTATTTTATAAATATGAAATACTTATTAAACTGTGTTTTTAAAGACAACATAATTTTAAATTATGTAATAACTAATAAGTTTGTTATTTTTGTAAGCCAATCAACCATAAAAGATTTAAATAGGTACCTAACCAGTGGCGTAATTGGATAAAAATCTGGGGGGGGGGGTAAATACCGATCTATTTTGTCATGATCTAGACTGTATATTGTACGTGTTACCACCACAGACTACAAATATAAATTATAGTACCACTTGTAAACTGTAAATGTACATAATAATATATTGATAGGTACAGTATCATTACATTTTAATAGTCCATTGACATATTTTGGTGATTAACTAATAATGTATAACCTACTTGTTTTGAATTTCTTTGAATTCAAAACAGGGTGTATTATACTATAATGTCCTCATCATAATTCACAAATTAAGATATTACTTATCTTAATTTGTTGAAGTCCTGCATGGCTCATAAACAGCAAAATAAAAAAGTAGATATATTAAAATTGTGGCCATTTAATCATAGTAAATAAACATTTTAATTTAATATCTTGAAGATTGAATATAATATAATAACTTGATAGACAAGAATGAATAATTAATCATAGAAATTGATATAATACTAAAAGTATAATCTATTTTATACAATATGTTAAATAATAACTCTTTTTTCAAATAGTGTATGAAGAATAGGAATATAAAAATAATGTTTAGTTAATAGTTTTGAAAATGAAATATTGGCATTTTCTTCAAATACAAAGTGCAGAAATATCATTTTTTATTAATTCAATATTTTCAGCAAGAAACTTAGGATAGCCCAATTGAACTCCCAAATCAACAAATGAGACTTTCCACTCTGCCTGTAAACACAAAACAATGTATAACATTAAATCTATAAACAAATTTTATAATTAACTTAAATCTCACCAATCTAGGAAACTTGTCATTAAAAGGAAAAATAAATTTTCCTTTAGAATATGGTGTTATGGCATCCAGAAGCACAAACCAAGGCAACATCAGCACATCCACCATATTTGGTTCTTTGCCTAATAATCAAAACATAACTAGGAAATGAATGAATTAATAGTTATAACTTATAATAAATTATATAGGGCAAGAAAAACTGGACATTTGTCCTGGATCAAAAACTTTTTGACTAATGCATATACATTTATATAGGTATACAAATGTTTTTGGTGACTAAAAATATGTTGTTAGCCTCTAGGTTTGCTGTATCCCATTTACATTGTCCTTAATGCAAAGGGATACAGTAATTAAAACCAATGCACTAAGCAAGGATGCCAGTCGAAAAGACATTAAAACAAACCATCAGAAATTATAAAAAAAATATAAATTATATAGGTAATATCTTATTATATTTAAATTAAAAACAGCAATAATAACAACAGTGAGCTTTATTAAAGGTAGAATTATCTTTATTTAGTTTTTAAATTTACTAATTATACTTAAACAAATAATGACCAACATTTTAAGTTTTAGCTATTTATAATTTGGGCCTGTTTAATTATTTTTCTATTATGTCAGTATTAATCTAAAAGTAAGATAAACAAATTTATACTAGCCATGGGCTCCATACGTCATAAGGATGGATCATTGGACCTGAGTATAAATTCAAATTATCAACGGCTTCCAATATACCTTATGGATAATTTTATTTTATTATAAATTAAGGTAGGACACACACTACATAAGACATTATACTGAATTATACGGAATTAACCAATAGATACCATACTTTTTTTAGTAAAAATCAATATTGCTTTAGATTTTTTAGTTTACTATTAGTAAATACTTAATAATACGGTTACTTTTATAATAATAAAAGTACTCTTTATTATGATTTATGAACTCCTACTCATATCACAGCTTTAGAGTTTACTGGGTAGACCAATATTGTAATATTTACTGATCTGTTTAATAATTTTTATTGTTGGGAAGTTACTAATATATTATCACTTATTGTATTCAAATAATACTTATTTATAGTCTTTAAAGTTTCTCTTGTGCAAAACTGCAAAATGTATTTTTTCTGATATAAATGTAAAAGGTTGTACAATAAAAAATGTAAAGTAAAAAAAAAAACATATAATTTGTTAGTAGGTAGTTCAACTGTTTTATTATGGTATACAGTTTCATAAACCAACAAAAGTGTCATGTGACTAATATTAGTTATATTTATATTCAAAATATAAGACTTTAAAAAAGAAAAATACTTTTCAGGTATCTTATATAATTATGTTGACTGCAAGTCCATATTGAACTAATATTATTATTTTATTAGGTATAAAAACATACTGAACAGGTACCAACAATTAATTATATGCTCTCAAATTGTCTCCATCAATTTCCAAAACTAAAAAGTATACCTAATGATTTGAATTTATTAACTTACCTTAGGGTTACCATATTTTATTTAGCAAAAACCGGGACAAACTTTTTTTCATTTTTTTTTTTATTGATTTCTGATTATACAATATAATTTTTAAAATCGTATTGAATTCTTTGCATTACTCCATGTGACAATTGTTTTTGGAGTGAGTGTCACCCATAACAAGTCCTTTAATCCGGAATTATGATTGTTCGATTCAGACCAATTGTAAATGTAATTATAGCAGATTTCATAAAAACGATCACATTTACTGTCAAAATCTCGTTTAGTTATGTGTCCTTCTTCTTCAATTGCTTCCAATAAGTTTTCAACTTCAGTTGTCAAAAATTTTTCTTCCCTTTTATTCTTAATTATATTTAATAAATTTTCAACAAGCATCATAATTGTAATAGCTGATAAATTTTGGCTCTCAATTTTCTTAATGTAACTAGTAATAGTCTTAAGTCGGCATGATACAAATTTGAACCACAAGAAAGAAGTTTCATTTTCAAAAAAACATTTTAGAACAGTTGGACATGTATTTTGGGACAAAAAATACGATTTTAACCCACCATAAATAGATATAATTCTGTCTATAGCTGGGTATAATGAAAGCCACAATTAATTAAAGTCTCATTCCGGGACAGTATGTTGTCCCGAAACACACTAACGTCATACTCAAAACCGGTACTGCCCCGGCCAAACCGGGACGTATGGCAACCCTAACTTACCTCCAAAATGTCTTGATCCTCGTTTAACTAATTCAACTTCGAATGGCATTAAACTTGTAACAAGTTCTTTAAAATTTTCTTTTTTGACTTCTCTTGTTGACATAAATAATTTATGTACCGCTGTTTCAACCTACAATTAATTAGTTCAATTAATTTAGGAAATAAACAATAAATACTATGTACCTAACCCACCTCGATGGTATATATTTAAACAAAATTGTATTGTTTCATAATTCATATTATATTGTTTAAAATTTAAAATTTAAATCATATTAATAATGCTTACTTTCTGAAAAGACTCAATGAGAAACTTGTCCAAAATTTTTTGGGATGGACTGCAATTCCACAATGGTAGTTCGGGGTACTGTTCGTCTAGGAAATCTGCCTGCAGCAAACTGTCATAGATAATTTTGTCATCATACTTTAAATAGGGAATTTTACAAGCAGCATTCCTTTTTAAGAAGTCTCCGGGGTTATCTCGGGCATCAATACACTTATACATATGTTTTCTGAAACAAAAGGCGTTTAGGTATAATAGACCTGATGAGAAGGGATCAAATGATAGATTACTCACGGGTTGCCTTTGACGCTTAATATTAAACGAATCCTTTCAGAATATGGACAGAATCGAATCAATGAGACGTACAACCTGTGCACCCCCTCCTGTTCATCGGAATCTGAAAGAAAACGCTTAGTTCATCAATCAAGATTGACAGCAACACCGCACTTACCTTCTGACGAGTAGTCGGGTTCGTCAAGCCAAACGGTTCCCAAGACCGGATTACGGTGTGGAAACATAGTAAGTACCTAATTCACTGACGAGGGTCAAATTTTTTTTCTATACTTTTTAAAGGCCGCTAGCGAAAACCGAAATCCCGAAGACAAATGACCCGAAAATCGGACGAGACTACTATGACATATTGCTGTTACTGTTACAGGTTTGAGGTTACATGTGTAAAGAATGTATCAATAATAATCTCTACATCGTTGACCATTGTTGTTTTAGATACTTGGATATTATGGTGGTTTAATTATTACTCTATGGACTATGGTTAGGTTTATAGGTCTGTGGCTAATGTATAATATGATAGAGCAGTACCTATGCTCTATGTAAAAATTAATCTATTTTGGTCGGATTAGCCAGTGGGTGGTGCTCATACTGCTGCCGCGAGGGAATAGATTATCGAGACGAAGTCCACGAAGATAGCATTATAAAATATAAATTAATATAACCTTTAACCACGTAGAAGTCATTATTCGAGCGATTTATTGCAAATGTCTTTAAATATAGAAATAATACAATAAATTATTGTAAAAATTAAAAACGAACAATATATAATTATTTATTTATGAGACGCTAAGACAGGAGGAAAAAGTGAAACACAATATATTATGTCGCAGTTACATAAAGAAAACCGCAATTGATGAGTCGGATAGTGGATGCAATTATTTAGGTTAACGTCTAATACTAATACTATTTGGATAGGTATAATATAGATGGTAGGTACCTATCATTGCCATATGACTAATATTTTTTATTTGGATTTTGGACTATAGTAAATGCTCTGTGATTTCTAATTGTTCTTTTAGATACATATTCTTCTCTTGGAAATTCAGAGAATACACTTCAGCTTTTTCCACCATTAGATTTTTTATTTTTGTCGCATAAATTAAATTTTGATTTCCTTGATGCATATGATCGTTATTAACAGAAATCAAAGTTGGATAAACAAACTGTTTAAATCAGTTTTTAAAAAAAATGGACACTTCACAGAGTTTTAATTTTTTTAACACCTTCAACGAATACAATATTAGAGCATCCTTTGTGGAAATTATACAAAAATATCTTATGCGCAACCTGAGGTTATTTTTTTTAGAATGAATTAACTCCATTTTTAAATGCAAGTCTGCTTGTAAACTGCGAAAATAAAATAAAATTTGAAAACAAACGTTTTAACGATATGAAACGATAAGATGTCATCCAACAGACCGGTAACAGTCTCATTATATATATTCTATATCATGACTGTGTCTGACAGGCGCAGATCTTTTAGAACATTTTTACGGGGGCTATCTTAAATACAATTTCAGCCTAAGTCTGATAAAAACATTGTACATACCATGGCTAATTACTAAGTATTTACACAGATAATGTTTACCATCAGGTTTCATAAAACATAATTATTAGAGTCGATTCACCCCAAATTTTTAACTAACGAAGCTAAACGTGATCTGCTGAGCGTATGCTGCTTGCTAGGTTACGCAATTCTAAGACGGAGATAACAAATACACGTGTTACGTCCTTTATAATACGTACACCCGCTCGCTTAGACAATCAAAATCAAATAATATATCCCTCAACTTGTTATATTAAACCACCACAGGTGGTTGTCAGAATTATTTTTAAACCATAATTTTCAAACGGTGATTTACATATAGGAATCAAAAAAAAAATTGAGTTCTCTACAAGCGTGGTAAACTATAAGCGTTGCGCGTGGGCGTAGAACACCGAAAATCGTGAACTTCGTAAGAGGCTATACCATAGAAACTAATGATTTCCGTCCATTCATTTTTGCACCGTCGTTCTGGTTGTATAACGACTCTGGTCTAGATACTTGGTACTTATGTAAATAAAAAACAGAAAGTGTCACAGGCGACCCTCAGATGTGAAAACATAATATGTACAAGGTTAGAAATATAGATTTATTATGTTGAATTTGGAGTAAATATTCTCAATTAAAAACACGTGCCTTCATATTATTTGTAAGATAGGATTGAAAATTTTTAAGAATTATATTTGTTCAAATTTTATTTTGCAGAACACAAAGAGATAACTTTTAATAGAATAAAATATTTACAAAACAAGTGGGTACGCTACGTACATATTTACACACATATATAAAAATGACAAATTGAACTAAAAAAAAATATTACCTCCGAATTAGACTGTTAGTGGCAAAAGAATTTTCGGTGTTTTTCGTAAAATTTGAAAAAAATTATACCTCCATAGAAAATTTGCTCGGCACGAATTACGATCTCGATTTACCTTCAAAGTTGACGCCCAGTCCGACGTCCGAAAAAGACTGTTAGTGGCAAAAGAATTTTTGGTGTTTTCGAAAAATTTGAAAAACCAGTAGAAAAATATATAAATAGATATAAAAATCGCCACAACTTAATAATATAAAATGGGTATTGAATGTTACGCGACAACGATAATGCTCGAAAATTTTCACTGCCGAATCGGAAACATCTCTGAAGTCTGAACGCCGTAAAAGAGATGTTTTCACATCAAAAATATTTATTATAAGTATGTACTATTATTTACATTATATTCAAAATATAAATTACTGATAATTTTATAATAGAATCATATTTTATATACATTGTTTTATCACTGAATTGAAATCTAACACAACGAGTTCCGTTACTGTGATCTTCTCAACAGTTCCAAGTTCCATAATAATATGAAATCTACTATGCAGGCATGCAGCTAAGTAAGTTCTCCCGTGTTTTTAATTTTTTAATATCTATATTTTGAATAAATTACGATGGTGAGATTACCAATCAAACGATACCTCTATACCAACTGTACTACTATTGTGAAACATCATATTTATTAACACTTAATCTATGAATTAGTTTAATAATTACTTATAGGTAAATAGTGAGTGACATAAAATTAGGTAGGCATAATATAATATGTCAGATTGCATGAACAATCACTAAACATTTTATGAATCAAAAAGTATTATCAAATGGTCACTTAAACATGATTTAGTAGCCCACGATTAGTCCATTAAATTTAAGTGAACTATTAGATTCACAGTACATATTTTGTATTAAACTCGGTTCATATTATTCCATAAACAATCACTGAAGGTGAAACTGTCAAAACGCTTGGCCGCTCAGTTTATTACGATTCGATCGCACATAATAGTTCAAGCATTGTGTATTCACACAATAAAAATTCAAACAGGTACCTACTTTAAAATGATTTTATAGGTATCCGACAAAATATGCGTCTTCATATCTCGGGAAGCCGCTTGTTAGTTAGTTGTTGGTGACAGTAAATATTATGTCATAGGTCTCCTAAAATAATGGGAAAAAAATTACCATATAAATATCTACTTTTGCGGAGAAAACACTGTTTCTTTATTTTTTAATCAACTAACAACTAGTTTGAATCATTCAAATATTTATTTGCTTATTACATATTATTTAATTAATTTTCATATAGGTAAATTGTCTTTAGCTATACCGACTAGCATTCACCCTAAGGCTAAAGTTAGGTAGTACCTATTACATTTACTTTAAGGTATATTAAATACTTTTAACAGTGATTGTCTCAACAATATATCCACATAAATACATAATTAAACATCTGGTGATAGCTCTGACTGACATTACATAGGTTAATTGATAATAAATAATAACACATAGTTATTGCCATTTTTATAATTTAAAATATATAATATAATTGTTGTCAAACACATTATAATTTTGAGTTGATATAAATTAATACAAATACTAATAGCCAATTTATTTTCAAAAATGTTATTACCAAAACATTAATATATATTGTACTAAAAAAAGTTCACTCTTTGGCTAATAAATTGACATTCATAAGAATATATTAAAAGAAAAAGATGACCAGTCATGGAGTTTATTATGAATTTTTTTTGAACATAATGAAATCAACAAAAAAGTAGCTATTAATTATAACTACAACAACAATAAACTTAAAAATAATCAAAATCAACAAACTATTATCGGCTATCGCATACATAACAAACTAACACAATGAAAAAATGTTCCAATATCATTGGTTATTTCTTAAGAAAATATGAAAACAATATATATAAGTTACCTATCTAATGAACACGTCAAAAATTAAAATTATAAAAACATTATAAAATTACATCAAATATTTTAAAAACAAAACATTATACATTTCAAGAAAAGGATACAATTTTTAAAATCTTAATATTATATTTACAATTAATGAGTAATAAAACAATCAATGTAATAACTGATGTGGAACAATACTAAAAACTTAAAAAACAAATATATATGTCAAATTTTAAGATTCAAGTATATTAATTTAACTAAATTAGGAAGACCAAATGACTAGAGTTGCATTCCATCGAAAAATACAAATCAAACTTATGCAACTACGTAAATATATTAATTTTTTTTACCATATACATAATGAACTACTTTAACGTTAAATTATACTTCATGAAATGTTGGTTCTTCATCTACACATTTTTTAAATTTCTAGTAGTACTGTAATATTAATGGATAATAAATTCCAAGTTTTTTTAAAAAGTGGTATTTAAAAAATGAAAATAATAGTATCAATTATTAGTTATTACTTATTAAAATCAGTAATTAATAAAATCAAGTTGGATATTCAGTCATTTAAATTTCTAAAATAATTTGATTTTAATCATAAAAGATCTTATGGTATATTGCTGCATCAATTACAATTATCACTGTTATAGGTACTCCGATATCAAATAACTTCGAAGTTACAAATTGAATAGAAATTATCAGTCTAATATGTCCCAAAAGGTTAATAAATCTTAAGTAATCTTTCAAAAATTTATTTAACCTTAATAATTTATTTAAATATTATCATCATGGTAATATTCATTTCAGCAATCCCATTGAGGACCAACTATCTTTCTTGATCTTCATGTGGAAAGCTTTTATCATTACAACTATTAATAATATTTAATTCATCATTGGGTTCTACTTTGACTTCCTCAGATACAGAAGTTCTTTGACGCTCGACATGCTTATGTTGTCCATTAACCATGTTTGGATTAGTTTTAGATTCACCAATTCGTTCAGTTTTAATAAAATCTTTTAACTGTTCGCTATTCTTTGAATTTCTATTCGTTTTAAGGTTACGACTTGAAGTATTAGACGAGATACTAACCCTAGTATTGTTTATTGAACTACTACTTTTGAAAACATTATTTGGAGATGTATCATCAGATGGAATATTTTTAGTAATTTTTTTGTTAGGACTCAATGTTTTACGTCTTAATACATAATTTTTAATAGCTTTATTATTGGTTGATTTAATTGATCCTGGGGACACTTTTCTACCATTGCAAAGTTTTTGTTTTTCATTAGTGTCTACTGGTGCTTTTTTTCTAGTCAATAATATTTTTTTACCAATTGATGGTCTTGATTTTCCATTTGACAATTTGTCACCCAAACTTTTTTTTAATACAACTTGGTTAAATTTATTTTCTATTAATTTTGAACCAATATTTTTTGATGACCGTTTATCAATTACTTTAAGCAACTGGTTCGATTCACTTGTGGAAGGTTCTTTCACAATACTATTTAAACTAATAGTTTTGGTTTTCCCTAGTAGTTCATTTTTAGATATAGACATATTTGCTTCTTTAGAATTATTTTTTTGAAGACTGCATAAAGTCACTGATGAGCATTCACTACTGGACGGACTTGAGCAGTCAGTTTTTTGTTGTAATGAATTTTTAGCTACAGATAATCTAGTTCTTTGTCGCAATGAGTTACGAACCGCCTTACTTGTCTCAGGCACTTCTTGAATTAACAATTTATCATCCAGAAGTTTATTTTTTTCTGTTTTACTTTGTTCAGAATTTCCATCCAGCTCTGTCTCTTCATTATCTGAATCATCAATACGAAGGCTTTTGATGGTTTCATCAGAAAAACTACAGTTAGGTTTATCACATTTACATGTGAACAAGCCACCCTTTACTTTCCAGAATGTTTTACCATAGTCGTAGCTAAAATTGTAATATTAAAAATATATATATTAATGATCTACACTAATATATTATAAGATATGTTTTTTTTAAGGCAGTACCTAAGTTGTTCATTTTCTTTTATGTCTTGGACAGCAAAAAATGCTATTCTAGGAAACCTTTTATCGTGGTGGTTGATAAATGATCGGACAGACATTAGATTTGGATCGCATGAATGGTTAATAAAACGTGACACATTGCTATAGTTATAGGCATCAATACAATATAATTCAGCAGCTCCCTGAAATAAATTTAAAAACAACAAAAATGAGTTACAAGTTTTTAATTGTTGGGTTTGGTTCATAATTTCAAGTTTTAACTTACAGGATTCTCCAAATTAAACAAATAAGAATCTTCTTTTAAATCGTTTGCTTTTTGATCTGTAATTATTTCACCAACATACCTTAAAACATATATTATATTTTAAAACTTAAATACATTGGCAATATTACTAATTGTTAAAAGTCAAATAATTAGTATACTTACTCGCACACAAATGTCCCTCGAGATATTGGTTGCAGTGCTCTTACCCCCCAACCCATATCTTTATGCTTGAACAATTCCAATTTTACTTTTATACCTTTTTGTATAACTCTATTGGCACATCGTTGTTTATGACATCTACAGCGCCAATTGCACTCATATAATATAACACTTGGATCTGAGAAAAATTGTTTAATATTATTATGCTGACAATCATTCAGATAATAAATCAATTGATATTTATTCATTGATATGCCTAGTAAATAACATTAAATACTTACTGAAATAATCAAAATCAGAATTCAAGCATCCATTTTCATCGTACAAACAATCACCGTTAGCTTGTACACATTTACAATCACTTGTGTTGCACGCACCATCACAACTACAGCTCTAAAATAAGATTAATTTTAATTACATGTAATTTCACACATTTAATTACAGTACAAATAGTACCCACAGCTATATGGGACATGGCGGAATCAACATAGTTTCCTACATCGTAACAGTTTTCTTTGATGTACGTAAACTCAACAGGTACTTCATCATCAATTTCATTTACACATCTGATTGGAGTATCTTCACAGCCATGAGTTATATCTCTGTATAAATATATAATATTATTAGTATTTAACAAATAATAAAGTAGGTATTAGTTTACTTACTCAGACATAAGAACTGGAGTGGTCTTAACAAAAACAGGTGTTTGGGGCTTCTGAAGTTCTGGTTCAGTAAATTCTAACTTAACAGTGGGTAAGGGTGGTATGATAGTAACTGGTTTACGTTGTTCAGGCGAAACATTTTTTAATATATTATAGCATTCTGAATTTGGAAGACAAAGTTCTATAGGTCTTTTTTTTGCTTTGTTTTTATGCCAAGCCATAGCTCCATTATCTAATAGAAAAGTTACTATATCTATAGCATTTTTACGAGCAGCAATATGTCTAAAAATTAGAACAAAAACAAACAATGCAGTTAATTTTGACAAAAAAAAAATGTATTAATAGGGACTTACAACGCAGTTTCACCAACTTCATTGAACATATTTACTTCGGAATCATATTCCACCAAACTTTTAACAACTTCAAGACATCCAGAAATTGCTGCCCAATGTAATGCGACATTATTTTCATTATCTGATATCCTTGTATTTGGTTTATACATGATAAAAAACCTAATTATGTATTAAAATTAATATAAAATATAACAATTAAATTACAATATTTTATTTATCATACTTCACGACATCAATATGATGATTTTCACAAGCCCACACAAGAGGAGTCCATCCACCATTATCCTTCCAATTAACCATAGAAGGTTGTTTATTAAGTATAATTTTACAACATTCTAACTTTCCATTCTTAGCAGCCAAATGAAGTGCAGTCATACCCTGTATATCCTAAAACAATATTTTATAATGACTGATGACTAACTGCATTGCAAAATATTATTATTTATTTTATAAATATTTAATTATCTATTTTCGTATTACTTTGATTTCAGGACTACCATTAAAGTTTATAAGATATTGAACAACATCGCTATGACCACTTTTAGCAGCCATTCTCACGGGAGATTTCATTTTGTTATCAACCAGGTTTGGATCAACACCAGCTCTCAGTAATATATATACAATCATTAGGTTTCCTTGTCTACATGCAACATGCAATGCTGTTCGATTATGGTTATTAGGAAATTTGTACATAAGATTGCATTTTGCCCCTATAATATTTTAATGATTTTTATTGATAAAACAATTATAATCGTATAGGTTAAAATGTAAAAATAAGTTTACCTAAAATTGATAAAACTTTTTTGATATTATTTGATTCACAAGCTTCATAGAGTCCTTGAACTGAAAACCTATTTAATTAAATTACAAAAATTGGTTAACATGTAAATTTCAAATAACAATGGACAACCAGTGTGTATAAACAAAAATAAATTAGTTGTTTTTACCAACAAACATAATAAATGTTAAATAATAGAATTAGATAAAATTCAATATACCCACAAACAGTATATTAAGTTAAATAAAAGGTCATTGGTTCTCAAAATATTTTTTGATATAATCAATTGATATCTACTTAAGAGGACGCCACACCCGCATGTGTTGTCTCCGTCTTACAAAAGTACATCATAGCAAAAACCGTTTTGCGCGGGACAACTTTTCTCACACCATAATTTGTTGTAGAATTACCAAATTTTCACAACACGTAAAGAAAAACTTTATCTGTGCAACAGCGTGCTTTTATTTTAATAGCACTATCCAATTATGTTATATAAGCAAATAAAAAAAAAAAACAAAAATGAAATGTTTATAAGCGAATAACTTTTATTGTATTTATGTTATCTAAAATATAGCTACGCTGTTGCATAGGTAATTTTCTACCCAATATGTTCAGATATTTTGGAGCCACTACTACAAACACAGAAGGATAAAAGTTGTCCCGCGCAAAACAGTTTTTGCTATGTTGTACATTTGTAAGACGGAGACAACACATGCGGGTGTGGCGTCCTCTTAATATCATCTGAGAAATAAAAATTATAAATAATTATAGAATATTTAGTTTTCATTACTAAAATTCTAATAGGTATATTGGACCAAAAGGCTATCAGTATAGTGAGTATACCAGCGTATTATGGTACATTTGGAGTAAACGCTACAACAATACTTTTGAAGTGAGTATATGCCGTATACTCCCCTTCACCAGTACATTATCTTATTAATAAATTCCAATGTGAAAATATTTTTAATTACTTACTTAATGCGTTTGGTATCAACAATTTCATCCTTAAGTTGTTGCAAATATTTAGAAAACTCATGTATATCAATTTCTGGTGGACAATCAAGAGTACTTAATGTTATATTATCCACTTCCACAGTAATGTGTTGTGTAAACTCTTCATTATGCTGGATTTGTTTCCTACGTTTAATTACAATTCTTTTCAATTCAAAATCATAAACATCAGGGTCACCACAGTGTAGACAGCCCCTATCATTTTGATGGCAACCAATGTGGAAAAAATGTTTATTTTTACACATCATAAATATGCCCTAGTAAAATAATAAAACATCATAGTTAATATAAAATAAATCTCAATTCCTGTTGTTAAAATTACATACCAACAGTGATATGTATACATAAATAATGTTATTTTAAATTAATAATCAAAATTTAGTTTTACCTCTGAGCAAAACCGTCCACAACGTGGGCAACTGTGGTGTAAAAAGAACCGCCTCATATGATGTTGACAGTATGTCACATAAGGTAGAACAACATTTGCTCTTAACATGGGCATGTTGCCATATTCATCTAAGTGAGACGCTAAATTCTTGCATGCATAAACTTTTCCATCT
This sequence comes from Nasonovia ribisnigri, assembly GCA_027563435.1. Lineage (NCBI taxonomy): Eukaryota > Metazoa > Arthropoda > Insecta > Hemiptera > Aphididae > Nasonovia > Nasonovia ribisnigri. The sequence continues at coordinate 70,561 of JANEHU010004418.1, forward strand.
ATACAATCAAAAGCTTTACAAGATATTTTTCCTTCGTCAACCATAACTACTCGAATATGTTCTTGACACAAACATAAATGAATTTCTTGTACTTCAAGACTACTATAATTTATTTTATCTGTAAAGATAAAATTAAATACATAATATAAAATATAAATGACATTAGTACCTAATAAAAATCAATGTTTGGCAAGTTCCTTATTAAAAGGCATTCGTTCCGCTCCTCGTTCTATTTAAAAAAAAAAGATTTTGTTCCGTCCCTTGTTCTTTATAAAAAAAAAGAATTTGTTCCTTTTTTAGTTCCAAATAAAATAAAATTCTTATTTAATCATTAATGTTTTTTTTTCATATGCGCAAACTAATTAAATTTTTTATTATAATATATACCTACAATTTGGTATATATTTTATAATTCTATTTTGAGATTTTCTTCAAAATTAAATTGTTTGTCGACTCGATTATTGTTATAAATAATTATATTTAATATAGATTGTCATTCCTATATAAAATATAACTTATAACTTATGAGAAATATTAATAAAGTGACTAATTGGCAAAATACATTATACATATTAAAAAAATATATCCTTATTTGAATTTTTTACATAACTGTGTAAATTAATGAAACTATAGAAAGGAATGAAAAATTTTGTAATTTTTCTTTGACAAAAATAAGTTGTTCATTTCCTCGTTCTTTTTTTATTAAAAGGAACTTGTTCTAGGAATCTGTTCCTTTTGAAACTCGGTCCTCCAAAACACTGATAAAAATACAACATTTATTTTTATATTGTAGTTGAGAATCACAATAGACCAAATTAGTACATATCTGAGACTTATTAATTATGATAATTAATTAGACACCCATAAATAAAAAAATAAGATCATATTAGACTGGACTTAGAGTATATGGTTTGTTTTACTGTAGATTGAATGTATATACATGATAAATAATTATAATGTATTTTGTGTTGTATTTATGGACAGTTCTGTTTTGTTGACTAAATGCGCATAAATCTAAATTACCTAGAGCTACATACTATAAAATCGAAGCGAACAAGCATCAAATCAATAGTTAGGTAACTAATATATATTTATCTAGTTATACTCAATTAATTGTTAGTTAAAATTAATTTATTATACCTTCTGTATCAATGGTTGAGATACTGATATCCATATCGTCCTGGTCATTTCTTTCACTAGACATTAACGTTCCTATATCGCTACAAACTAAAAATATAGTTCAAATATAGTTGGTATCATATAAAAATTTTAATCAATCTAAATAGTATACCTGAGATGGAATGTCTTTCTGAATTAGTTTCTGAAGAGTCTACATCAAAATTTACAAGATCAGAGTTCAATTGATTACATATAGATTTCTTAATTTTTTGACGTTCTTTTTGTACAGTTTTTTTTTTAAAAATATTATATCGTCCACCTCTAAAGAACTTCTTTTTCTTCTTTTTATGGTCTGTCATAATTTCTTCGGTTATTTCCTCTTTGGTTTGTGCATCTTTAATATCATTTTCATTCTCAATAGGGGGTTGTGTACTAACAGGAATAACATTAACTTTATTAGCAACTTCTTGTTCTATTTTAATTTTCTTAGGTAATTTTTTCTTTGAATTCACATCAATACTGAACGTTCTTTCTTTTCGAGCAATAGCAGATTTCAACACTGATTGATTACTGGTGTTAGATCTTCTTGAAGACCTTTTGAGAGGTATAACTTCAGTGCTGACATCATTGTTTTGCTTTTTTCTTTTCGGGCTATTAGAACTGTAATCCGTAAGATTGCTAGAACTCACATAAGAATCAGGTTTATTTTCATTGGGTCTTAATGTCAAGATGATTCTAGGTTTTCCTTGCTCGATTTCATTAGAATTATTTGTAGTTGACGTACTATCAACTTCAGGCTGGTTTTCATACATTTTCTTTCTAGATCTGATACTAGCTACTAATTCTTCATCTACTTGTCCATTCAACTTGAGCATAAGTTCTGCAATTTCATCGTCAGGGCTTTTTGCTATGGTAAATTCTTCTTTTATAGTAGTTTCAACCACACTTGTTGTCACCATATTTTCTTCATTTGCCATGTCATCATTATCTGAATCTCCCACGTTACTAAATCGATTTTTCATTCTAGATAATATCTCCTGAATATCAGGCCTACTAGGCTTTTTATCTTTTAAGTGGTTCATGTTTTTGAATTCAGTAATTCAACTATAAGAATCACTGAAAAAATAGAAAAAAATTTTTAGTAAACTAAATTAATCTAAGAGCATTAACTATCAGAAATAAGTAAAAAGATATGTTCAATACTATCTACTCTGAAAAACATTTTAATATACAATAACTAAATTATATAAAATAGATGAGATAACAGTAAAACATTTGTGTAAAGACAATATGTTATCATTAGATAGGTACTGATTTGATTTATTGGATTGGAAACATTTACATACAGGCAAAACTTTTGTAAAAGTGATAGGTATTGTACTAACATGTAACAATTACAATTTAAAACAATTACGATTTTGCTAACTTGTATTTCCAGAAATGTACATAAATTTTATAAAACAATTAAGTACATAGTTTATAGTGACTGAGAAGTAAAAAGTGGCAATCAACTTAAACTTCATAATTATTTCATTGGAAACAACATTATGTTATGATTAGTGAAAAAGATAGGTACATTATTGTTTTGAACTAATTCTTTCAAACATACACTTACCTATTTAAAGTATCAATTAAGCGAAGAAGTTATTTTGAACTTTATGGCTCAATTTATAAAAAATAAAACCAACTATTCAAACATTTTAATTTAATTACAAATAAATTGATTAAGTACTTATATTATTCAGAAAATGATAAAAATTACTAGGTAATTCAGTAATTACTTTTAGTAGTATCAGTAGACTATTACACTTATCTGTCCTGTACCTAACCTTGTACATTTTAATTGTTTCAAGTGAAATCAAAATTGCGACAGAGCTAGTAGATGACTACTATTAGGTAGGTATAAAAATGATTGAGACGGAAAGTGAAATTAGTCGACTATCAGCAGTTCTTCTCCTTTTCTTTGCTTGCGTTAATTTAATAACATATCAATAGAGATTTAACCATTACTTTTAGGAAACCTATGTACAAAAACCGTACACCGAACACTGGCCGTGAGCAATGTATCAGCATTCAACACTAATACCAAACCGACCTGTAGATCCGATCGAAAGAAAGGACGTTTAAATCAGTGTCATGAGTAGACTAGAAAATAGAGGAGTGTTAGACAAGTGGCTGTCATGTCAAAAGTGTAAAGATACTGTGCGTATGCATGACCGAACAAAGAAAAAATTTGGGCGATGCGGTCACCGATGAAAAAAAAATATCGAAAATTCTTCCAAGTCCAACACCTGAAGATACTCCACACACGACGGAGGGCGCACACAGAACGACAAGAAGAAGAACAATAACAACAAGAAGAACATGAAGAACAAGAAGAAGAAGAAAACACTTACGGTTCTACAGTCTTCTTAGGCGTTCATGGTTCTTGGACTTTCCCAGTGGGTTGGCTGTAATGAGCCCGGACGTGCTTCGGACATGGAAAACGGAAAAAAGGTAAAAGCTCGACGTCAACACGCAAAATCGGTCCGAAGAACGACTGTTGTGCGTGCGGAACGACGCGGCGGGGGCAGCGCTTTCGACGGCGCTAAAGACGTAACGACGCGAACGGCGGCGGCGTCGACTACGATGACGGCGAAGATGTTCTTCGGTGAACGAAAACACGCATGATCACCGATCGGTACATGTAGGTATCGGGCCGCACTGTTGCCAACCTCGGCGGGTCCGTACCGTGTTTTCCGTATAGTATGTATAATAATATACCACTACCGCAGCCAGACTACGTCTATATACTTACCACCGTGAATTATTATTGCGGAGCTTTCGCTCGGCGGAACGGAACAGCCCGCGTGGCGGTATAACAAGTGGGCGAGCATCAGCGGCCTACTCGGCGGGTCGCGGAGTACGGTCGGCGCGCGACTGCCCAGACCACTCCCCACCCCTTCGGCGAACTTTCGCCGGTCCTGCCGTGGCCAGCGATGTCTTCAGCGGAGGCTGCTGCACACGGTCGGAATGCCACCGCCGTGCCAATATTATCGATATTTTGTCTGCAATATTGTCACCGTCTGGTCTGGTCACGCCGATCGGAGGGATCAATTGGGCAGGTCCGATCGGCCACGATATCCTACTGCGGGCCGCCAAAGAACACGCGATGACACCGAGCGCCCGTGGTACGACTGGTACCAAAGACCGTTTTGGAACCACTGCGATGTCGGTGTAAATTGTTTATGCGATCGCGTCAACCGACGCGAGCCACTCCTAACAATTATTAATATAATATAATATTATTATATTGTGATTATTAATTAACTGTCGTCCTGAGTCGCAACGAACAATATGAATGATCAAAGCGCGCTATAACGATTGACCATCAGCAGCTGTCGCTCTCGGTCGTCTGTCGTGTCGTGTCGTTGACGGCCTATGCCGCGAGTTGTGGCTAACCTCATGGCTCATACTATTATTATTCCCTTCGCTCGCCGCCTTTCCGTCGCTCGCTCGAGTGTGCGTATCGCGACGGCCGCGTGAGCTGCACTGCCCTCCGCCGCCGTCCGGTAAATGGTATATAATCATTATAATATAGACATAATAATATTAATTCATACCACAGACGCTGTCGTCGACCGCGACATTGCACACCGCAAATATTATAATGTTATCATTAAGTAGTCATTGCGCGGAATAGATTAAACAAAACGATATTACCACGACGTATCTGTCAAATTTTCATAATATTTCTTTCAGGAGTGCATTAAAATCGTTTTCAATCGCAACGAAAAAGACCGCGAGGAGAGTTTACATTACAGATTTGTTTTTTAACTTAATTTTTGCCAAAAACGTAGATACCGCGTATCTCGTATCTGATAGAAACGGTATTAAGTTTACCAAACGATATACGATATGTCGATATCGCCACGACATAACACCACGCCAGCCATGTTAGATATCGTGGCGGCAGCGTTTTATCTCGTCGTCGCGGCGCGATACCATAAAATATAATAATGGATAGAGCTACGTATACTATCTTAAATCGTGGTTTCGGTTTGCCATTATTAATCAGTAGGTAATCACTTGAGTACGTGCGGTTACTGTTGTTTGCGGATACTTCCGACTGGTAACCGTAGGACTGTAACTCGTCGCAATAGTCGTACAGCACCACTTTTCTTGCACGTCAGACATTATATCCAAGCTCAGGCCTGATTAACCATTAGGCACTAGTGCGCTGTAGACTAGAGTGCCAAATATTTTTTCAACTATAAAAATCAATGCTGAAATCATTAATTGGTTTTCTTATTCCTTGGTTATCTGTAGTCTGTAATTATAATAATGACACTAATAAGACATACGTTGAGTGACATCAATTATAAATTTGTCTGTGTGACATCTCATGCACAGATAATATAATATGATGGTATAGCCGCAGGCAAATCCGTATAGGTAACCATCGATTATTAAACTTTGGAAAACCTGCAGTAGTGCAGTTTACAATTATTGTTTTATTGCTTCATCACAGTTGAACGTATCCAATACCTAATATAAAGTAGATATACACCTTTTACTCTAACAACATGGGATTGGTAAAAAATATAAGATGTATATTTCATAATTTTATTTTATAGATAAATAATTAATTTGTATCCTATGATTTATTTCTAAAGTAAGTACTTCAAGGTACTTCTGGACGCACTAAGTAGTGTAAACTGGTATATTATGTCATAATATGCAACACTGGCTTTGTGATAGGTGGGCGTTGTCTGGCGTTGTGATGTACCCACGTGGCCAAGTAAAGTATGTGAACGTCTAGAAAAAAAAAATTGTTATAGGCACTTGGTAGGGATGTGCCAATATGTGCGGACATGCAGTGGCTCCATAAAAAATTACAGTACTGGGGCGCAAAAGAAATCATTAACTTTAGGTGCATCTCTCTTAAAATTCTTCCCATGGTTAAGCTATATATAAGTGTGTGGATGGGATACCGGATAAGTATTAATCGGAAATTTTTTCAAAAATTTGAACACATTTATATACGGGCTACACATTTTTACACATTCGAAAGAGGTATATAGAGATATGAATGGAAGTATATTTCAGTTTCACTATGACAATTAGTATATAGTGGCTCTTAGAAGGAAGAAATACTAATTTTTTTAATATAGTACTGCACACTACTTTGCACCTACATAAAATACTCTGCAGAGACATATCACGTGATACAGTTATACTGATTGATTGCCATATAATATAATAATTATAATAATATTATGTATGTATTGTGGCGATTGGTGGCAATTCCATAAATGCACCCTGGTGTAGATAAATATTCCGCGATGTACCTTCACATTTTGAGGGCAGTTAAGTTACTAGTTAGTACTAAGTTAGGTCATAATAATTATTTAATATTACCATTAGTAATTATTTACAATTACTTATGTAATATAAACAAATACAAAGTTATATAGACTTGGTTTTTTATTACAATTTGTGCAGTTAAAGTGTGCATACCGTAAGACCATAAATATTATGTACTTATGTGATTTTATATTTATAAAACACGTTAACACAACAGGCGACTTTTACAGTAAATGCGTCCATATATATTTTAAATTGTAATGATGATAAATATTGTTCAATACACTTGTTAATGTTTAGATATATCCTCCACTGGTCGTATGGGAGCTATATAATATACAGCCAACAACAGTTTATGTATTATTATAATAAACAGACGGCGAGCGTTCCGACGACCGGCGAAAACCTATAGCGACGCAGTATTCCGGGAAATTTATCGATTTTTGTACGTGGCGATGGTGTCTGTGAGTAGTGACCCGCGCGCCGGGACCACCGCCTGGGCGGCCAGAAGACTACAAGGGTCCACGTTTATATAAATGGTTATATTTGCTGAGCGATACTTACTCTTAACTTGCTTAAAAATTGAAATATTGTAAAATAAACCTTATCGTCCAAACACGCGCCTGATAATGTCGATATCGAATTGATCAATTCACTCAAAATATATATAGGTACAGGTGTCAGGTTTACACATAGTGAATAAACGTGGGTAATTATCTGTATAGTCATCGTGTATTCGTGTTAATACATTTTGATTTATAAAAGAAATTTCTTCCTTATTTTTTGAGTAGATTGCGTAGGTATACGCTACTACCGTTTTCCTTATATGGTAGAAATATAACTATTATTTCAAATACTAGTGTACCCGTGTACTTACCAGTTACCAAGTACATTATCCATTCCTAAATTCCATTGACTTGTGACACATTTTACATTTACCGACAATCTTCAGAAAATATACCGGTGACAACTATACAAGTGGACCTGTCGTAGTGGGAACCTTTAGTGATGGAGGCAATTCTTATTATGCGGGCGGTGTTGCTTGTATATGGCTATATTATACCAAATTATCAACTCATAAAGTGTACAACAATAGCAGATATTATGACATGAATGGAGCACTAAATTTATAATATATAATACTGCAGATGATTATATAAGTATATAATGCAGTTTGGTGTTTCAATTAAAAAGCAAGTGGCGGTCGAATTATTTTATCTTGACGGGAGGGGTGGTGGAATAGAGGGGCATGGCTAATTTTTTACATTAACTTTAATCATTAAAAAACATAATTTAAGGATAATATATATATAATATGCTTATATTATCAATTACATATAGATATAACCTTAATTTATTGATTAAAAATGTTAATATATACGAACAAAAAGTTGAGTGAGTGAAACGTGACGGTTTAGAATATGATGGCAAAATATGTTTATCATAATTTTGTAATGGTTTAGAGCGGCGTTTTCCAAACTGTGGTCCGCGAATTATTATATTATTTAAGATTGTTATGTTAGGTTTTTTTTATGACGGGGTCCGTAATAATTTTTTATTTCTCTAAGGGGTCCGGCTGAGGAAAAGTTTGGAAAACGTTGGTTTAAGGTTTACTCAGATTGCACCATTTATAAGCTTTAAGGCATAATAAGCTATTCCTAATATTCGGTTGTTAATTTACAATTTTTAATTTTAACATTTTTCATAACTGTTGTTATGGATAGGTAATTAAGTTCTATAACACATAAAACCCTCTCAGGGGGTGTTTCAGAGACATAGTTTGAGGGGGGACTCATAATTTTCAGAAAATGTCGATATTATAATATGATTTTTTTGTTGTTATTTTGTTTTTAACAGTATACAGTTGTTTAGCAATATAGCTTGGGGGGAGGGGGTGACCGCTAGAGCCCCCTGGAGCCGCCCCTTGAAACCTCTAGAACAGTGTATTAACTGAGCCAGATATATTGAATAGCTTACTATGCGGATCACGCATAAAAATGTATCGAAATAAAAACGTTTTAAACAAATTTTCAATATTATTCTTATTACCTACTTACAATACTATACAACAGGTACTTATTATGGTATTATTAATACTCTATGGTCGGTAAGTACCTACAACCTACTTATCATTGAGATGGACACACGTTATCTTGCAGTGACTCAATGCATGATCATCTGAATCAAGGTGGAATACATATAGATATATATTATCCACCATTCCACCATGATCTTAATATGTCGTTATCAAGCTCAGATACTACAAAAACGTAAAAACACGTATCTCATAGCTCATTTGAACACGTGTTTTGATTGTACTTTGATAATAATCGTGAGAAAGTCAAGTTGCACACCGCAAGAATTTCGTTGTTTTTTTACTAATCTATGATAGTAATATTTTTTTTTCCGAGCTCAACAACGATTTTATCCATGAGTCACGACTATTAAACTTATGTATAGGTATTATAGGACGTACTTTTACCTAGTTACCGAGTTTAAATCATATACTTACTTATATACAAGACACAACTTATTACAGTCTATAACTATTATCTTATGCATAGGTATTATCCGTATTAGGTACAATACTACAATAATATAGTGTAGAGTTTATATATTTTTTGTTTAATCATTACAGTATAAATCTACAGATTTTTAAATGTTTTGAATTTGCGGACATCACAAATCACAACACAAAACTTACAATTAACTGTTGAAGTAATTATCGAGTATATGCTTAGACCTACCTATGCTTTACACAAGGGGCCAACCTTTTCCAAGAATAGTAAGCTATACATTAAAAAATTTAAGTATCTTGTGATCGACCACTGTATTTGCTTGGCCGCTCGGATATATTATTATATGCAGCATAATAATAAATTGTATAATAATATTCTTCTTTTATTATTTCTTTATTGGAAAATTGAATAGATTCCGGACAGTTATTGGTATAATTAATTTTTAATACGATTGATTGGCGAGTGGCGACCCCTTCACATACCATATGATCATAAGTATGTCGACTATTAACTTTTTTTGTAACAAAAGTTGAGTGTATACATGTACAATGCACTGTATATGCATAGGCGTTGTGTTTTCTCCTGCATACCCTGCAAAAATATCTAGTTTTCTTCATACTTAAAAATGATTGATTTATTTACCTATATTATTAAAAAAAAATTTACACGTAAAATGTACAACAAAGTAGGTAACCGCTTTGCTTCGAGTGTATTTTATCATTAAGTAGGTCACTGTAATGAATGTTTTAAATTTGAATCCAATGAAAAATGGTTCTAAGTGGAGGCGGTCAAACTTTTTGGTAACCAAACAATTATTTCAATAGTGATATTAAAATGTCAATAAAATTTCGTTTAATTTTTGGGTTTTTCCCGATTATTTTAAAATTTTTCACTTTTCACCCACCAAAGTGCAAACTATAGATGATAGATCCAATTTGTATACGCTACTAGAAACATCCATCGATGTTGATGATTTGAGCATTTTTTCTAATAGACAGAGACTCTATACACACAAAAAGGATAATACTTATTGTAAAATAAATATCCATTGTCTATTCATCGCTCTATTCAGAATCTAAAATGTTAAACATAATATATTTTTTTATATACATTTTGAACTAAAAATAAAATTGTAAAATTTAAGTTATCACAAAATTAAATTATTCTGCACTCCCCGCAAAAAAATCCTGCGCACACCAATGCATTTACATATGTGATCTATCTGAGCACGAGCGTTAAAATCTGTTTATTATATTGTGTAGTATTATTATTATTAACGTCCATGATTAAACCGAACAGTAAAATGCATGCACTTTTCACGTTCAAATATGATGTCTTTTAACAGTTTTCATATTTATAAAATTATCAACAAAATATGTCATATTATGATAGTATTAGCATTTGTACAGAAAAATATCATGAATAATGGTGTTTAAAAATATTATGAATCGTTCTTGGCCCGCGGTTTCGGAGAAGAGGCAGACTTCCAAAAATTTCTATTTATTTTATATAGGTCATGAACGGTGACATCTCTGTTCATAACACCGGCCACCGCGAAACGCTCGTTTGAAGGGTCCACTGAACTTCACCGCCTGATCCGTCCATCCATAAGGCATGATTATTACATAAGTTCTGAATATTCAATATGGATAAAGAAAATGTGAAGAGGGCTGAGGGAATACCAATGTGGGATTGTGGTGGACGTGACTACGTGAACGATGTATATAGATGAAATATCACCAACGTGTATATATTCGATAGAAATCATAACAATTTTTTTAAGTATTTCAAGTAATAGATTGCCGGCGTTCAAGGTTTATTGATTATAAATATATGGACTTTATCACTAAAATCTATAAAAAGTACAAACCTTACTCGGCGTCAGTTTCGTCATCTTCGAGTGCTTCGACGACGCACTTTGTCAGGCGGCGTGACCAACTACTGACTGCATGGCGACCGACGGGTAAAGAATAAAGTGGCTGAGGAACATTACCAGTATTACCACAGAACAATACACATAGTTAGTGGTCATGGTTATTAGCATAGACTCAATATTGTGTTGATGGTTATTAATTAGGTATAGTTTCAAAAATCAAAAGATCACCAGAAACACTGCAAGCACGATCGACTGCAAGTTTTTGGTATTGAAGAAGCGCAAACCAAATGTTCGAAAAGTTCGGATGGACGACACTGTAAAAAATTCAAATTTGCACTTCGGTTCAGTTCGGTACTTTTGATCTGTGCTTTCATGTAGCCATATACTATATAGGTAATCGATGCGACGACGCCAAATGTTTAATTAATAATAAGTACCTGTATAACATTATTATATTTTGCTTCAGCAGCCTGCTCTATAGCACGTGCTCGTTCGGTTACGTTGGTACTTGGACCTGGCAGATACGTTATCTCGTGCTATCCGAAGGTATTCCGTTATCACTTATCAAAAACTGTGAAAAGTGAAAAATCAAACAAAACGCACGAATACACATCGCACGTGTTATACTGTTATTGAATTCATAAAATTTTTGAAAATGGCAAAGAAAAATTTGAAGAGGAAGCAGAAAACCGAAGTGGTAAAAGAAGAAGAATCCAAGGTGATATTGCCTCTCGTCCGACGTTCGGACGAACCGGTCACTAAAAAGGTATGATTCTTTATTTTTCAAATTAAATTTTACCTCTAGGTATACATCCTCTGTTTAAGTAGACGTGCCAGACCTCTAGGTACGGTTTGTGCTATATTCGTGCAAGAAAAGTGCTGATGAAACCAGAGAATTCTCGAAAACTCCTATCTCGTCTGTTGCAGAGGACTCGCATGTGTTGTCTGTCTCTCACAAAGTATGACATGGCAAATTTGTGTTCAGTAGTTTCAACTTTGTGTAGTACCTAACCTTTAATAATAAAGTAAATTTAACCAATTATCAAGCTAAAAGTAAAAATATTTTCTGTATTTCACATAGGTACCACTACTGCAAATATTTTAATTTTGAAGCAAGTTATATATTATACATTTATACCTATGTAAAATATTTAAATGTTTAAATTCTCATAACTCGCTTAAAAATTATAATATAAAATTGCCCATGTGAAAAAATATTTCATTTTCTAACCATAAAGTTGTATAATTGGTCAATTATCTCGTATTGTTAAAGGTAACCATACAAAATTGTTACTGTTATGTTGAACGTTTGTAAGACTGAGACAAAATATGTAGGTGTGGTGTCCTCTTAATGGTTGTTCTGTAGGCCGTGTATTAAAAATGCATGTACTGTATGTATTTATTCTTACAAATTATGGAGTTATAGTTGGCCTAAATTTGTTATTTATGAAGACAATGTCAGCACAATATCTTCTCATACTCAATATAGCAAAACCCCACTTTGTATTTTCCATTTTTAGCCAAATTGTTCAAATTAGGGGAAGTAACGTCAAACTGTGGTGTAATAGTATTATTTGGAGTAATGGTATTGAGTTCTCCCTCAGTTGCAATACCACATAAAAAAAGGGCGGGTAAGTGTATGTCGCTCTGCTGTACAGTAGGTTACAAGTGAGCCACTGTAATGGATTGTGTTAGATTTTTATCCAATGATATAATATCATTGAATAAGAAAAACGATTCTGAGCGAAGACGGTCAGTCAGTCTATAATATCTTACTAAGTCTAAATGTATTTGATGATATTATTGTGAATAAAGTAATTCATTTTAGTATTATAGGCATTAGTATTTACTATAGTTGGTTAAATTCATTTTTCTCAAAAAAATTATATTTTAAAATGCCATTGCGTGTATATAAAATATAACAATATATTCTAAAAGTTTCATATACCAACAAATAATATTTTTAAATTATATCAAAATAACTAAAATCATTATTCTTGGTTTAAATATGAAATTTTGTCTAAATTTGAAATTAAAATGTCTGTAAAAAATAAATGTGTTGATATATTTTTTAGATTTTTTGGTTACAGTATGATTTATTTATGAGAATTTTTGTTTTAAATTTTCAACACTTAGTTATAAAAACTGAACATTTTATAATTTTTAATTACAATGATTTATAATTTTCGAGATTTTGACAAATTTTGTCAAAATTCGAACTTTAAATGCTTATAAAAAAAAATCGTGCCTATGTATTTTTAAAATTTTTCAACTGATGTTGTAACAATATATAAGAAAGCTTGTATTAAATTTTCAGACTTTTTGGCCCACCAAATAAAATTTTATTGACAATTATAAAAAAAAAAACTAAAAAAATTGAAAACTGAAAATGTCTTTAAACAGCTCAAAACAAATCAAAATATTTTCAAAATTGTATAGTATATAGAAAATAAAAATATAAACATTCAGTGAAATTTTCATGCATCTACAATTATTCGTTTTTGAATTATAACCAAATAAGAAAAACGCTACATGAGAAATCGAGAGAATATCCAATGTTGTAAAATTATGTCCCAAAACGTGATGACACAAAAAAAAAAACACACATCATTGTAAAACCAATACATTCATCGCTCCGCTCAGAATCTAAAAGGTACTACTAAATGCAAGTTTCTTGTTTGAAAAAATATTTTTAACCAATTGAAGACATTAAAACTTAACTGTAATTTTTTTATACAATATGGTTGGTTTATTACCAGTTTTTGTAAAAATGACTAGTAACTAACAAGTAATGCAATCGTTGGTTTTGTTATAATGATAGAGGTAGGTATTAAAATATCAACTTATATCTTCTAACGCATGAGTATATTCAATATTTTTATAATCATACTACAGTGAAACCTCTATCTAAATTACTGACACTCTTGGTCATTGAAATTTTGTCCCCTAATCGGAGGCATCTACTACTAAGGGGGTCCAGTTTAGTACCTAGGTGCTTCATTATTTTATTGTATTGTTCAATACTTCTATTTTTTAGTTGGCCAGACGATAAATATTTCACCATCGATGGCTGTTTTAGCAAACCAGTTTCAAATACATACAATAACGGCTTTTTTATTTGGTAGTATTTTAATTTTATTGATTTTAGGCTAAATGGATAAACAGAGAACGAGTCTTGGTGTTTGGTACTCGTGGGATTAGTTTTCAACATCGCCATTTGATGAAAGATATAATCAAACTGCTGCCTCATGCAAAATCAGCAAACAAGATGGAACGTAAAGAAAATTTGTTTGTGGTGAACGAAGTATGTTGAATTATTAATTCTTTTTTGTTTTAAAATTTTTTTTATTTACTTGTGATATTTAATTTTTGATAGATGTGTAAGATGTCTCATTGTAACAAATGCATTTTATTTGATGGCAGACTTCAAAGAGATTTGTATATGTGGTTTTCAAATTCGCCACATGGGCCTAGTATTAAGTTTAATGTGGAAAGTAGTAAGTAATTTGATTATGGTGCAAATTGGAACATCTATTTAACTAATTATCTTCGATTTTAGTATTTACAAGTGCTGAACTGAAATTAACTGGCAATTGCTTAAAAGGATCACGGCCGCTGTTGTCTTTTGACAATTCATTTGATGAGCATCCACAATATTCTTTGTTACGAGAAATGTTTGTACAAATATTTGGTGTGCCAGACCATCATCCTAAAAGTCAACCATTTGTTGACAATGTTTTAAACTTCTCTGTATTGGATAACAGAATATGGTTTAGGAACTATCAAATATTGGACGAAAATGGTGCAATAGCTGAAATTGGTAAGTGAAATTCTAGTATTTAAACAAACTGATTTTAAGTTTATGCTCTAAACTTTAATTTATTTAACTTGTTGAAGGACCAAGATTTGTTTTGCAACCGATTCGCATTTTTAAAGGAAGTTTTTGTGGTGAAACTCTTTGGGAAAATCCATTTTATGTTACTCCAGCAAAGGTATTATTAAAAGATAAATTATAAATGTCTTCAATGGGTTAAATATGTACTATATTTTTTTAGACAAGACGTTTATTGAAGGATAATAAGAAAGATAAGTATACCAATAACAAAATACAGCGTAAAGCGAAGAAGACAAAGGAACTACTTGCACCATTCCGCGTTAAACCAGAAAATGAAATATTCAGGGATGGCAATGTGAAGGAAAAGGCTAAACATTTAGTAGCTAAAAAACAAAAGGCTTTTTAATGTTAAATTTGTAATAAATATTTAAAGAAATTTGTTTTACACACGTCAATAAAATTTGAAAATAAAAACATTTGAATACCATATGCACATGACTTAAAAAAATATGTACGTATACATAAAAAATTATGTACAGAATATTCCAACACAAAACAAACAATATAATTAAAGTTATAAGCAACCGATTATACATAAACTAAACTCAATTCAAAATTAAAGTAGAATATACATATATAATTTAAATTTTTGACTATAAAAAAGATTTTTCAGACGCCAGGTCCATGATTTTGACAAGACATTGTCCAAACTCTTCGATTATTATACGCTGACATTCCTCAGCACCAGCGTTTAATTTTTTAGCTTCCATGCCACGAGCTAAAAGGCACCGGCATGTTGCTTGTACCACGTCATTTGTAAAAAATTTGAATGGTTGACTGCAAAATAAGAAAATGATTTCAAGTTGGCAAAAATAATTAATTGCAACAGTTCTAAATTGAAGTACAGAAAATGAAATACATAATATATCAATAGGTTTTTTTAACATTTTTACCTCGGTATAGCATTTGCAGCTTGCATGCTACCAAATGATGTTACAAAATTAGCTGATTTTGTTCTGGATTTTAAATTGTCTACACTTAGAGACCCAGGATGGTCCCCAAATGAAGTATGAGAGTCGTCCTCCATATTACGACATCCAATACATTTACAGTTTTGTGAACATGCTATACGAGCTTCAAAGCATTCACAATAATTTTTCAAACATCCCGATCTCTTACAATTACATCCTTTGGTATGTTGTCGCTCAGCTTGACCTACAAAGCTTTTGATTTTTGGTCTAAATGCATTTGGATTTCTATCTAATACTGAACGGATTGCCTGTGCTCGATCCTCTTCGTGTTCCATGTTGTTGTAACATGAATTACAGTTACACTGGTAACAGAATTCACCGTTGGCAAAGCAATCACAGTAACTATAACAATATACAATAACCTGTCAGTAATGTTGCTCTAGAAATCTTAAAGGAATTTAACATACAGTTTAAGGCATTGTGATCTAGTGCAGTTACAAGGTTTTTTTGTTTTATTCACATCACTCGTTGATTTGGGTTTTGTTTCAGATAACACAAGTGCGGTAGAAGTTGATGGTCTCCCAATCTTTGGTATAGTTGGGGTAGTTAAATTGGTTTCTTTTTTATCTTCTTTTTTTACAGAAATATCGTCAATGAATTCTTCTTTAATCGTCACTTTGGATGGAGATGAAACCTATAAATTATTTAACAACATAATATTCGAGAAAAAGTCAGAATAGTATTATTTGTTTTAAACATACTTGTTTAGAACTTGTAGAGTTTATCGATGGAGTATTAGAACTACTAGGTTTTTTTGACTCTACTGTTGTACTTGTACTAGGTTTACTCGCAGGTAATATTGGTCTTTGTTGACTAGATGTTACAGTCTATAAAAATTAAATATTTAAATGATTTAACACGTTGAACGCCAACGTAGATTCAACGTGCGTTTACGAGCGCCCGTCGCCGCTGTCGATCGACATGCGGGTGCCTGTAGCCGCGCGTATAATTGGTATAATTTGCGCGTGTCAACACCGCGTTGAAATTTTTCTTAAACAAAAATATTAATTTTACATTTTACGTAATTATACGACTAAAGAAGGTCATAAGTATTTATCGATAATATATTATTATAATTTATTATTGTAAATAAACTCCAAAAAATTGCGAAAAATTTATAAAAAATATAAATTTGTATATACATATTATGATTATATATATATACTGTATGAAATTATTATTGTATTAGTAGGTATATTGTAATATAACTATCCAAATGTGAAAATAATGTATGAACTTATGTAAAATAAAAATAAAACTTACATTTTATTCATTTTTATTTCATATAACAGTATAAATTGTAAATAAAATATAAAAATTACGAAAAATCGAAACCAACTGTTCTGCGTAATAAAAAATACGCTACTGAATGGCCGACCAAAATTTCAAATGTGTACGACTATAGCCGGCTTCACAGTCACAATAACGGATAGGTTACCGAGTGTCAACGACGTGTAGACACCGGCTATGGGCGCGCGCCTACATGTGTCAACGACACATTGACATTGGCGTTTAACGTGTTAATAATGAAAAATAATTGTAAATTGAATATCATACATGTGGCGAAGCAGTAAAAACTTTTATCTGATTAGTAACTGGCTGTTGATTGCTAGCTGTAGAAGTCTTAGCTACAGTTGTAGTTTTAACATTTGATTTTGGTGTCGAAGTTGATAATGTAACTATTTGAGGTTGCTTAGGAAGTGATGTAGTTGTTGTTGTAGATACAGCGGATACAGTAGAAGAACCTATACTTGTGGCTGTTGTGGGTACTAGTCTTATGTATTGAACCTACAATTAAAAATACAGTTTTATATTATTTTAATAACAATAGACTGTCGCTGATTAGTATTACTTGTTTATTGGGTATCACTTGTTGTATTCCAGAGGTTACTACTGGCATTCTAACTTGTTGTAGACCTGTTGAAGCATTAACTGTTGGCAGTCGTATATGTTGAATAGTTGATACTGGCGATGACGACTGGCTTACAATAGACGGTAATCTTATAACCTGATTTGCACCATTGCTAGTTGACACTAGAGTACCTTGTTTGAAAACGCCACCCTGAAAATATAAATATATGAAAAAAATTAGAGTTGAGGCAAGTATTGCTTAATTTAATTTGAATTGAGTCGAGTACTCGATATCTAACCTAATTCGAACAGGATCAAATACTTGTAACTGCTAAAGTATTTTCAATTACATGAGAACTAGATAATTAAAATATATTTTAACACTAAAAATTCAATAGTAAAATAAAAAATAATTTTTAATTTTTACTATCATTTAATTTAAAATATTAAAAATATATGTTTTTAATAGAACTGTAGAGTAAAGTTGAGTACTTGAATTCTGCTTGAATTTTTTTTCAAAATCGAGTACTAATTTAACTCTAAAAAATATATTTATCTATTACAACAATTGTAATTACTTGTCGTATAAAAATCTTTTGCTGTTGCATCATTGGACTTTTAGTTGTTATAAGGGTTGGTGCAGGCAAGATTTTGGTCGGCACAGATGACTTCAAAGTACCTGTTGTCCCTTTCTTCATGGTTCCCGGAATTTTATTTACTACCATATTCTATATTTCATAATAAAAAATAAAATAATTAAAGTGAAAAAAGAAACATGTCACGTGTGAATTCTTAGTATCTTTAAAAATGTTGGTATAGTAGGATAATATTTTAAGGAACAACACAAATTTAAAGATTTAAAAATAAGAAAAATTGATAATTGCAGGAGTATCAACAAGTATCTCATCCAATATGAATTCTAACTAAAAATTAGCTATGACATACTTTATTTTGTGTCGTGCTTGGATTTGAAGGTACAGGTTGGAGTCGACAACCTGGAGCAAGTAAACCCATTTGACGAGCTTGTGTAAGTGTTATAGTCCTAGTTGAACCTAATTGTGGACGTTGTCCAATTGGAACATTTAATAAAATCTGCTGAGTACTTCTCCCAGTACTTGTACTTGGTAATGTATTAACCATTACTTTTGTAAGCAACTAAAATTAAAATTAAAAAACGATCAAAATTATTTTATATATTTTTTAATCCAAGTTTTATCATACAGGTTTTTTTGATTGTTGATTTCCATGCAGATTTTGCGGTGCACTTCTTTTTATGGCGCTTGAACTACTAACAGATAACATCTCAGACTGACAATGTGATTGCGATTCTTTTAAAGTTACAATTTCATCTTCGTCTAAATCTATAGTCTCTAACTTAATTTGTGATTCAGTTAATAGAGGTTGAACTGAAGCTTCATCAATAAGTTCACCTTCTAATACTAGTTCATCTTTATTTCTTGACACATCACTACCGTAACTACAAACTTCTTCTTCAATAAAATCTAGATGATTTTCTACAGCCATTTGTTCCACGATTTCTTCAGTCCTATTTGGATCATTAAATAAATTTAATTCAGCCTGCAGTCGCTCAATAGCTTCATATTCACCCGACATTAACTTGTCGGAAGTGCTTAACATGGTTAAGTAATCACCATCTAACACACTTGGACCACTTAAGTCTTGGCTATCAAAATCTAAAGTAAAAAAAAAATTAATTACTTATAAAAAAATACACTTTATAAAAATATATAAATGTAGTAATGGGTAGGTATATTATAATTACATGAGTAAGATATATTACATAAGTGATAATTATTTTAAGTCCATGGGAGGTAAAATTAATGCATGAAGCATAATCATAATATTTTATTTATGCCTACTGTAATTTGGTCATCAAAACATGTACATAATACACTATATAAATTATACATCAAAGTAACATTTTTGGTGATCTAGGTATCTAAGATAAATTGTATAACTTTTTTCCTGAAATACTTGACATAGGTATCCTAGTTCTTATTAAATAATTGTTTGGACAGTTATACTTATAGATTTTGAAAATGTCTGAATCGTAATGTTATTAATTGTGTATACTCATATATATTATTATTACTGATTGAGGTGAATGACCTCTGGATTCTAAAATGGGAAATATGAATAATTTTGAGGTCAAAACAATTCAAAATTGGCATTAAACTATGAAAGAATTAATTTTGAAGAAAAATGAAAATCAATAAGGTATTTGACATAGTTATGAGTATAATTTAAAGTATATAAAAATAATATAGATAGGTAGACAGGTACTCTAAAGATTGAAAATTCAGTTAATGGACTATTAAATTGTTTTTGTTAAAATATGTAGATTGTAGGAACACTAAATAGACAGTGATTAGGTTAATGCATTTTAATCAAAAGATCTGACATTAAAACAAGATTAAGTATAATATAGTCATGAAAACCAAATTTCTTAACTGGTGGAAACTAGTAGGTAGGTAGTTACAATTTAATATACTTATTTGAAATTAAATATTACTAAGTATTGGGTAATAGAAAACTAGTTATTGGGTAATAGAAAACTAGTTAATAGGTACTAATACAACTATTATCATTGTTTTTGTTTACTATGTATTGTAACATTGATAATTTTAAAAATATCAGCATCCATTACATAATGTATTATTGTTCAAATTGCATATAAGTACTGCTGAGGAATATTTCTAACTTTTGCAAAAACTATTCTATGATAAAATTATACTAATTAGTTTAAAATTATAATAAGCATAACAGGGGAAATACAGTTGAAATACTTTATCAAAAGATGATATAAGTCTTGGGTTATGTTAGGTTCGCAGTTTACAAGCACAAGAATTTGAACTGCAGGACCACAAAGTTTAAAACGGTGCAATTGAAAGCTTAAAAAGGGACGAACACAAATAAAAGAAAGAAATAATGGTCCAGAGGAAAGTAAAACAAATAATCATTTTTGTCATCAGAGGTCCACATCGTCTGTACCCACCTGCGTTAGACATTGTTGAGCCGTAGTCGGAGAAACTGGATGGATCACGAAAGTTCGATCTTTATTCTCTGCTGCTTTGCAGTCGTGTCCCGTAGAATCTTTTGGTCGTCGGCCGCGTCTCCCCGGAGATACTGAGATCGTCTGTCGGGAACGGATCGGGTCTTCGTAGGTGGTCACGCCCCGGTCCAAATAATGCTGTCCGCTGGTCAGCAGTGAGTGGACGTAGTTCGTGAAGACCCTAAACCCGATTGCGGAGCGCGTAAAGTCCGTGTTCGGCGGTCATCGATTGTGAAAAAGTGCGCGTTTTTGGAGCGTTGCAACACCATATTTGATTTTCAAAAAATTTTTACCACCGACCAATCGCGTTCGTCCGATACGTAGGCACATTCGATAACAACAACAATACACGAAAATGGGCGCCCGATTATCCGTCTACGAAATCATGGACCATGGACACCGAAATATTTACTCACGACGGAAGCCAATTCCCAAGTAAGATGTTCAAAAACAAAAGTCGGACGCATCTAAAAAGCTCCTGGATCCACGGATCTTGATAACCGTCGACAGACCGTCGTAACTTGTAGGGCAAGCGCTTTCAAAGTGGGCTTTATTTCAAAAATTCAAAAGTCAACTTGGCTTGCGGTTAGTGGTCACTGGTTAAGTGATTGTACGGTACTCGAGCTCCACCATGGTCGCGGTTACAAGTGTCTAGCAACCGCTCTGATTACAGCAACGAAGACCACGATAAGTTATCAGATATTCAGACATTTTATCGACAATTGATAACCGAAATCATATTGTATTTGTAGGATAATATTGTACTTGTATATTTACAATTTACATTTACCCACCGGCCACCGCCCACCAGTTATAAATTATATTATAAAATATAAAATATATATAATTATGACGGGCGATAAAAATGATTTTCATTCTGTTCAGTAGTTTACTGTAAATTTTTATTTTTTGTCTTCTTTCTGACTTGAAGTTGCCCAAGTTGTGTTATAATTATTATAATATATTCTGATATTTGTATCAATCATATCACTAAGTCTTTCTAAGACTAATTTTTAATTGAACATTTTCCCTAATGCTCAAATAAAAAAAATTATCATGTCTTTTTTAGAAGTGAGTTTAAATTGTTTATTTTGAATTTGATTATAGTGGTACTTTTTATTTGTCTTTAATACATAAACCAAAATTCATTATCTGGTCAATGGCCAAGATTGTAATGTAATAATGGCATTTCAAAAATTGTATTTACCCTATTTTTTTTTTATGTTTCAGTGGCGAAAATTTAATTTCTTCGACATAATTCACGATGCAGATTCGAAAAAAATATCCCAAACAATCGGTGTATGTAATTTTGATAATTTTCCACCAAATTTTATGAGACAATAAAGTCTTATAATTTTGAATTATGGTTTTGTAGTGCTATTAAAATAGTACTATGACATTTAAGTTTTTTTTAAATTTATTATAACTGGTGATACCGACTGGATTTTGTTCATCACTTAACAAAGAAAAATTTATTTCATAGACAATGTTTTATTATATCTATGATTAATCCAAAATCAGAATTCAATAATCTTAATAACTCAATAAAAGATTTTGTACATTGCTCATTTTTTTTAAATGTAAATGTCAAGATTTAGTTAAAAAATGTTTTGTTTAGATGTTCTTACTAATCTAATATTTTTAAAGAAGAATAAAAAATTTCCAAAAAATTATATCTTTTAGCTCTAGTATGTTCTTTTAATACCCAATTCAAATCTGTTAAGAGACTATACAAAATAATTTGAATTGAAAAATTATTAAGTGACAAAAAAAATAAAACACTCAATTGATATATCCAAGAATTACCTTGTTCAGTCTGAATTCAAAAAAATTAAGTTTGAAAATTTGAAGTGCTTGTTTTAGAAAAATATTTAATAGAATCCACAGATTAGTATTTTTCCTTTTTAAAATTTAATCCTGGTAAATGTCTAATGCTAAGTTTTATTTATTTAGAGCTCTAAAATAACTTCAACAAGCAGTGGACATGGTCACTTAGTAACATGTGATGATGATGGCTTAGTGCATTTAATTACACGTATGTTTCAAGTTACTACATTTCGAGCCTATCAGTCAGTTGTTCTTCTTTCTACACAACTACAGTATAGTAGTTTTTTAGTTACTATCGGGGTAAGTATTTTTTATATGTATTCATTATCATATTTAGTATATACCTAAACTTTTATATTTAGGAAGATGAACCAGATACTAATACCATTCTCAAAGTTTGGGATTTAGAACGAAGAGATCGTCAAAGCACTCCAATATGTATACGGTCTACAAAACTACCAAAATCTGAAAAACCTACTACATTGTGTGTAACTGACAATCGTTTGTTGATGGCTGTTGGATTTGTAGATGGTTGTATAGCTTTGTTCAAAGGGGATTTGTCTAGGGATCGTAATTCTAAACCCAAGATGTTAAAAGAGTTGGGTCAAGGAATTACCGGAATGGCTTTCAAATGTGTTAGCAAGGATCAATGGTACCTTTTTGTATCTACTGCCTCATCTGTGCAACAATTTAATGTTACTTCTAAAGATTCCTGTCCTATGGTATATTTATTAGTAATCATAACTCTTATTATATGTTATGTGACATAAAGAGATTAAAAACTTTAAAATGCTTGGTTGTAGACCGTTTTGGATGCAGTAGGATGTGATTTCAAGTGTTCTGTGTTGGTGAATGGACCTGATAGTCATTTTATGATTGCAAAAGAAGATGTAAGCTCTTAAAAGATACACATTATAACTGCTTTGTATTCTAGCTTACACAGTTTTATTCATTTTATCTTAGGCCATTTATTGTTATACGGTTGACAGTCGTGGACCCTGCTATGTTGTTGGAGGTCAAAAAATTATTCTTCAATGGTTTCGAAATTATTTAATTATAGTATCCAAAGAAAAAGGAAAGCCTTTAAATGCTATTACTGTCTCTACTACTACAAAACATTCGTAAGATTTGTTTAACATGTTCCCTTATTTATAGCTTCCTAAGTGACTAACTGTTTTAAATTATTTTTTCAGTGATGAAATTGAGTCTATTTCAATCACTGTGTTAGATATCCAAAATAAGTTTATAATTTATACTACTACCATGCAAGACATTTTATCAGTTCTTCCAGAGTGGGGATCATTGTATATTTTAACAACTAAAGGATGTCTATCACAGTTGATAGAAAAAGATTTACAATCAAAATTGACTGTATTGTTTAAGAAAAACTTGTATGATGTTGCGGTACGCATGGCTAAGTGTCAGCAATATGATTCTCAAGCTCTTATTGATATTTTTCGTCAATATGGTGACCACTTGTATACTAAAGGGGATCACAGTGGCGCTGTAGAACAATATATAAAAACAATTGGAAAACTTGAACCATCTTATGTTATCAAAAAAGTAAATATTTTAATATAATATAAATTATACAAAAATATTAATGCACTTTATATTATTAGTTTTTAGATTCTCAATATATAGACAGCTTAACCACATATTTACATGCTTTACATAAATCAGGTAACGCAACTAAAGACCATACAACATTGTTGTTCAACTGCTATTCAAAATTAAACAGTCTTGATAAACTTCAAGAATTTATTGTAGTAATTATAACGTTTTACATTTTTAATTATAGTGAAAATAAGATGATAAATTTAATATCTTTAATTTGTGTTCATTACAGATAAAAGATGAAAACATTGATTTTGACGTGGATGTGGCAATAAAAGTTTGTAGACAGTCATCACCTGAAAATGCACTTGCATTAGCTGAAAAACATAACAGACATTCTTTGTACATCAAAATACTTTTGGAAGATCGTCATGAGTATACATCTGCTTTAGAATATATTGAAAAGCTTTCAATTGAACAGGTACCATATTGTTATTGTTATTGTTATATTAAGTAGCAATTAGCTTACTTATTTAATTATAAATATAATATAAAATATTATAAAATATAATAAATTTTCATTAATTTTAGTCAGTACAAACAATTAAGCAATATAGTAACGTATTCATGGAAAATGTTCCTAAAGACACAGTCAGTTTTTTGAAGAAATTATGTTCCACCTGTTATACTACAACCAATGTAAATGCCTAATTTATTCTTAGATAATGAAGTTTGTATTAAATTAAAATTGTATTATCATTTTTTAAGGTAGATCTGTCTGAAAATTTAGCTCAACCTGAAGATTTTATTTATTTGTTGCTTGACGACTCTGAATGTTTAGTGGATTTTTTGGAACATTTTGATAATGTAAGTTACTTGAAAAGTAATAACTAATAACTATTAACTAATATTTAATAATAATCAAAATGATTTAATAAATGTATTTATTTAAGTTTTTAGATAAATGGTCTACATCATTACTGAACACATACATCGAACATTGCTTGATTGTGTGGAAAAATGAAAACAATCAAGAAAGACGTAGCACAATTGAAAAGAAAATTATTAATATTCTGCAATCAGCTGATATTAAAACATGTGACCATTATCAAGTTTTAATCTTAGCCACGTCTTTTGAATTTAAACCTGCCATACTGTACATTTTTGAACGCAACAAACAGTTAAGTAAAAAACTGAATATTTTATTTACATTATAACCAGTATAATTTTTTTTTCAGGTACTCTAAGTTAATTCGCTATTACTTGTCTTTATATGATTACATTGGCGCAATGGAATGTTGTAGGAGATATGGACATGTAGAATCAAAATTATGGATATTATTGTTTAATACAGCAATGGTAGATGACATGTTTCCACCCTCTATGTTGGAAGAAATATTAAACGAAATTGGTATGTTATACTATGAAGAGTATACTTTTATACTCGTATAAACACTAAATTATATTAATCTTTAATTGTATTTGTAAGTAAGCCAGTGTTTTTTTTTTTATCAATTTGTTAAATACTGATTAAATATCTTCTAATAGTGTATATTAACTTGATTTTAGCATGTAAAATGTGCGTATAATGTAAAAATGTATAGATTTCAACACAAATTTTGGAAATAATATTTCTTTAAGTCATAATTATGTGTATACAATTTTTTTAAATTCTCATTCAGTGATTATAAATATTCACACTTTAGATGTATACTCTAAATATTAATCATTATGCTATAGACTAAGTCATAGATTTATATTCAGTTGTCAAAATTGTATGTTATGTAACAACCATTGATTATAGAATAATGATAGCTGATACCTATATCAGCAATCAACACTAATCCATCAAAAAGTTCAGACCCAATTTTTTTTACTGTTGGACAAAAAATCAGCACATTTTTCAAATCTAATAAAAATGCTGAAAATACATATTATTAACAAAACTAAATTTTACAAAAATTAATAACATTTTATGTTTGATTATTATTTTCTGTACCTACCTAATTTACAAATATCATCTAATGTTCCATGTAAAAATTTAAAAAATATAGTCAATACAAAATTATATAAGCCATCATTAAAAATAAAAGATTTCAAAATAAGTTACATTTTCTACAATGACCTATGTTGTTTCAAAAAACTTGATTGTACAATTAAATGCAGTAACTTATTTTTCAGATTTTACAAAAATTATTTTTTTACATATATTTTTTTTTCCTGTGTATTATCCATGTCCTTCATTAAATTACATCAATGAAATAAATGTATACTTGAATAATATATACATATATTTAATTTAAATTTTGTTAATAATATTGATTTTAGCCTAATCTCATGAGTTATGACCTAGGATAGATAAACATAATTGAATATTAAAAATGGATAGAGAAACAATAAACAGGATGTACTTACTTAAAGGATTTCTGTTGTGTCTTGACTTTTTAAACTTGAAAATTGTAACTGTATACTGTATAGTTATAATGAATAAAAATCAAACAGAATATCGTACATGAAAATTAAATTAAGATTTAGGATTTTAATTTTGTGATTTGGAAAATTTTTGTATTTTTGGACTTTTTGCCGAGAATTCCTTATACATACAAAAATTAGCCTACTATTTCGCACAAATTTCATATACATCAATAGGGTACTTTATAACAGTGTTAGATATTAATAATAATTAAACGTTTTTATAGAAAGAAAATCTCTTCTGTCGGCTCATTTTACTGTTACATCATTGGCCAAGTCTAAAACCATTAATATTGGCCATGTTCGAGCTTATCTAACAAGTTTGTTTGGCGCTGAAAAAAAAACCCTTGAAAAGGATAAAGAAATGGTTGATAAATATCAAAAAGATACAGAAACCCTAAAACACACCATAGAAAAATTAAAAAATTGGTATATACACAGTCACACCTAATAATAACAATACATAATATTCAATTTAAAAATTGACATTTATTTTTTAGTGCGGTCGTTTTTCAAGGTTTGCGCTGTAGTGCTTGCAATAACCAATTAGAACTTCCCAGTGTACATTTTATGTGTCAACATTCATACCATCAACAGTTAGTAAACATTTTAATTTCTACATTCATATTAAGAATATCTCATTTTTTTATTCTTTATATTTTAATATTTCACTTTCATGATAAAATATCAATCAACTTAAATCGGTTATTATTTTATTTAATAAAATTTTCTGTTATATTTATTTTTATTTTAGCTGCTTCCAAGCTTTTTCAGAAAGCGATGATGATTGTCCAGCTTGTACTCCTAACAATAAACAAATAATTGATATCATTCGGACTCAAGTAATTTTTAATATAATACAGTTGTCTAATTTAGAGGACCAAGTAGTTATGCTGTTGTAGTGTTGTCTATCAATAATTGTTCTCAAACTAGTTTCTCTACTATCCACTTGGTACTTATCCATCAGCCTATAACTGGTATATAAAAAAAATTTATTTTCGTGATCGGGAATATTATATGAAATAAATATTGATATTATTAAGTAATCTCTATGCCAGGGGTCTCCAATTCATATTTTTGGCAGGCCGCATTAAGAATTTACAAAACTTTTGGGAGTTGCATAATAAAGTAAATAAAAAAAAATTAATAAAAATCTTTGACAATCTTCACAAAAATAAATGTCTTGGTCCATTTGGGGACCTGGCTTTATGCAATTGTAGGTTACATTGACATTGGCGGCGCCGCAGAAGAATGTGAAAGCAGTCCCCGTGGCGTCGTCGGTTCAAAACTGAAAGAAAAAAAGGTTACATTGACCAAAATCTTGAAATGTCTAAAATAGGTTAATAATTCTAAATATTGAGAACCATTATTTAGTGTTAGCGCTGCTGGCCAAGTTATCTGACGATGAATGCCGTTATATTATGTATTTATAAATACTTTTTATGTAAAATTTATTTTTATTTAGGGCCAGATCAAAGATTATAATGAAGCATTCCATAGTCAGCTAGAACGAGCTACAGATAGTTTTTCACTAATATCTGAGTACTTTGGTCGATGTCTATTTGATGATCTATCTACAGTTCAAAACCAACTAGCTAAATCAAAATTGGTATCATCTCCTGTAGTATTAACACCTAAACCTGTAGCTCCAATGGTACAAACACCACCAAGACTGAGTCCAATATTATCTGTACAAACTATACAGCAACAAAACACAAATCCATTTGATGAAGATGGCAATGATATGGAGTACGATGATAATAAAAATCCTTTCAAAGACGAGTATGATGAAAGTAAAAATCCTTTTGCAGATGATAGTTAATTATAAATTAAAGTCTAATTAATAACAACTTATAAATAAATAAATAATTTATTATTGTAAATTAAATGAATATAAATGCAATACTATTGTTCCAATTAAATAAATGATATATATAATATATATAATAATAATAAAATTTTAAAAAGAAAATTAAAAGATGAATACACAACTTTATTTTTACTATTTATAAATTTAAAACAATGGTTAGTTATATTAGCTAACAATATTTATACATACTAGACTAAAAATCAATGTTGTTAACATTAATTTAAGATAAATTCAATGTTTTCATTATTTATTATTAATTATACAATATTTGAAAAGGTAAAATATGTTTTCAGTCCTTTCGAATGAATGATCTGCCACTGAAACATTAACAATTACAAATTTATTATATTTGTATATTTTAATAATAGATTAAAATTTCTATAAAAAAAAAAACAATTTAAAAGGTTTTTTTTTTTGTGTGTGAAATTGTACACCAGTTAATACATGGTACTGATTGGTGGCAATTGTTCCTGTACCAATACTAATTTACTACATAAATTATATACTTAATAAATAAATAAAAACATTTCCAAGCATAATATGGTACACAATATTAAGGTAACAGATGATAGTATTAAACTCCAACACACTCATTTCAATATGTTACCTAATTTACAAGGAAATTTACCTAATTGGTCAATATTTCTAAATAAGTAATATAGTAAAATATCTTTTTTTTTTATATATAATTTATGTTAAAATGTATTTGCTCTCACAATATTTTACAACTATTCTCTTTGGAATTTAAGTAATAAATATCTTTTGATTATAATTATTATCACGTGTTATTGTATATCCAAGTAAATTATTTTATAAATTAGGGTCGTTTTACAAATTTTTGATTGTTGAATTATTTATTATTTATTGACTAATTTATCTTTTATACCTATATGTTTATCTTTCTAAATTATGAAATAAACATTTTTTATAAGTCATATAATAAATGTTAAGTTTGTTATCTAACCATATCTATTTTGGTTGTATTATTTTTTATAAAGGTGAATACAACAATTTTTTAAAGTTTTTTAAGCTAATAAGAAAGTTTTAAAATTAACTATACAAATTTAGGTGATTTGATAAAATGATTAAGAATTAAAATACTTATTTCATATTTTGTGAGAAAAGTGACAGACAAAATGTGTTTTAAGCTCGACACTCCAAATTAAATAAACACATAAATGTAAGAAATCTGTACAAAAACGGTATTTTTAAATTTTACTTACCTAATAGTTTTCTTTTCGTTAGATTTTTTAGATTCTGGTCTAGCTCTATTGAGCACCTTAATGAAGTCAGTTGTTTTTGCTCGCATACAGGAATGTATATATGCTTTTGTGCACTTAATATGGTAATGTAGATAGTCACGGAACATATGAATCAAATCAATAGTATTTTCACGGGCTGCACGATTAGTGTGTCTCGGGAACAACACTAAAATTATTAAAGGTAAATCAATTATTCTATTTTTTTAAATAGGTTCATGATTTATCAAAACTAAAATCAAATTAATTTCTAAAAAAATATATACATAGTTATCCAGTAGAAAAATTATTTTCTTTTATATATAATATTTTTATGTCTCGAGGACAATCCAATTGTCTAATTTTCTTACCAAATGTTATATATCCTACTTCATCACCAACACGAGCATTAGTATCTTGCAGTTCAAGGGGTGGTTCTTTGTGTGAAAACAATACTTGAGGTGAAGTTTGACTAGCTCGCCTGCCTTCTCTCAGTTCTTGCATAAAAACTTTTCCTAAAACTATGTCATCACTATCTCTGAATACTGTACTGAATACAACAGTTACACGATCTGCTTTTGCTTCCACATACCTAGTACACAAGAATTATTACATAAATATTTGACACATAAAATCAATTTTCCACTCACATAGTCTCATCTTCTCGGTAATTAATCACAGCTCTTTTATGGCCTTCTTCGCCCTTTTCTTGAAAGTCAAAATACTTTTCAAATACTGAAGCGAAACAATTACGTTTAAACTGACCAATTTTTTTTACTAATAATTCCCAATCATCAGGAATTTTTTCTAGGTCAACTAGCAAAGAAAAATTAAAACCCGATTCTGGTTCTGTGACGTATGACCCATACACACGGTTTAATAGTTCTGTTGCCCCGTGCTGTTGTAGTTCTGCATAAAATTTCAAAGCTATGCTCACCTGCCACATAATACATATTTATTTTACAGATCAATTTTCAATGACAGAGTTAAACATTACACTCACCCTAAGCTGATTTTTTTGGCCTTCTAAATTTGAAATGTGGAACAATACTCCCGCATAATCTGATATGTATATATTTGTGTTTTCCGGCTTGTTTCTACAATGCAAATACAATAAATTAAATATGAATAGTTTATGTAGCATATAATTCAGAAGTGTGACATACCCTGCCAAAGCATTTTTAATTCTCACACTGATGGATTCTTCAACAACGCGGTTATTTGTTTCTAACAATATCATGATTTTACTGGAAAATGGAACAAACGATGATACAAAGACTAAATATACATTTAACAGTAAATAATTTAATTGATTAAAATTATTAAAGTTTACATGGGCGAAATTTTTTTTATATAATTTATGGATAAATTGTCAAATAATATGACGAATCTTCTCGGATGTTATATCAAATGTTTTCATTCTAGATAACGCGGCCGGATCAACAGTATGTCTGGTGGTAGAAATATCAAATATTCCGTGTGAATAATTCTCTCCAGCTAACGCGTGTTGGTCACCATGTACTCGCACGTGAATGATGACATCACAGATTATCTATATCTGTACCATGAACATATAGGGACATTTCATATTGTTCCGCAAAACACATGTTCCAATGGACTTTTGTTCCACAAAAAACTTGTTCCAAGCGTGGAACAAGGGTTTTGTGGAACAAATGTCCATTGGAACATGTGTTTCGCGGAACAAAAGTCCATCGGAACAAATATTTTGTGGAACAAAATCTCTCGAAACAACAGTCTAGTTACTAGTTTGTGGATCTTAATAATAATTTTTTTGGAACAAAAATGATTTTTTTTAAACTACTATTTGTTCCACAAAACGTTTGTTCCACAATATATTTGTTTCCACTTATCCAAATTTTACTCGGTATTCCACAAAACATCTGTTCCGATGACCTTTTTTTCCACAAAACATTTGTACCAATAGACTTTGTTCCATAAATATTTGTTCCACAAAATATTTGTTCCAAACGTTGTCCAAAGCTGATAATGATATTGAACCATGGTCACAACAAAGAACAATATGGTATAAATGGTTCACTAAAAAATTCACTATCATCGATTGATAAAGGGAATTTTCTTATCATGGTATTAATTTTATTCAGTTTTGGTTTGTATTTTTTAACTGGAAATAACTGGGTTCTAGAAAAGTACTTCTGAAATATTTTAATGAAATCTCCATATAATTTCCTTGCGATAAACTATATATTTACCCGAGTATATTTATCCTATGTTTGTCGTGTGAGAATTGATTAATCAGTCACCTCATCCGCAAACGGACGGCAACAACTACGTTTCCCATTCTTGTTTAGCTTTAGAGGCGCCGGAACATGTCAATATGTAATTTATATATTATATAAGTAGAAAAAAATTACGAAGTTGGGTACCTTTTAACAATATAGCTATGAATAAAAGCCATTCAAAAATGCACATTTAGTCAACAATTTTCAAAATGGATCAATGTTTAGTAAACTCATTTAGAATGCCTTATGTCCATTATTTATAGCATTTTTAAAAGCTTATAAATCATTAATTTAGATGATTGAGATGAAAAATGAATTATAACAATTATAAAAGTTTATTCAATTAATTTGTGTGCTTTTCTTGAAATAATTATTTCAGTTTTATAATAACTATATAAGGTAAAATTAATTTGGTGTGTACACGGTAAATATTTTTGTGTAAGCGGAAATTTGGTGGACAATGAGTGTGTTATCACTGTATTGTATCACGCGGTAAATCGGAGTGCTCTAAGTGAGACTTTCCCGCTTGAAACATTTTAGTTAGGTACCGCGGAAGAGCTGGCGCCTGGCTGTGAACAAAATATTACATAATATACCTTTTACAAAATGTCTACTATCTTAGAACTTATAAGTTTTAAATCTACAATCATCAATGCTTGAAACCTTTTTAAACACATTTTAACACATATCTTATAAATTATAATAATAAAGTTTATACCTAAATAACTCTTTTTATTAATATTATATTAATGATTAAGATAAACCAGTAAATATTAAATAGTAATACACTGTCCACTACAGTATACATCTACATAGACACAGTACTTTTTGATGTGACCCATTGGTTAAAAATTGATCGTTAATCGCGTTAGCAATCCATAAGCCTATAAAAAAAATGGAATGCTTTCCGCACAAAGGCAATTATATTCCAAAAAAATGTAAACATAATATGTAAAATCTTTTTAGTTTTTACCTATTATCTTTACCAGTACCTCACCTAACCATTTTACTACTTGATAACAATAATATATTATATATAATTTGAAAAACTCGGAGCAACAAATTCATTCGGTCAACTCCCCCCCCCCAAAAAAAAAAAATATCCCTTATTAATTTAGATATATTACCCATATGGGTTATTTTAAATAAATAATTTTGTTAGCCCCCACCCCCAGAATTTCAACCCTAGTTGCGCCTATGGCAACAATAGGACATCTCCTTATTTTGGTCAAAATTAGTTTTTGATTGCACATTAAATTGTCATTAATGCATTATTACATTATTAAGAAAACAAATTGCGTCGTTTGGTGCAATAACCAGAAAAATCTGATTGTTAAATACAGATATATCATATTATAAAATATGGAGATGACTTGTTTTTACACTAAAAATATTTAATTTATTATGTGAATAATTCCATAATATATGCACATACTGTATAGGTAATACATATATATTATAAATAATTAGACATCTCTCGCATAGTCGCATCTCCGACTCCAAGTTTTATTTGTTGGTTTTGAAATCATACAAATTTTATTCTGATAATTTGTTACTACTTACTAGCCACTGCAGGCTATATTGCTATAATAGGAGTAAGTGTTTGCTACATATAACATATACAAACAGAAAATTTATTAATTTGAGATGTCTTCTTGTTGTTGCTCCCACGTCTTCATTTGTTTAGTACATACACTATAATATTAGGTATATTATAACTTATAAGACTATTCACTTTTAAGAGGACGTGATACCCGCATGTGTTGTCTCCGTCTTACAAATGCAAAACATAGCAAATTTTACGCTCAGCAAAACAAGTGTAGCTCCGTTAATTTAAAAATTTGAGTAAATTGACCTCTTATAAAATCTAAAGGTAAGACTATTATCTAGACAACCTTATGGGCTTTTTATTACATTTTAATTTTAAAGCGAGTTATGAGTACTTTAAAATGTACGAACAATTTACAATATTAAAATAATCATAACTCGCTTATAAATTAAAATATAATAAAAAACCCATGAGGATTTCTAGATAATAATCTTACCTTTAGATTTTATAAGAGGTCAATTCACTCTAATGTTTAAGCTAACGGAGCTACACGTGTTCTAATAAGTACCTATATTTGATGATATTATTGTTAATAAAGTAATTTATATATTATAACCTATTTACATGGAACATTATTTTAAATTTTCAATCTTTTTTAACATAAAAAAATTATTAAATTTTTAAATATCATAAATATACTATATGCAGATAGCAATTTTGTGTAGTGATAATAATATTATTATTATTACAGTACACAATTAATATTGTTATAAAAATAATGTTATTATAATAACATAACTATCCAACTAACATAGTATTTTTTCAGTAATTTAATATAATAGTTATAATAGTTTTACTGTATTTAATTATTAATAATAATATTATAATATTTTTTATGTATGGTAATAATAATATTATTTAACAAATATAATAATTAAGGTATTATAATAAAGAAAGTATAATATTATTATAATTATGAATCTTGAACATCATTTAATACCCTTTGAATAGGAATCAGTATAGATGGTAGTTATAGTATTATATAAAATAAAATAAGCTACCTGCCAATTTTGCTCTATCGGCTGTTGTAAACCT
>JANEHU010004421.1:0-13483 GCA_027563435.1 Nasonovia ribisnigri
TTGTTGTAATGTACTAAAATGGTTACTTGTTGTTGTAATGACTGGTCACCTTCACACTTCTTCAATTGGTGTGATAATTTAATTTCTTTATTACAAATTTGTATCTTTTAAGTTATGAAATTTCCATTTTATTCAAGTAAAAATAATTTTGTGCTTGTAGATGATTATTAATTTATAAATATGTTTACAGTTTAATAGTAACTTCTATACAATATATTAGTTATTTGAAAACAATGAATGTTTGATATAATTTGGTTCTGAATTAAAGTTTTTATCTGGTTTTTTTACATAAACTACCTACAATATTAAAATATTTTTGAATAAAACAAAATGTTTGAATCTTCATTTTATTATGACATTATAACTAAACTATTAATCGTATATACTTTTATAATAGCTATTTTTTCTTATCTACCACATGTGCATTGACATTGATATACATATTTTGTTTTAAATAAAAAAAAAATGTTTAATACGTGTTAACTTATTTACGGTCTGGTTAGCTAGGATTTTATGTATTATTCAATAAATGTATATGTATTGAGCCCCTGGCGTGTTCTAACAATCCGCAAGCTCTTATACGTATATTTTAATGAACATGTTAAATTACAAACCAAAATCTCAAACATAAATGTTTGGGTGTACATATTGGCTAATTTGCATATGTAGTGGGTACATGTTTGTTATTCCACAACAGGTATATTATATGTCTACATACAACAGAGTTATACGAAACACGTTATTAACAGTTAACAAGTTTATAATGCGATGTGTAGTAAAGGATATTTAAAAAGTAGTTGTTATATAGTGTATATAGTTAATTTTATTTTTATTTTGGGTTTTAAAATAATTTTCTGATCAAACAAGTTTTATGTAACTTAAGTTATTATTGCTATTAATTTGTGATGTGGTAAATATGTAAATAGCCATCAATAAATATAAATTACACTGCCCGAAAAATAATGAATAAAAAAAAAAAAAAAAATTTTGTTCTTCAAATATTATATAAGCATACATGCTTTTTTTATGTTGTGTAAATAAAAAGTTTTGATGATTATAAATTAAAGAGAACAATTTATAAAAACATTACAAGCATAAAATAATTTTAAAAAAATAACTTCACTATGTGTTTTGTTTTATTTTCTCAATTTGTATTATTATGAACAAAAAATTATGAATCTTTACAATTTATTTGTGCTAAGGTTGTACCATTTTAATCTTTTGTATAGCAGTTAGTAAAATATCATCCAATATTTATGAAATTTTTTTTATTAATCCAAATAAAAAATCAAATTATACATCATAGTTATCAAATTCAAATAATTTACAATTAAGTTATTTTTGTATTGTTTGAATACAATCCAAACATGCGATGGTCTTTTTTACATTTTCATTTAATATAGTTAGTTAGTTTGGAATCTGAATAAAGCAGAACCATTCTGTGAACTATTTAGATCCAGAATTTATCTTTAACTTTTAAACATATATTTATATATAATGATTTCATTATAATATATTATACAAGTATTATCGTTATTCAATGAAAATTATTTTACTTTTTAACATTAAATGAAATTGTTTATTTCTGTACGATTACAGTTATAATAGTGTATCTCGACTAATCGATATTATGTGACTTTTAATCAGGCTATTTTTTGGCCTAGGGTACTTATGGTTATTCCTTCTGGCATATGAGTTGGTGAATATCGATTATGATGAGTTCTAAATCTATGCCAATTTGTCGTTATTAATGTTAATATATTATAGTAGGTAAACGGTTTTTAAAATAAAATAAAAAAATAACAACTTTTTTTAAATTTTATATCATAATATATGCTATCTATGTGGTATGAAAAAATATCCTTTTGAAAAGTTTAAACTAAAGATTACCATTTATAAAAACTTTGAATGCGTAATATATAGTTTTGAATTGATAATTATTTATAAATATGATGGACTCGGTGTAGTCCAAAGGAGACGTGATAAAGGTACAACAATTTTACGCAATGCAAAAGAAAATAACAGGTTAACTGCCATGGCTTTTTTTAATGTTTATAACATGTTGCCAAGTGCACCATTTCTGGTACACGGCTGAACATTATTATTGAGCCACATCTACCATTTAAGGTACATTCGATTCATTGACCATTCATTGGCCATTTGCATTCTGACAATGTCATGTGATGGAGAGTGGAATTTAGGTTTAAAATAATGTTCCTAACTTGAATGAACATTAACCACCATCAACATTATTAAATTTTAATAATTTATAATATAATATAAAATAATATGATGACCTAAATTTTTAATTGAATTAATAATTATTATGATATTGTTGAAGATTGTCATAAAAGGTCTTGACTTTTGCAGACACGCAGTTACTCAAATGAAATATTTATTATGTCATTATGAATAATGATAATATGAAAGATAATTAAAAAATATAAATGTATCATTTTTCATCATATTTGCCATGAGCTGATCATCTCCTATGTATACAATTTGTACAAACCAACAGTGTGACAAATCTCCTCTATGCATATATTATGAAGTATATCAGACAAACATTTATATACAGTTCACATGAGAGATTCATTGTTTTGAAGGATTAAGGTTTCTGTGATAACATTAAAATTGAAATCTTTATCATTAGGTTGTAATTTTTTGATTTATTTTACATAAGAGGATTTTCATGTCCTGAGCGACATCATGTTTAATTTAATTCATTTTATGAAATTAAAAACCAAATAACTTCATTTTGACGAGAAATTCAATATGATTATGGAACAATGGAATAATAGAAATTGTTTTTATTCCTTTGATGGAAATGAAAACATATTATTAGGTAAATAAACTAACCTATAGGTATATTCAAGAAACCAACAGATTTTTGACTTTGAGGCTTATTAAGCACAGTACATTGAAATTAAAACAATAATGAAACGAATTGTTTGTCATACCAAACTCAGAATATTTTTAACATCTGTTGTAAAATTAAATATATAAAACAAATAAATAATCGACTAACTTAAATTATAGTAAATTAAAATGTACGACATACTTCTAAAAAAATTTTTTCCGTTAATTGTTGTTACATATGATGTAGCATTATCTTTATTAAGCATCACATTTGATCCTGAATAAAGCTAATTTTTGACTAATTGATACTGGCCATTAATTGGATTTATATTCATCAAATAAGTTTGCATAACATAATTTCTCTTTAAAAACCCAAGATGATATCTTTATATAACATGACAACCATTTCATGCAAATCAGTTATGACCACTCCTTGAGTCTGGAAATATTGATTAACCCTTTCTGGACGAAAGCTTAAAAACATTAAAAATATAAATTTTTTTTGGTTAATTTCGATTTTTTACCTATATCTAAGATAGGGTATTAAGAAAAAAATCTATTTTTTTTGATCCTTGATCCTTATTTTATCCTGGGACTCAAAAGTCCTGTCAGTCTTTTACGGTCTGGACTTATAAGTCCCGTCAGGCATTTAGGTTATTTTTCTTATACATATAAACAATACAAAAAAAACACGTTTTCCTAAGGATTTTTTTATTTTAATTTAAAAAAAATACAAACGATTACAATTTATAGAAAATTTTATTTTTTTTGTATACTTAAGATGTTTTTTTATAATTCATGATACTCAGAAAAGCAGTTTTTTTTTTCATTGACACATAGATGGACCTTGCAATACGAGCATTTTGAATGTGGTCTTGACTCAATACCTTTATTGCTGCATACTTCACATCTTCCACGTTGTTTTCCGAATGTTGGATGATGGATACCTAGATTTCCAGTGCGGACGTCTCTTGGCATAGAATAAGCAGATTTTCTTCTTTTTAAATTTTTTTGGATTTGAGCTGGTGATTTTTTTTTCTGTGGTAATTGTTTGGTTAGTCTGCCCTGTTACTGCGAAAAGCAGTAACTACAAAAATCATATTTTCGGGAAATTGAACTTTTATGTTTTTGTAATTTTTTTAATAAATTTAAGATTTTAAGTATTCCTTTTGACTGAAACAGATGGAAATTTATGCCAGAAATTTAAAAATGCTATTAATTTTGTGATTAATAAATTATTTTTGACAATTTTCACATAATAATGCAGTTACTGCGTTTTACATTAGCATTACCCGTATAATAACATATAGTGGTACAATTTATAAAATGCAGTATTATCAATATCATATAACACTGCTAATAGAAAATGCAGTAACTACAACAATTATTAATTAACTCAAATATTAAAGAAACTTCTCAATCATAAATTTTAAAACTTTTTATTAAAATAATACATTGTTTTAAAATAAATTCATTTAAAAAAAAAAACATAACTTTTTTTGTTTAATTATTAAAACAAAATAAAACATAATATAAACACATATTACAAAATAAATAACAATATATTTAGTTTTTATAATATAAGTAAAACCTAATGAAAAATAACATAAAAAATGCATTGTTTCCTATTTTTTCGCATGCGGTGCGGAACCGGCACGGCGTGGCGCTGCGTCGGGCCGTATTTACCGTACGTCAGCGCAGCGTACAACCTTTTATTATTATTATAAAACCAATTTTTTAAACTAAATTTTTTTCGAGTTATTACCAGGTATATTACGTAAAAACGTAAAATATAAAAACAATTTTAAACATTATAATTATTTATTACAAGACTTAAAAAGATCCATAGAAATTTAAAAAAAATCAGTCATAAAAAAAATATAAAAAAATAAAAAAATAAAATAAAATTAGTCATACTCAGAATCAGTGTCTCCCGTTATTGTCAAAACACAATGTTCCATTTGATCCAGTGGCGTATTTAGGTTTTTGTCATGGGGGGGGGGA
This sequence comes from Nasonovia ribisnigri, assembly GCA_027563435.1. Lineage (NCBI taxonomy): Eukaryota > Metazoa > Arthropoda > Insecta > Hemiptera > Aphididae > Nasonovia > Nasonovia ribisnigri. The sequence continues at coordinate 4,864 of JANEHU010004421.1, forward strand.
TATGACTTTTTACCGTAATTACTAACTTGAGGGGGGCTACGCCCCCCTCACCACCCAAGTTTCCAGGAATTATAAAAGCTTATTAATATTAAATATACTTTCTATGTTTGCCAAAATTATAATACACAACACATTACTTGAGATTAAATGTTTTATTAAACCAAAATCAAATACTTATTAGTTATTACAATACAAAATCTAATTTTCTTGCTTTTTTTGATAATTCATTTATAACTTCTTCAACTGATAAGTGTATGTCTCGATGAATTGACAACAATGTCAATCCATTTAAACGTGTCTAAAACAAATAATGTTATTTATTTATTAATTAATTTATTTATTTATAAATGTAAACAATTATTATTATATAATTTTATTATATTAAACCTCTTTCATTGTATTACGCAGATAGGTCTTGAGGCGTTTTAAACTAGAGAAACTTCTTTCCGGAGTTGCCGTTGAAACAGGCAAACTAACAAATATTTTTAATAAAAAACCGGGCAAGTGCGAGTTGGACTCGCGCACAGAGGGTTCCGTACAAACCTGTAGGTATATAAGTAAAAGTTTTTTTTATTTTTATTGCAAAATGAAATTTATAACATAAAAATATGGAAAGCTGGAGGATCATAAATTAATGACAAAGGTATCTTTATCGTTCCAGTAATCCTTCATTTTATATTAACATCTATCATTTATTTTATAATATAACAAGGGCAAGCTTTTTTATCAAAGTTATTTATTTACAGTTTTTTAGTCACTATTTAGAAATCTGGTACAAAAATGTTAATTAAGAATTAAATTTGAACCAGATTTGTAAATGGTGACTGAAAAAGGTATGATTAGTACCACATTGAACATTGAAGTTCGAAAAAACGTTATCTATAGTTGTACTACTTCGTGTAGTGCTAGTGTTTATTAACGGAAACATGTTTAGGGATGAAAAAAATGTGGAAATTCCATTTTGGGGATTCATTCTAAAATCGATATTGAAGTCTCCCACAGCAATCAGACGAGAACATGATGTATACCTATTGAGGTTGTTGTCGTATATTGCTGTATTTATGCATTCTATTGCAACATTAATTGGACATTGTGGTGACCTATATACAGTTATCACTCTGACATTAAACATTTCAAAATGCAAGCATTCACAATGGCCGTTTGCAGCGCCTGGGTTATTTAAATAATATTTTTACATGATCCATCTGTCACGGCATCTTTGAGACTGCGACGTACATACGCGATAGATCCCCAACCTGGATTTGCATTAGATATAGCTGGACCATCGGATTGCGTTGACATAAAAGTTTGATTTTGTTACAGTTTAAAGGTATTATAGACTTAAGTATTTAATATGAATTTTAATTTAATACCTCAACGCGTTCATGAGATAAGGAGTAGTAACTTGAAATTTTCAAAATTGTCAAAAATATTTTTCAAAAATATTTTTTTTTTTTATATGATGAAACTAAAAATTTACGGTTTTCGTAATTTTTCCTATATCTGTACTATATGACGTGACTTCGTACGAAATTTCAAGATTCTAAGTTCACGGGAAGTACCCTGTAGGTTTTGATTCCCGTGCGAGTTTCGAAAATTTGCGGAAATTTGCGGCCTAAATGGCTGTATCTTTTGATTGCGTTGGCTTAGAAGGTTGATTTTTCTACAGCTTCCAGGGACAGTAGACCTGAGTATCATATACAAATTTCAGTTTGATACCTCCACGCGTTCCTGAGAAAAACGCTCTTGACAGACGGACGGACGGACGGACAACAAAGTGATGTTATAAGGGTTCCGTTTTTTTCTTTTGAAGTACGGAACCCTAAAAAATGGATATTTGGATATACTTCTTCATCGCAATTGTCTAAAGCTTCTAATCCATTTTTAGTTAGGTTTAAGTCACTAGAGGCCAATTTCAATTTCCACATCTTGAGTTCAGCAATAATATTGTTTTTATCAATTGCGGGGGAATATAAATCAACCAAATGTTTAATTTCATTCCTGTCTTCGTCACAAAATTTAGAATGAAATAAGCATTCGAAACCTAGTAACATACAATTTAAATTATGAATAAGAAAAATAGATAACATTTAGATGTTTACTTAGATGTTTAATTATTAACTGAATGTTGAAGTATCTTAAACATACCCCTTAAAACATTTTTATGGTTTAAAAAACGATCATTAACTTCAGATATAAAATTGTCCAAGAAAGGTAAAAATTTAGTCACTCTAAAGTACTGTTCATCAGATGTCATATTTTGAGGGTTCGCTCGATTTGTTAGCTTAGTTGTAATTCTTTTACGAGTAATTGTATTTCCAACCAAATCAGCTGATCAAATTTTGATCAATCATTTCGTCTATTATATCGTCGACTTTCCAAATTTTCTCTTCTTCTTCGATGACATGTTTGATGAAATTTTGCCAGTTTTCTGATGTCACCCTTTCAATTGCCGTATGAAGAAGTTGGCGAACGTCGTCGAGCTTGAACGTTGTGTTTTCGCGTTTCACGTAACCTTTTACCATAGCCCATGCCAATTCGATTGGATTAAATTCGCAATGGTAGGGTGGTAATCGGAGTACGGTGTGTCCTGCGCCTTCAGCAATTTTGTCAATTACGTAAGATTTATTCCGTGGTAATTCACGTACTTTGGCCATCAGTTCATGCTTCAAAAATGGTCTGTCAAGGATAACACCTTTCGATTGAAGCCACTCCGATAATTGGGCTTTATTCCAACGCGTACTCGGATATTTTTCCAATTTGACGGAATGGTATGGTGCGTTATCCATAACGATAATGGAATTTGGCTCAAGTTGAGGTAGAATAGCCTCAAACCATTCTTTGAAATTATCGCCATTCATTTCATCATGGTAATCGGCGCTTTGCTTTTTGGATACAAAGCATAATAAATTCCTTAGATTATGTTAGTACATTCATAATATACTATATTACATTTTTTTTTTCAATTAATTAGTATAGTATTACAAATTCACAATAATATTTATATAAAATATACAAAAAAAAAATAGTTTTTTTTTTCTTTTCTAGCGTAAACCCTTACATCAACATAGTCAGTAGTCTTTTAATAATAATTTTCTTAAGGCCCAAAAACCCATACAACATCATACATGGAGCTCTATCCGTCCTACTTCTCAGAGTCGAAAAGTGTATAAAGCTACATAAATGCGCGGTTATCAAATCTATTCGTCGAGTGGCTGTGCCACAGTGGGTGTTTGGCGTTGAAGTCGCCTGCTGAAATTTGCCATTCCGCACTTTGGGTTAGTAAGTCCAAGTCGTTTGTTGTGAGTGTAGCGCCGGTTGTATACCGCTGAAATAAGTATTTCGTGGTTGTTAAGTTTGACAAGGACGGAAGAGGTTTGAATAGTTGTGTTTAGAGTCATAGGTTGGTGAACGATGCGTCGATGGATAAGAACGGCAGTGCCGCCGTGAGGGGGTGAGCCACGGATGGACGGTAGGTCGTTTCTGTAAGTGAAATAGTTAGGAATCTTTAGCGCGGTAGAAGGAGATAGACGAGTTTCGTTGAGTAAGATTATGTCAGTTTTGAGATGAAGTGCGAGAGCTTGTAGTTCGTTGAGTTTGTGCTTTATGCCGTTCGAATTCCAAAAAAGAATTTTTAGTCTGATGTCTGGATGGAGACTTTGTTATTTGCGGATGACTTGGCGGTCATTGAGTTTGGGGAGAGGTTTGGGAGGGCGTAGATTACCGGGGTGATCTTACGCCAGGAGCTGAAGTTTAGGATGATGGGTGGAGGTCTGGAGTTTGTTGGTTTGGTCGCAGGTTTGGTTGCAGGAGAGATTTGGGAAGTAGTGGTTTATGGTACGGAAGTTAGGTTATTTTTAGGTACGGATGGTGAAGCGGGTTTAGTTACCGCAGTTAGGGTAGGATCTTTGTCGGAGGTACAGGATGTCATGGTGCTTGAGTCCGAAAGGGACTCGATTGTCTCGGAGTCGGAAGAGTTTGGCGGTGGTGAAGGAGAGGGAGGCGCTGAGCGTTGGCGTGCTAGTTTGCGGGCTAGGTTAGAGGCGTTACCTCCTTTACGCTTAATCGATTTACGACCGCCCATCGTGAAAGTGGCAGTATTTTAACTGTCAATCTGAAAAGAGCTTTTTATTGGGGGGGAGTGAAAGTGATGAGTGAAGGCGTGGGTGGTGTTGGTTGGTAAAGTGGAGTAGGGGCGCTGTGGCAATGTGGGGGCGCGGCCCCACGACAGCTGTAACGGAAGGACGGTTTCTGACGCTTCCGCGTCGGCTCACCTGTGGGCGCTGGTGCCTGTTGTACGAGCGGTGAAAACTGCTGATTTAGGCGCTGGTGCCTGTCGAACGATGATCGAAGCCGATCGGTGGGCGCTGTTGCCTGTAGTGGAGCGCTAAAAACGGCTATTTTATTGGCGCTGTTGCCTGTTGGTAAGTTGGGTCTTGAAGAGAGCTGGGAGTACTGGACTGTTACTGCTTCGAAGACTGAACTGGAATTACTGACTCCTTGACTAACTAACTATTAAATCATTCTGTATTCTGTTACTTGTGTAGCATTTTTTGGAGCCTCTTGTAAATGGTCTTGAAGAAAAACATCATATTTTGTCAGTAAGATTACAAATCGCCATCTCTGATGAAACATAATAGAAGACACGACTGATAATGGCCACATAATTTTTTACATCTTCTGGCTGCTTCGGGTGGTTGTGTTTTACTGAATCTCTGTACATTTTTAACATCGTGTGATCTTTGGGCAACTGTTTATGTAAACCCTTCATTTTGAGAACGAGTTTTACATGGTGTTGAAAAAAGACTTCAGACTTCAAGGCCGTTTCATCAGTGTCATCCATCTTTCTAAAATATGATTTAAAGTTTTTAATGTTATGGTTAATTTGTATGTATATTTATTGAAACTCACTGATCAATCGCCGGTTCAACTGTAACATCCTGTGTCGTCTTTGACCGTTCTTTGTGTACTCTGGAAACCAATTCAATGATATAAATAAGCAATTTTAAAAATATGAAAAAGTATTATTTTTTCTTGAGAGATATTTACCGATATGTGTTCAACACTTCTCGATCATCGTCCTGTGTTTATATCATTAATAAATGACGACTGAGGTGATCCATTGCGTCTTCTAACCGGCACACCAACGTATGGTCTGGCTGTGTCGAATTCTCGCTACGTGGAAATGTATCGTCTTCATATGGGAATTGATTGATAGCATTGTCGTATATTAATTGTACGTGCTTCTTGTAAGTAAATACGGTTGATGGTGTGGCATAGCAAACCAATCGTCGATGAAAAAAATAAATGAAAAATATTGTTTATAAAATATTGACAAGTCCGTATGATAATAGGATATATATGTTTGGTAATGTTATGTTATGTTAGACTCACGCATCAAAGTACTCAATAACGAATTTATATTGCAAGAGTAAATCGGACCAATGCCTCTGCAGTATTTCTGCTTTTTCCATTTGCTTTTGGACATGACAAAATACTCGACTGATACTGCCAATACAGTTTTGTAAATAGCAGGATATGTATTTGTCCTTATTCACAGTCTTCAAAAGATTGATTAACGGGTGGTCATATGATAATTTATTCTGGAGACCTGCAATTTTAACACGCGCATGGTTTGACTGCGTGATGGGTTTAATCTGAAATTTCAATATTCCCATACAATGTATACAAGTCGAGACAATGATTTCTAAAATGTAGGAAACTTACGGTTTGGTTGAGGTACTCGGAGCTTCAACAACTGGTTGCTGACCGCTGTATGCATACCCTGGAAAACAACACGATGATGTCATGGATGTACAAAAAAAAGCTGTATGAAACAAAAAGAAAATATTCGTAGCTTAAGAAGAATGTACCGTTCTGCTTCGACTGTTGGTTCATCTAAAGTATTGGGAATATCGTTTTCCGGTTCTTGTTTTTTGTATTGCGAACTCAAAGTCAATGGAGAATATGCCAATGAATCCACACACATATTATTGGGAGATATGATAACATCGTGCTTTAGGCGTGCTGAGATGATATCATCGGGATCTTTTATTCCGGGCAGGTCCCACTTCCCATTACATGGCACCATTTGACCAATAGTACACAATCTGACAAATATGAAACAATAAGAAAACGGTAATTTTTTTTGTTAAATATTGAGGATAGGCAATGCGAACTCAAATGCATGGTTTGTTAAAATATAAGCAACCGTGCCGGAAAAAGTTACTCGCGTGTGTGCTATTTGCATTCCATGATCTGAACACCATAATTTACCAAAAGCATTTTGTATATCCGAAATCCTGACCAATTTTATACCTTTTCTCAAAAACTTTGACTGAATATCTGCCAAAGCCTTAGCAGACTTATCGCTTACGAAATCTTCATGTTTTTTGATATGGCGAAACATGTGGTTATCCGATGCGAAATCACAAAATGGGCAGTATTTTACAGGCTTTGAATAGTCAAATAGAAACAGCTATAAAATAAATACCATGGAATAAGAGGTAAAAACACTTACCTTATTCAGAATAAATTTACTTTGGGGCAGTTTCACACCAAAGTCACACCGACGAGTTTTTTTCATGGCGGGAGGTGAAAGTGATCTATCGCTGTCATCACCCGAAGAATTCTGCAAAAATAGCAAAAATAGTTTTCAACTACTCGGCATAAAAACAAGCTTACGCTTACGATAAGCGAAAACGCTCTCAAAATTCAAGACCTAAAGCGATTTTCGCGCTCGATACGCTGACGGAAGCATTTACTCAAAAAATAATCTATTAGTGCGAAAAAACTCACAAAAAAACACAGCAGAAAATCTAAAATAAAAATTGAACACAAAGTTCAATGTATGCCTGTAAATAAGTTGTTCTATTAAAATTGGGATGAGGTAAGAATATTTGTATTTATAATTCTCTGTACGATTGTAAAATTTTGTAAGGGATTTTATGCTTTAAATTTATAAATATTTCATTTTTCATAGCAAAGATACAAAAAATCATCAAAAGCTTTACAATGGACTTATACAACTTGTGTATAAAAATATAAGAAATATATTCAAAACATTTAATTTATATATGAATTTCATATTTTTAAATTTGAATTATTAACGATTCGTTAATTTATATATTGCTTTATGATTTATTGTTTTTATTATTCATACCTCAGGTACAATAATTGAACACAAGGCTCAATGTATGTATGTAAATAAGTTAGTCTATTTTTCAATTTTTTTATTCCTTAGTGACAAACCTGTTAGTGCTGATTTCCACACCGCCCTAGGGATATTGCACAGGGCGCGTTTTTTTATCGTGGTTCTCCAATAGGCCTAATCCACTGTCTTCATGATGTTCGTCGTGTTATTTGCGCGCTGTACGCACACACCGACGGACCTAAGTTAAAGGTGTGTATGTTTGTATAGCAACTAAAAGGAAGCGGACAGGGCCGCCGAGCAAGACCAGAGAGTGCTAGTCTGTGGTGGATGTGTGTAAGCTTAAAATTATTGGACATTATTATAAATAACAAACCAGCTGCTAACCTATATTGATAATAATATGAAATCACGATAATTAGACGAATATTATATGTGACTGTGTGTGTGTGTTTTGTCGGTGGCGATGTCTACAGCGGCCCATGGATCTTCAAAATCTAGTTGCTGCTAATCAACTGACGTCCCCAAGGTCGGTCATTTTTTAATCTGGCTCTCACAGGCGTCCGTCTGAGAAAACATGCCATTAAAATACATTTTAATTCACCAACAGCTTTTTTCGTTTCCAACTCTGGACTTGCTTAGAAAAGTTTTCTAATATCTTCTGAACCCTTTCACTCATTATAAGCAGAGACTTCTTGTCATCCGTCCAAAATGTCTTGCTTAAATTGCTGGCTATCTGCTTCAACTGTACGGCCCCAAAATCTGTAGCAGATATGTATTGCTTCTTCGCCACTCGTGCTAGCACCTCGGCCCGGTCTCCAATTAATGACATAATATGTACCTTTTCTATAAGTTGTTCATACTTTCGACGTGGAAATGGTAAACCTTTTGACATTTTTTTAATGGAACTCAGGAAGTCATTATAGCTCGGTGGTATAAAATCTATAATTATTTCCAGAAACTGACTTGGGCTAAAAACATAACAAAATTTGAATAAAATTAATAAAAATATATAATTATTTTGTAAAATAACTTACTTTTCGAACGCACTGCAGGTCATCAATTCTGACATTTTAATATTTAAAATTGACTCCCTCTGATGTATGGCCACCTCGGACGTCCCAACACGGTAGTGTGTCGTAGCCATATGCATCTGAATGTTGCAGTACGGCCGCGCACGTGACTCTGGTAGCCTCTTGATGGTAAGCCACCGCTGTCTAAACCTGCTTGCGGATCATCTTACCAGATAACTGTATTACCTCACCAGGGATTTCATCCTTGTGGCTCTGGTACCGAATGTCTTGTTCTTTAATCGTTTTATTAATGCTGTTGAAGATTTTGACCACCTCTTTTCCACTGTTCGAAATAATAAAAAAAACGTTGTATTGTCGCAATCACGGACACTCTTTCGCAGCTGGCAGTAACTTAGATAACCAAATAGAAAGATTGTTTAGAGTAAAATATATTTTT
>JANEHU010004422.1:0-30076 GCA_027563435.1 Nasonovia ribisnigri
AGTAACATAAATAAATAAAATGTGTTTACATAATTTTATTGTAAATATAAAAACATTGATAACATAATATTTATATGTAATAACAGAACACATATTAACATGTTTTACAGTCTTCAGTTGCAAACTTAAATTATTATTTATAGTGAAATGTTTTAAAGCAGTTCCTACCCTCTCCAATTCTCCATGACACAGTTTTACGTTGCATTTTAGGCAAATTACACTTGTTTGCCCAGTTGAACAAAAACGACACCTTCCTTTTTTGGTAAAATCAGGACAATGGTCCACTTTATCATATCTAATTTCATCATATGGTCTTGGAGCAATTTTATTTTTAATTTTTTTGGCAGGAAAATCATAATGTTTTTCTAATGGTCTACGTCCAAGTCTAGGCTTGTCTTTAATTGTCAACGCGATGCTATCTCATGTCTAAACTGTTTCAGTCTTTTTTGTTTTTCACCTAGTGCCTTACAGTCTCTACGATATAGTATCCATGCATTGTTAACACATATGTCTAACATTTGTGAAAATAATGACATGTACCATTTGTGTGATTTTAGTCCAGTTCGATAAAGAGCCACAAACATGTCGGCTAAATCCACCCCACCCATATGGGAATTATATTCTTTTATAATATTTGGGTATGGCACAGGGATCCTTTTTTTCTTTTCTTTAGAGTATCTTTGAATACAACTAGTATTTTATGTGCTCTCAGAAGTATATGAACTGACTAAGCAAACAACTTTATTATCTAACCATTTTACTATGGAAACTTTTTTTGATTTATCACATAGAGAAGTAAATGAACCTCTTGACTGTTTTATCATTGTTTTGTCATCAATAATGGGGCAACCACGCAGATGCTGTTTCCTCAAAGTTCTTTTTCGAATTCATTCGCTAAAATTTCATTATATTCCTACAGTTCAAAATATTTTTGTATCCAAGCAAAAAATATATAAATTAATATTTAATGCCGATGCCTTCGTGGTATAAGAACATGGTTGCCTCTCATTGTTTTCTCATTGTGAATACAAAAACAGTTCACTGTAAGCTGTCGCAAGTAGAATGCTGATTGAATGGGAACTTGCGGCAGCGACAAATTTTGCATATAATCCATTGAAATGATCGCGACACTATCATCTTTTTTGTACAGTTCTATAAATTCTGTTTTTTTTGAGTAAAACTTTTTAGCTCTCCGACAGTGAACCATTTTTTCCGCCGCTACGACACGTTTTTCATTGAGTTCTTTACTTTTCAACTTTATGGTCATTTCCTCGCATGTCAGACATATGTCGACTTGAGGACGTCCAAAAGTTAATGAAAAATGTTCATGAAACACTTTCGAGTAAAAAAAATAGTTTACAGGTTCATCTGGGTAGACTTCCTTGAACATTGAAAACATGATTGAGATATCTAATTTCTCACTGAGATATTCTCTTATTTTACTGGCATAATGTGTTTGTTTACGAGGAAATGAATTTATGTGCTGAACAATTTTCATTATTGTCTCCGGTGACTTTGCATTCCCTGGCTTTTGTTTTCCACGCTGATCTTTAGGTGACTTATTCTGTTTTAATAAAGAAGTTAAACGTCGAATCCTTCCCTGTTTTATGCCGTGTATACCCAAAAAAGCATTTTGACATACCACGTACATTTTTGACGACGTGTTTATTCTATATTTAAATTGTTTGTCGTGTAGCTTTGTTTTCGCGGGAGTGTTAAGACGTTCAGGTTCGTTTTCAGCAGGATTCAACTGTTTACGTGGTCTGCGACGTTGCACATCTTCCAACGATATCAGTGAAGAAAGATATGCATCTTGTGCATCTTTTGTATCAAATGACCGAAATCGTTCATATATTTCGTTGCGGTCTCCAACAACGATTCGTTTATAACAATTGCAACGGCAACTAAACAAATAGGAACAATCAATAAATTAAACAAGAAATCGGGAAAAAAACGTACCTAACAATATTTTACTTACGTCATCTCTTTTTTTGGGGAGATAGCCGGTATCGATTTACCTTTCCAATTAACATAATCCTGGCCCTTAACTCGAGCATTACGAATTACCTCGGATCTGTACTCTTCAGTATTACGTACACCTCTCTGTCGTCTTCGCGGTGTTTCCTCTGACGATGACATTTTACAGAATAAAATAATATTATTAAATTAAACACACTAAAGACTAAGCACAATATGACGGTGACAAATTATGACAGTATCAATACTATAAAGTATAAACAACAGAATCAGACTATAAAATAATAATAATATTAATTATTAACAGTCCGTGGTGGCGTGGTGATAATCAGTAGTAATCAGTAACTAGTAATCATTGGTACATCACGTGATGTAGAAGAGAAACCGGCAAGATACACTTATCCCAATTATGATAAGAACTATGTCATATCATGGTACCAACCTTGAAAATAAAAATCCCGAAGTATTCTTTTTACTAGAATAGAGACCGCTCTTGAATAACAGCGCACTCTAGTGGACAATATAATTATATTATATTATTAATTAATTATAATTAGGTATATTATATAATATATTTATATTTATATTATTATATATTAGGTATAAAAAATTTGATATTTGAGCTAATTTATTTGAAAGTAAAGCGTAATGTTCTTATTTTTGGATTCTATTTCTATAACACATCTTATAAGTATAATGATTTATGACACATTTATAATGACATATTGATATACCCCACTATACTGACCCCTTCCCAATTTCCCATACAGTGCTAATGTTATTCTAATTATAATTATTATTTATGTAATAATATTTAAAAGTACCTATTCGCTATTTATAAACTTACAATGGATATAATAATAATATATAGAACGGACTACGTTCCATACAGTATATCACCATGAGCCCAATTAAATTCCCATTCAGAATTTTTTTCAATATTTGACGTTGGTAACAAAACATATTCCTTATCACGATTGGGATAACTGTACCCCGCCCAAGAGAAACAACGTAAGTCCAGGACTACGTAAGTCGGCTATACTGATTATTTACAGTGGTGCCACCGTCTTAAAATTGAATATTTATTTTACAAATCTTCAAGCGGCCCTCACACGATCAATATTACTGACACTATGAATATTGACAGTATTTACTTTACTGACAGTATAGTCCTCAAACGGTCATTACAAATTACAGTCAATACTCAGTATTTTTTACTTTCACAGTAGTTCAGACCGATTGTTGTCTATTGATACTGTAAATTATTCAATCAGTTTAAATAGTATAAATATTTTTAAATTGACAAAAATGGATAAGAAAAAGGCGTGTATTGCATTTATAATTGCTCTTTCTGTAACAAAAAAAAAACAGACAAAACGTAAACGATGGATAAAAGAATGGATTGCTAAACGAAAAGAGTACACTCACTTAAATATTTTAAATGAAATAAAATTATCTGATCCAAAAGATTATCAAAACTATTTTCGTATGAGCGATGTTATTTATAATCAACTTTTAAACATGCTAAGACCATTTATAACCAAAATGGATACGAATATGAGAGACAGTATTCCTGCAAACGAAAGGCTTGCAGTAACTTTGAGGTACTTGGCGACTGGACGTTCATTTGAAGATTTAAAATTTTCTTCCATTATATCACCAACAACAATAAGCATGATTGTAATTGAGACATGTGAAGCAATAGTTACTGTACTCAAGGATCTTATTCAGGTATATAAAACATTATTTTACTTTTAAATTTAAAGTAGTTTTATATTTTTATGTGAGATAAACAATATATTTTTTTCAAATTTTTAAACAAAATTAAACAGTCTTATTTTAAATTAATAAACAACAAAACTTAAACAATATATTGTTTTCAAATTTTTATACAAAATTAACACTCTTATTTTAAATTAAAAAAACAACAAAACTTGAACAATATTTATTTTCATAGCTTTTTTATAAAAATTGAAAAAAAAACAAAATTAAATACTTAAAATTAAATTGTATACACTATGACTGAATTAACTTTTTTAATTATTTTAAAACAGTATATTTTTTCAAATTTTTAGACAAAATTAACAGTCACTTTAAATTAATAAACAACAAAACTTAAACAATATATTGTTTTTAATTTTAAAACTATGCTTTAGTCTTTACAATATTACAGTCTTTATAATTTATTTGAGCAATCAGTGTTATTAAATAAAGTCACAATTTAGTATTAATATTAAACATCACTTCCATTCCAGTTGCCATAGAAATTTTGTAAATTTGTTTCTGTCAAAACATAGTCCTGTGATTGCATTGTACCAATTGAAGATTCATTCCAACTATTTGCTGTCATAGGAGTAGATGAACGAGTGCAGTCTTCTTCGTTTATTTTGACTGAGTTTCTGTGCAAGGTTCCAAGCTGTGCCTCAAACAAAATATCATTAATCGCTTTCTGAGCAAATACTTTTTGATTAGGAGTCAGGGTTTTTAAAGTATTTGCCCAAACTTTGGCCTGGTCTAAGTCTGAATCTTGTCTATTTTCTTCTTTTGATAAATAATTACAAGCAAGTGAAAGTAATTCATTTTGTTGACTGATAGTAGATTTGGATTTTTTTGGTGACGGCCGAATAAAAGTAGGAACTGCATTTTCTGTACATTGATTTGCTTCACAAGATTCATTGTTTGGTACCTTAAATATAAATCGAAGAATTACAAAAAAATAATATTTTGTTAATGTCTTACTAATAAATTTAATTATATGATAATTTTAAAAGTTTTAATTGTAAGAAATGTAAATAACTTTATAATAATAAGAAAAAATAAAACTTTTCTATTAGGTTGTTATTTTTTTATTTATCATGAAACTGTATAACGACTAATTAGTCTATTTATATTAATTAGTAATTTTTTAAAGCTTCCGCAGTTTCCTGAAGCATGGAAAATTGTTGCGAACGATTTTAATTGCAAATGGAATTTCGGTAATTGTTTGGGAGCCATAGACGGCAAACACGTGAACATAAAAAAACCACCTAACTCGGGCTCCATGTACTACAATTATAAAGGTATAAATTATAATAAAGGTATTTAATTATAATAATTATTAACTATTTTTTTAATATTATTCAGGTACATTTAGTATTGTCCTGATGGCGATAGTTAACGCGAATTATCAATTCACTATGGTTGACGTTGGAGCAAATGGTAGAATATCAGATGGAGGCGTACTTCACTATACAAAATTTTGGGAAAAGTTTGAAAACAATACGCTTAATATTCCACTACCGTCATGTTTACCAAACACTAGTGAAACATATCCATATGTATTTGTTAGTGATGAGGCATTTTCATTAAAATCTAATTTAATGAAGCCATTTAGCCAACATGAGTTGACAAACCATCGACGTATTTTTAACTATCGATTATCCAGAGCTCGGCGTGTTGTCGAAAACGCTTTTGGAATACTAGCATCTAAATTTGGAGTGTTTCAAAGACCAATAAATCTTTGCCCCGAAAAAGCAGTAAAAATTACATTGGCTTGTTGCTACCTACACAATTTTTTAATCGAAACAAATCAACAGCTGTATTGTTCAAGAAGTATTCTGGTCGAAGAAAATTTAGAAACTGGAGAAATAATTAATGGTTATGAAAGAACAGAAAACGTATTAGGTTCTTTAAAGAAAACTCCTATTCGTAACGCAAGCGAAGATGCAAAATTGGTGAGAGAAAAATACTGCAATTATTTTAATAATGAAGGTCAAGTTCCATGGCAAACAAATATGATTTAAAATTATATAATATATTACAATATTATAACTCTTATTATTATTTATTTATTTATATTATAAATTAAAAAGTGCCAACATAATTACTTTACTTTTAAATGTATTGCATCTTATATTTAAAATGTATGTTGGTTTTTACTTTTTTTTGTGTGTGTAATAATAGAAAGTAAAAGAAATGTACATATATTTGTTTTAGTTCATACATTTCATTTTTAGATTATAAACGTATAATAACCTATAAAATAAATAGGTATAACCATTTATTATAAATACAACGAATACGCTGTTTATAATCAATGGTAGGTATAACATATGAGCAAATATTTAATAATAAATTATCTTACCGCTATCTCTTCGTCTCTATTTTCAACTTTATCATCAATAATGGAACATACACTTTTAGTTGGCTTTTCCAAATCCGTTAAGAATGATAATTCTTCAAATAACCAAGATGATGGTTGATAGACGTCGTCTGTCCCAGCTCCACTTCTTTTTGAGTCGTTAATTTTTTTCAATTCTTTCCGAAAATTGCTTCTTAATGTATTAATTTTTTTTTTTACATCTTCAATTGTAGAGTCATTTTTCAAATGTTTATAATAAAATAAGAGTTTTTTATAGGCAGAATTTTTTTTATCTCTATTGGAGTACTCTTTACAACGAACATCCCACAATTCGGGCAATTGTTTGTACTCTAAAATAAAATTACGCAAAATGGACCGATCGCGGCATTCGCGGGTTGTGATTTCACTTCCGTCATCCATCGCTGCGATGTCAATACTGACGAAGTGTCAATATCGACCTCACACTATCAATATTATCATCAGTAAACAAATACTGACGACTCGATATCCGAATTTTTCATCAGTCATCAGTATCGTTTTTCCATACTGACAGTACATCAGTACTCACATTACACGATCAATAATACTGTCAGTATCAAAAATACTGTCAGTAATATTGATCGTGTGAGGGCCGCTTCACACATGATCTGTCTATCATTTGATAACACATTCCACGCATTATCTCAATTTGTGATATTTTGTGACTTACATCGTTTCTCAAATAAATGGTTCATGTTATATGAGCACTCTTTTGTATCGAAAAGTTGTCTTTTAAATGCAAATGTAAAAAGCGGCCAAGTATTTGTCTATTTGATGGTAGTTTAGATCCAGTTAAAATTTCACTTGTGGTGCCAATCAAATAAATACCACGATTTTTTGAATTCGTATAAGACATTACATTATGTACTGTACTAATGTGTTATATTAAAATATTTATTTAAATCAATTACATTGTAAAATGTACATACCAATAATTTAAGTCAATACTATTGAAAGGTCTGCAATCTGCATGTGTGAATAAGTGAATAATTGATTGTCTTCAGAAAAAAAAATAATGAATTTAACTTCACTTTAATATAATAACAAACAAAATTTAACTCACTGGCATACGAATACTAGTAGAATGATACGAGTATTAACAATTTAATAGTTAATATCAAATGCATCAAAAACTGTTAACTGATATCGGTTCATATTCCCGCCAAATATTAATTTTTTTTTATCTATCATGAATATTTTCATTGTAGCCAATAGTCTGATAATAAAATGATTTTTCAAATTCCGCGAAAATAATTGTACAAACATAATGTATCTAGTAAGATACAAAATCTATTTAAGGAATCCGAAATTTCAATATTCCCATACAATGTATATAAGTCGAGACAATGATTTCTAAAATGTAGGAAACTTACGGTTTGGTTGAGGTACTCGGAGCTTCAACAACTGGTTGCTGCGTTTCTGACCGCTGTATGCATACCCTGGAAAACAACACGATGATGTCATGGATGTACAAAAAAAAGCTGTATGAAACAAAAAGAAAATATTCGTAGCTTAAGAAGAATGTACCGTTCTGCTTCGACTGTTGGTTCATCTAAAGTATTGGGAATATCGTTTTCCGGTTCTTGTTTTTTGTATTGCGAACTCAAAGTCAATGGAGAATATGCCAATGAATCCACACACATATTATTGGGAGATATGATAACATCGTGCTTTAGGCGTGCTGAGATGATATCATCGGGATCTTTTATTCCGGGCAGGTCCCACTTCCCATTACATGGCACCATTTGACCAATAGTACACAATCTGACAAATATGAAACAATAAGAAAACGGTAATTTTTTTTGTTAAATATTGAGGATAGGCAATGCGAACTCAAATGCATGGTTTGTTAAAATATAAGCAACCGTGCCGGAAAAAGTTACTCGCGTGTGTGCTATTTGCATTCCATGATCTGAACACCATAATTTACCAAAAGCATTTTGTATATCCGAAATCCTGACCAATTTTATACCTTTTCTCAAAAACTTTGACTGAATATCTGCCAAAGCCTTAGCAGACTTATCGCTTACGAAATCTTCATGTTTTTTGATATGGCGAAACATGTGGTTATCCGATGCGAAATCACAAAATGGGCAGTATTTTACAGGCTTTGAATAGTCAAATAGAAACAGCTATAAAATAAATACCATGGAATAAGAGGTAAAAACACTTACCTTATTCAGAATAAATTTACTTTGGGGCAGTTTCACACCAAAGTCACACCGACGAGTTTTTTTCATGGCGGGAGGTGAAAGTGATCTATCGCTGTCATCACCCGAAGAATTCTGCAAAAATAGCAAAAATAGTTTTCAACTACTCGGCATAAAAACAAGCTTACGCTTACGATAAGCGAAAACGCTCTCAAAATTCAAGACCTAAAGCGATTTTCGCGCTCGATACGCTGACGGAAGCATTTACGAGTAAAGTTCATGACCGTACAGTTAGGTTTTGTGCGCAAAAAATACTATACCAATATAAACGGTACGAAAACCCCCGTGGATCGCATTCATTGTGTGTTTAAAGACATTGTGCCGGAAAAATACAAAATCCTCATGCCCGTGTTCGGCACATAGGGAAATAGTTCATAAATATCTAGAACTGATCACTAGCAAAGATATCACATAACTATATGGCGCAGTACTATTGTTAAATACCTCAGGTACCTCCCAAGTAACAATTTATCATTCAACAATAATGAGCAAATATTTATTTACCAATGTTCCAAAAAATAAATATGTATTCAATATTAGTTATTGATTAAGGAAATCTTTTTTAATATTTATCAATATTGAATAAACATTGAATGAACCAAAATTATATATTTATTTATATTTATTTGTCAATGCATCGTAAATATTTAAACCAATTAATTATGCAATATTTAAATATAATATTAAACTATATTTATTTAAAAATTTAAAATATTTTATATACTTTTAACACTAATTTATATATATATAATGAAAAAAAGAATATATCAGATAAACAAATTTAATATAATATATTTTATAAATCACTTTATTCAGAAAAAAAATTACATCTGCTGCTTATCTTATTTAATAATAAGTATATAATATAATTACAAAATTAATCAATTGTTTTTTTCCTTTTTTCTGCAAATGGGGCTTGAGCCAAATATGTTATAATTGGTTCCTCAATTTCATGGTCACTTATTGTTTTAAATTTCAATTGTCTTTTGATAGACTCTGAAAAAAAATTAATGCAAATTATAATACAAAATAATATTACATATATATATTGTATATTAATATATTTGAATTATCATTGTTATAAGAACTTAATTAATAATATGAGAGATTTCCTGGTCAGGCTTCCTCTTCAAGTACAATGAATATTATATAGATGAGTGGATTACAGTCAACAAATTATATTACACCGGATTAGACGGCCCGTCAGTCCCTGTGATGTTTTGAGGTAATGATGAGTCGAGAGCAGCCTGGAGTTTTGATATCTCGTTACTGTCCAAGAGAATCTCATTCCTCAAAGCACCAGTCGTTTTGGTCTTTGCACCTCCAAACAGAGTGACAATCTGCCTACATTTAGCTTGGAGCTCAGCAGACAGATCGGTTCTAGATATCCCTTGATAATTCTTGAAAGAGCTCTTCCCTTCCATCATGGATATCTCGAAAGCCACAGCCACGTATACCCCTAGTTTCGAATGTTGAAACACTTGTAATTTCTCCGGCGGATACAGAAACTTGCAATAAGGTGCATCTTCCCCCATGGACTTGAATACGTTAACAGCGGCAATCAAGTTAGCATTGTGCTTCGCTAACCCGTGCCATGTGAGTAATATAGGATTCTTGAGAAGAATCCAGTCATATATAACGGAAAATCTGGTCAATTCAGCCATGGAGAAGTACACCATAGTAATTTTAGCCACTGGGGCTAGTGCGTGTGTTGTCCTTTGAGATAGCGATTGTATTGCTAGGAAAACTGTTGTCTTAAACGGGAAACATGAGGCCATTGTGTGGTTTACTATGTCCGCGAATCCTAGCTCCGGAGAGAGAATCATTAAAGCTTCTTCATCATCTGCAATTTGACAGGTTGTTGCATATGATCCTCTCCTTTTTTTGAGCCACCCTTCTATATTTGCTGTTGTTAATCGTTTTGTTATAAAGTTCCAATAAATCCCGATACAGACCATAATAGTAGCATGATCAACCTCGCAATTAATGTATTCATCATCTGTATACATTTCTGGGTACCATTGGGAGATCCAAGTTTCTGTTTCCTCTGGGTTATATAGTATGCAGTCAATTCCGGATTCAACCAAGCTTGTCTTTAGCTCACGATCCAGGTTCTTAAAGCTTCCTCTGATTATGTTTACATATAAGACCAAACAATCTGAGGCTTTCATCGGAAGGTCTTTGGACGCTAAGAAGAATAACGACTTCATGGTCTCTATATAATCTTCTTAACTGCCGGGTATCTCCAAAAATGGAATCACCCATTTACCTCCAGCAAAATCTGCTATATTCCTGTTTATGGTATAATTGGTGTTCGGCTCCAACCTTTCCGCATTAACTGTAGACGTGTATACATGCTGGACTACCTTAATGGTGTCCACTGCTCTCTGAGTCATCTTGACTGGGTATATTGAAATTACAATGATTTGTTTTATTTTAACAATTGGTTATCTCTCCTGTGATACCAACTGATACAATATAACAATGAACTTCCTCTGATTTGATTTTATAATTGTCTCTGTGAGACTATTATATTATACCTTGTGTCCGCGAAAACTGGGTACCTACACTCTATAACTCATTTACCTATATTAGTCAGTAGGTACCCTAAACATATTTTAGAATTCCTTCAGCAGAAGATTGATGATCCAAAAGTCTATAGTTTATTATATCTCACAAACAGAATTCAAAAATATACATAGGGTGGTACTGAGTAATTTGGGTCATTTAATTATACAGTGTACCTGATTTTCATGGACACAAGGCAGGTATATGGACACATAATTAGTGTGTTATTTTTAAAAACTTCAGATTTGTAGATGCTAATCAAATATTACTGTAATAAATATATAATAGATATATTTTAATATATTACTTAATAAAATATGTATATTCTACTAACAGAAATAACTTAAGAATGCGCTATACCCGCATGTGTTCCTTGCTGTCTTACAAATGCATAATACATAACAAAATGTACGCTCAGCAGATCACTCTTAGCTATGTTATTATAAAAATTAGAGTGAATTTACCTGTTATCAAATTTAAAGTTAAGAATATTATCTAGTAAACTTCATAGGTTTTTTATTAGATTTTAATTTTGAAGAAAGTTATAAGTATTTTAAAATTGTAAAGTCAAATAGAAATTTTTTTAATTTTTAATTTTACAAAAAAAATGTTAAAAAAATCTGAAAATATTTTAAATGTAGCACAGACGACAATTAAAAATTTAAAAAAAAAAAAGTTGAAAATATTCAGTAGAACAAAAGTAATTGCAATTGTCAGTTCATTGTGAAACACCCTGTATAATGTAGATTATTACCTAGTATGTTCAACTGAAGTACTCATAAAAACTAAATCTTCCATTTTTTCATCTAATGGAGTTGATGGTACATTCTTATCACTAGAAATATATAAGCAACTTATAATAATAATAATAATATAGTAACAACTTAATTGCTTTAAAATTAATAATAAAAATAAAACATACTTAAGGTATGATAATTAGACACTTACCTATTAAAATTAGTTGGCATGGGTACTGCATCGCTCAATAGTGTGTTTTTGGACCACCCACCATAAAATGTTGAGGATTAAAATGTCTGGAACAAATTTTATCCCACTTCCCTGCGTTATTTAAACCTAAGGAATCTAGCCATAAATATCGTCTTCGATCTTTTGGAAATCTTGTATTTAAAAAAAAATATAATAGAAGAACTAAGAATTTATATTAAATGTTAATTCAATAAAATCCATACTTACGAATGAAAAGACAAGGCATCGTCATTATTTTTAGAAGTGGAACCACAATATAAGCACTTATAAACCATTTTTTTTTTTTTTTAGAACCAATTTGAACAAAAATTTTAATATTAAAATATCAAAATTAAATATTCAACAATTTTGTTTATCATAAACCAGTATCTGTAACCGCATATAACCAGTATGGTAACTAGTAGACTCTTCGCTCACAGTATACCGTGTGGCGTGTACAATAGGTATAGGGATGTCCTATCCATGTATATATTATCTATGGTCGTGACCGGTTCACGTTCGGCGGCGCGTCGCGCGCATACCCCATGACCCCACCTAGAACCGCTGGTTCGCGACGGTCGCGCTACCACCGTCTGCTCGTTGCGAATGTGAACTATATACAGCCAGTTCCAAATAACACTACTCTATTATAATAATATACGACGTGTTTACTCTCGCGCTAA
Organism: Nasonovia ribisnigri; assembly: GCA_027563435.1. NCBI lineage: Eukaryota > Metazoa > Arthropoda > Insecta > Hemiptera > Aphididae > Nasonovia > Nasonovia ribisnigri. The sequence goes on from JANEHU010004422.1 coordinate 12,564, forward strand.
CCGTTTACGAGGAATTTATTTGAAATCGGTGTATACTTGTCGTACAGTTTTGATTGGTGATGCGCGAAAGCGGTATATTCTCTTTAGAAACACTGTATATAAGCTTAATATCATACTAATCTTTAATCTATGCTTAATATTATATAGATCACGTTCATATGTGAACTATATTCACCTTTATACTATAATAATATACTATTGTCAATTATAAATTATAATTAATATTAATAATATTGTAGTAGTTGTGTACTCAGCTTATTTATTATATAGTTTTATTGTGTAGTATGAACAGTTAGGTACCTATAGGTTATATATCTATAGATACTGTTGAGTAGTTTCTTTATGTTATGCTGGGTTGCAAAGTTGGGGACAAATCGCTTGTAGGAGTGTTATGTCTTATGTAGAAATATTGTTATTATTTTTATCATAATATTAATTAATTACAATAGTATACACTAACCTAACCGACTATTATAATATTGTGATAGTAGTAAATAGATGTTATAGAAGAGATAGGACTTGGCGCTGGGGCCGTGTCAGGGGGGCTGACCCCTCTGGCCACCCCTGGGCCTTGGCTTTACGCCACTGCATAAAAGTATTTGAATTTCAAATACAAATAAGTCTAATACAGTATATTTTAATAAATACTTTCCAAATACTTCATTCAAAAAGTATTTAAATAAATTTTGTCAAATACTTGTATTCAAATACTTTACAAGTCTTTATAATATAATATAATACTGTATATTAAGGTTCACATCCCCTAAAATTGTTTTAATGTTCATAAAAGTAATAAAATTATAAAATTTTATAATTATTTAGATTTTTTTTTTATATAAAGTTTGCAGATATAGGTACCTATGTGAAAATCCTCATCTCCATCAAAGTTTCCATTGTCTATTTACATAAATAGTATATATTATATACAAGTATACTACTATCAACTATTGAATAAAATAATATGTTTATATGTATTAAATATATTTTTTTTTAATATTTATTAAAACACAATTAAGTAACATTGATATTTATTTATTTTTTATTCATTATTAAGTATTGAATAATAATTGAGTTAAATATATTTTAAAGTCAATATTTTATAAATATATATGTATATTACAATACATATATTAAATTTAAATATATATTAGTTACTCGTGAATATAAAAAACTAAATATTAAGAATTTAATGAAAATTAAATATTTATCAATCTGTATGATTGAAAATGAAGACCACGGAGCAACAACAAGACATCTCCATTTTTACAAATTTTTCAGGAGAAACAAAAAACCGTTTTAAAAATGAATAAATAGTTTTAAAAATTTACAAAAAATGTATTCAAATATAGTTGATTTCATAAAAAAAATTGCTTACTTAGTATAAAATAATAAAAACAATGTGTTAAAAAACTTTCTTAGTATAAAGTTAACAAAATTTAAACAAAAACATCATAATGTCAGTCACAAATTGTATATAATATCACAACTTACTTAGTATAAAATAATAAAAACAATGTGTTAAAAAACTAAACTTAAACAAAAACATAATGTCAGTCACAATTAATTTTATATAATGTTATTTATTAATACTTTCTTAGTATAAAATTTTAAAAACAATTTTTTAAAAAATATAAATAAATACTCCTTGTAGAATAATGTAGGTAAATATTGAAAAATGACATTCTACTAATCTTCATTAGTATCCGAACCGGAATTTTCAATAGTATCGTTTTGAATATTTGTTGATTGTAGTGCTATGTAATACCACAAACTTTCACTAGGTACATATTTTGAACTGAGATCTTTTATATCTTTGAGCTTAGCCAGTTTTATAGGTAATGGTCCATTATAAAGTTTTTGCGATGGTAGTGGAAGACCTAATAATTGGGTATTTATTTTTTGAAGAATGAAATTTTCCTTAGCTGTTGAATTTACTGAGATACTAGCATAAAGTCATTCATCTGTATACTCCATGTAACGATAACTTAAAATAGAAAATTTAACTATGTTTCTATTAGTTACATTTTTTTTAAACAAATTTTAGTGTGATCTGAATAATTTAATATCATATCTTGATGTACTGGCACAACAGAAAATTTTTTACAAGTGCTTTTTATAAGACTTTTATACTCTTCAGGTAAAAACACACGTTCTAGCTTTCTTCTTTTTTTTTCTATTAACCCAAATGCCCGGTCACAGGGAAGGAAACTGTGACCAGGTTCAGGATAACGGTGAACAATTTTTTTTAACCCAAATAAGTTTCCCATTGCTAATGTGTATAAATATTGCACAAGGCATTGTTTTTATTCTGAGCACTGCAGTTGTCTGTAAAAATAAATACAGTTTCAACCTGGCTGTCCATTATTTCAGAAAAATAGTGGTGAAGAAAACTTATGACTTCATTTTGGCCTTTACGTCCTGTCGCTTCATCATACAGAAAAAAATATGACTTTCCTGATCTTCCTGAAGTTATGCATAAATTATAAACCCAAAGTTGCCTTTTGTAAAAAACATCTCCACATGGGATATGTGGTAGAGGAAGATTATGTTGATAGTCAAAAGCCAATACCTCCAATTTATTTGTATCAATTTTTGCTTCTAATGTTTTTTTTTTAATATCAGCATAAAAACATCGGCCTTCATAATATGTAATTGTTTTTCGGTTTCAAAGTTTTTTTTAGATGTTTCATCAACAGCTGTTGTAATAAAATTCTGTAGTTTATCACATTTCTGACAAGTGTCAGAACGGGGATATCCAAATGACAAATTGAAATTAGTCAAAAAATGATTACGATAAAAATCATATGATACATTAGGTTTTATATTTGTATTTCCCTCTTGAATACTTTTCCAAGTATTCGATTCATGTTTTATCATGTACAGTTCATACATTTTGCTTATATTTAAATCAGCTGATAAATACCGTACACTTTCATTTTTATGACGACTATTATGAGACATACGTGATGGAAAACTATCAATGTGTATTTCTATTTGAAAAATTACTTGATCTTTCTTTTGATTTCCTCTTTTTATTTGTTTCCCTCGCTTATCCACAGGAGATGGTACATTATTTTGTATACATTTTATTATTCTTTCCACTCTAGATTTACCAATTCCAAAAAATGAGCAAAGTGCAACTTTACATACAATTTTTTCTGCTGAACCAATGCGAATTTTATAATAACAAGAACATTTTTTTGGCTTACTATTATTTTTTGGTCTATGTCTATTAACTGTTTGAACTTTGATCAAACCAGCAAGATATGTGTCTTGTTTTTCTTTATTAGCAATGTTATTAAATGAATCTATAATTATATCTCTTTCTGTATTATTAAATTTAGTAAAACATTTTCTATTACATTTACAAGGAAGACCTGTAACTCGAGCCCTAACATGTTTTCCACGTAAACTAATGTGTGGAAAGACCTTGGGCCTTTGCATTTTTCGATACATTGCGTCTCCATTTATTTACTTGTCGTACTTTTTATTTACTTTTACGTACCTCACTGTCACTTTGTCTTCGTTGGAATCTTCAATAACTCGTATATTATCATTATATTCTGTATTCACATTACTATTATTACAGGCAGTCGATATTGATGGTCGATTGATCATTTCATTTTCGTAATCTGACATATTTTCAAATTCGGAGACTTCAATCGGCGAATCAGGATTATAATCAGAATCGTTAAAAAAATCATCAATGCTCGAATCATTTAAACTTATATCACTCATGACTAAACTTATATGTATTTTATAACAAATAAAATAATACTAAAAGTAAGATCACAATCAAATAAAATATATATTTTAAATAAGTAATAAAATACTACAACTTAAAAGTAACAAAATATACCAATTTTATTTATTAAAAATATTTAATATTTTGTGATAATATTCCTATATTATCATATAAGTTTGATATGGAAAAAATTGATAAACACATTTTTATACAGTGGTACCATTATACCTCCGGAGATGTCTTGTTGTTGCTCCGTGGTCTTCAATTTTGGAGTTTTTAATTTTAGATTGCAAGTGTTACATAACGTTTTTAGTAAACGTCCCGACAAGTGATCGTGATGTGCAGTTTTACAGTTACGCTCGTTAAATGTAGCACTGCACAAGTCGCACAGCGTTTTGCCGTCGTGCACGCGGCAATCCTCAACACTCATAATAATCGGTACGTTGACTTCCTTATATAATCTGGCTATCTTATCGGCCACACCGAGCACGTCGCGGACAAAACGTTTTGCCACATCGTCTTCGGTCGCTGAACCGCGGAAGACGACGGGGGCTCTCGGTATGTCGAACTGTTCGAACAACTCTGTCGGTACCCCCTCCGCTGCGACGACTAGGTAACCGTAACTCATGGGGTGGTGCGTGTGTATTGCCGTGGTATTAGCACCTTGTTTCCGAGACGTTTTCAGTAATAAGGCTTCGAAGTCTGCATACACTACGAATGGCAGACGCTCCGTCTTACACCACGCCTCGAATTTAAGCGTATCCCCCTCTTTCGGCATAAGAGGTACAATGGGTTTGTGCGCACCGAACAGTAAACGGTGCTGGGCCAGCGCCTGTTCACCGTGTAATTTATATTTTAATGGGCGGTCCTCGAAACTGGCGAAGCACCGTTTGCAGTAAAATAATCGATGTTGGTGATTATTTTTTTGCGGGGCGGCTAGACGCGAAAAATTCGAAATGAACGCATAATGGCTGTCACCGTCCTTTCCGGTGATTAGGAGCAGGTCGAAATGATCTGCCTTATCTTCATCCGCGACGCGCAGCGGGTACGCGACAGATTGCGTGGACGACTTTTTTTTTTTATTTTTATTATTATGTTTCTCGCTATTTCTTACGCCGTATAAATTAACGCTCGTCCCAGGGTTAGACTTTTCAAATAATTTTATCTCCGACACAGGGGTGGGGGTCGATAAAGCAGAAAAGTCATATCAGTGTTCTTCCCTCGTATAATTAGCGCCTACTACCGTGCGATTGTCATGTGCTACGTGTTTGGCGAGGATCGCCCACTTAAAACATTGCCGGTCAATATTTTGAGGGTTGATAACAGCCTTCCGGTTCAGAATACTTTCCGGCAACGGTAAGTACGACGATCCGGGATAGGCGTGTACTCGTATACACCCAAGAGCAAACCATCGATGTGCGATAACGTGAACCCACTGTATTTCCCGGCGTAACAATCCTCTTCGGCCAGAAGCGCGGAAAAATCACGATCGACCAACGCCTCGACGCGACGTTGCTGTGTGCATAGAGTTCTCGGGCCGCGGTTTTAAACGCCCGATTTTGAGCCGAATTATGCAAGTTGGGTATGACGTATGTAGCCTCTAATTTCAGATTGTATTTGACCGGGTTAATACGCACGCGCTCGCGTAATTTCGCGATTAGTTCGCCCTCTATTGAATTTAGAAACGCACCATAACTTGCTACATTATCGACATTTTTCCTAAAATACCACACGATCGTGCGGCTAAGCGACGCCTCAATTTCAATAAAACCCGGCGTATTAACCCTTAGCATGCGAGCATTTTTCCGTTTGACATTTTTCCTCGAATTTTCGGTGTAAGCCTTGCCTTCCTCGTTCGGTGACGGAGAATCCGGTCTCGCTAACGCGTTGGTAGCGGGGGACCCTTTGATGGACCTGGTGGTGGTGCTAGCGGCCTGTGCGGGTGGCGGGGAAACGATAGCCGTTGTGGTGGTGGACGATGATGATGAGGCTTGAGGCGGGGGAGTAGATGTGTCCGCACGGCTACTGCGAGCAGTGTTGGGAAAGATAACTTATATTTTATCTAAATTAAAGATAAAGATAATGAATAAAGGTTTATCTAAGATAAAGATAAAAGATAATCTTTCAGTTATCTAGATGAATTAAAAAGATAAAAGATAAAAGATAATTATTTAAAATAGACAATAGTATTATATAACATATGGTTGTACTAGAATTTCTATTAAAATAATTTAAATTTTAAAATACACATAAATGTATAAAAAAATTTCATTCTTGAAATAGTTATATCATTATACTTTTAATCACATATTCATAAATATGTTGATTAATTTTAGAAATACATATTGCATTAGCATTAGGTAATAATATATTTAATATTTAATAAAAACAATTTATTATATTGCACACAAAATTATTATTTTTAATTTAACAAATTTTAATCAAGTATCCATAAAAACAGTTTATAGTTAATAGGTATATAAACAAAAATCTTAAATCATATTTAGTAATATATAATAATTATTTAAAACAACAGAACCAAGTATAATTTATAATAAAATAACAATGTTACAAATCAAAATTTAAAATATTAAAACATTATACAGAAAATCATAGTTACTACAAAAAACATAATAATTTTTATAATAACAGTTCTAAGTTGAATTCATAACAAAATATCAATACCCATTAGAATTTAAAATCACAATATTCAAGTACATGTAGTCTTATACAATATAAAGAATAATTATTGTGGTCTATTATAAAAAAAATCTTTAAACATTTAAATATTTTAAAGATTTATTCTTTTTCAAGTATAATAATATTTCAAAATTATTATCGTTTAAACGGTTTCTAGATGGGCATAAAATTTTATTACCTGCACTAAATATTCTCTCAACCGGTGCAGAACTAGGTAAGGTTGTGTTATATTTTAAAAATATATTTTTAATTACTTAGTACTTATGTAGAGAGTTTAAAGATCTATTTTTTGAATCTAAATATAACAAGCCTTGCACTAGACCTACATTTTTTTCATTTTCATCAACAATTGAAGATGAAGAAATTTGTTCAAAATAATTAGAAAAAAAATCATTATTAGTAGTATGGGATGAATTAGAAATGTCACTTTGACATTCATCATTTTCATTCTGTAGACCATGATATTTACATTTTTCTAAAAATAGGCGTCTACAAACATCAATGTATTCATTCGGTATCCAGGACAATTTGAACTTTGGATGAGAAATAGCAGAAATTATAAATATTTTAGAGGATTCTTTTTCTAAATCAATGATGTAGCTAAAACGGATTTTAAAGTTGTTTAAAATGGTGTCCTTTAAATGTTGACAATGTTTTAAATGGGAAATTTTTTCTATCTTATCTGACATTATAAATAATGTGGGTAATACAACTCCTAAAAAGCAATTCTTTTCCCCTTGAAAAATGTCTAAACTAATTGCAATCGGTTCCATAATTCTTATATATTCTTCAAAAAATTATATTTCTTTATTTTTTAACCTAGGTATATTAAGTTTTTGAAAAATATTATTTAAACAATTTTTATACTGTACATAATTTATTAACAGAGTTATAAAATGAATTCCATCGAGTAATAACTGGAATTGGAAATTTACACTGTACAATATCTTTTACTATATCTGAAGCTTTTGTACTGCGACGAAGTAAGTTCCAAAATTTATGAGCTTTACCAAATGCATCATTATATAAATCTTTATATGAATGGTTACATTTAGCTTTGTTACTATCACTTACTGCTAGTAAATTAAGAGTATGAGATAAGCAACGAATTTGATTTGGTAATGTTATATCATCAAATTCACTATACATGTCAATATGTAACTCCTGTACTTCAACATTATTTATAATTAAATTTTCTTCATCTGAACTCTCAATTTCTTCTTCGCCGTCATCAAATTCATTCATTAAAATTTCTGTATCCCCAACTGTAAGTAAATTATTTGGTTCTTTTTGCAACACACTTTTATTTGTATTTGTATCGTTAAAAACTTTAAATGCTTTAGAAAAATTAGATGCATTATCTGTAATAGTATGGGTAATTTTTTCAACATTTAAATTATTTTCAGTATGAATTTCATATATTAATTTTCCTATATTTTCAAAATTGTGAGAATATTTAATTCGTTTACATGCTAGCATAAAACTACATCTTTCTATTTTATTTTCATCAATGAAATGTACCGTCATTCCCATGTAACTTTTATTGTTGGATGACCAAATGTCTGCAGTAGTGCATACATATTTTTGATTATTTAAAGTTTTCTTTAAATTACATTTTACAGTATTATATTCGATAGTTAATAGTTGCATTAAAGATTTTCTACAAATAATAGTGTATGGATTATTTCTTACTGATAAAAAACGCTCTATCATTGTCCTAAAAGATTCTTTATCGATAGTAGATACTGGGAGCATTTCTTCAACAATATAATTTAATATTAAATAATTCACCTCTTTTTGGCTTAACTTTTCACTAGTTTTGGTTCCTTGTCTGTTGAAACTATCAACTAATGACAATTGCTTCTTAGAGTTTAATTCAGACTGATTATCTACTTTTGAATTTTGAAATTTCAATTTTTCTTCATTCCATACTTTCATTTTAGCTGAATGAACTTTCTATAACAACATTATTATGACATTTAACTTTTATTAATTATTAAATAAAATACGAGTACTTACTCTAATATGAGAAATAAAATTGCCAGTTGAATGACTATTTCCTTTGATGCATTTAAAACATGTTGTGCATTTCATGACCAAGATATTGGTTTGTTTGTCTAATTTCAATACAGTGTACAAAGACGAATTTTTTTTTTATTATTATCGTATGGTATTATAGACAAGCATTACAACACAATAAAATTATTAACAAATAAACTTTGTAAAAATAGAACAAAATAATAAAATAAAATATAAAACATATAGTATAATATAATTAGTCAGCAATTATAGTAGCATGGTAACTTCTATGTGGTAGGATGATTTTCTATAGGGGAATATCAAGTGATCTCAGCCAGGTTAGAGCTGCATTCGAAATGTTGTGGATGTCGGCAATGGGTTTATTGAAAGCTCGGATTGGGCAATGTCTAATTATATGTTCCATTGTTTGAGGTGAATGGCCACAGTCGCAAGCAGGGGAGTCTTTCAACCCCCATCTGTATAAATTGTCTCCGCATCTCCCGTGTCCGGTTCGAAGTCTGTTCAAGGTGACCCATTCTCGTCGCTTGAGTGAGAAGCCTGGTACTTGGGAGCATGGGTCATTGATTAGTTGGTGACTGTCGGGGTTTGAGAGATTCCATTTTGATCTCCAGTCGTTATCCCCGTTGAATTTGTTTTCAATGAGGTCTTTCGCTGTTAAACAGACAGGTTTCCTCGACTTGAGTCTCAGAATGTGATTCGTAGGTATATCTTTATTTATTGGGAGTTTTTCATTGCACTTATATTTAGACCATTCTCTCGCTGTAGCTGTCAAGCGTCGAATATGAGGTGGATGTATGTTACATAACACCGGAAGCCACTCTGTGGGGGTAGTTTTAACTACACCTGTGATGATACGCATGGTTGAGTTAAGTTGTACATCGATTTTTGAACAATGTGCGCTATTTAGCCATACAGGGGCAGCATATTCTGCGGCTGAGTACACCAGAGCTAGAGCAGATGTCCGAAGGGTTTCGGTTGAGGCTCCCCAAGTTGAGCCAGCGAGCTTCTGAATGATGTTGTTCCTTGTCCTTATTTTTGCAGCGGTGTTTTGTAGGTGATTTTTGTACGTGAGTGTTCTATCAAGGGTAACTCCGAGATATTTAGGGGTAGGGTTATATGCTAGTATTTGATTTCCAAATGTAATAGTTGGTTGGTGTTTTGCTAATTTGTTGTTTAAATGGAATAATGAGACTTCTGTTTTTTGTATGTTTGGTTTAAGGCGCCACTGTTGGAAGTATTTTCTAAGTTTTTCTAGATCTTGATTGAGTATGGTTTCATTATTTTCGAATTTTTCATGTTGCGTAGCTACCGTAATGTCGTCTGCGTAAGCAAATTTTCGAGAGATTGTGCTCGGTAAATCACTGATGTAAAGGTTAAACAGAGTCGGTGCCAGTACTGATCCCTGGGGTAGTCCATTATTTAGTTGTTTCGTCGAGCTTTGGGAGGCTCCTAAATGGACTTTAAAATATCGATTCGTTAGCATTTCATTTAAAAGATTGTGGAACGTCAGACATTTGTTAGTTTTCAGAAGTTTGAACAATAGACCTTCCCTCCATACGGTGTCATACGCAGCTGTTAGATCAATAAACGCGGCTGTTGTCTTTTTCTTATTTTGGAACCCTTTTTCAATGTAGGTGGTGAGAGCTGCAATTTGATCCGTGCAGCTTCTGCCAGGGCGAAATCCGGCTTGTTCGATTGGCGTAATGGCGTCAATGATAGGTCCAATTCGGTTCAGTACAAGGCGTTCCAATAATTTATAACACACACTAAGGAGAGCGATTGGACGATAACTATCTGCTGCGTTGGTAGGCTTTCCGGGTTTGCAGATTGCTATGATTTTTGATTTTTTAAAAATTGTAGGGATTTTTGTATTTGTAAGTATATTATTATAGAACTTCATAAGCCACGCTCTCGCTCTAGGTCCAGTATGTTTTATAAATTCAGGGTAAATATTGTCGAGTCCTGCCGCTTTTCCAGGTTTTATCATGAGTATGGCTTCACTTATTTCTTCAATCGTAAAAGGGGCTGCTTGTGCTGTCCTTTCGTTGGATACGATTTTTAGGTTTCTAAGTTTTGCTTTTATATCCTTGGTGGCTTGTTTATCTGGTGTTGCTCTAGATAGGTTTACAATACGATTAGCTACAAGATTGGGGTTGACTTGATTTTCTTTATTTGCACTATATTTGCCGTTGGCACCAAGCTTTCGGAGAAGGGCCCATGCTTTCCGACTTGAGTGTTTGAAGTCAGTATGAAAGACGAATTAAATAGATACGACGATGTTTCTTTTTAATTAAATACTGGTTGTTGTATTTCTAAAGAATCTGGATCGTCCATAATTGTGTCTTCGTTAGTTGAACGACCATGGTCCATGTCTCCATGATGAATATACTTATCCATATTTTATTTTATTTAAGACGTCAGAAATGTACTTCAAATCTCATTAATCTCAATTTAACAGTCAACACTAAACTGTAAACTATTTAGGGTATACGGACATACGGTATATTTATATTTTATGGTGTTGGACTAGTTGTACTAGAAGACAATTTATCTAATGTTTGAGGTTAGGAGATATTGTCGTAAAGAACTATTTTACTTTATATTAAATATTATTATGTAGTTTATAAGAGATTATAGAATTTATAGATAGTAAGGAAGTAGGGACTGGTTATAACAATACGTATCATTATTGTTATTTGTTACGTATACTATTCACTCGAAATAACAATTTATTAATAAAGAAATAATAATAAACATACAATAAGCTGCTCAACTGTCGCTTCTATATTGTTCTATGTTTACACTACACATATTTAGGCCGTTCTTACAATGCTAACCGGCTGATAACAGATTTTATTACCGGCAGAAGTGTCCGTTAACTTTAACCAGACATTGTAAGAACGGCCCTTAGTAATAATAATATTCGCATTTACAAAAATCCGTCTAGTTCAACGAATTAAATATTCTGGCTAATATTAGTGGTTTTTCCAATGGTCGATTGAAGACATTAACATACATCGTTATTGTCGTTATCGATTATATTTATAATAAGCAATTATTCAATTATTGCTATTATTAGTTATTACTTATTACCCCGTCACAAGTCACAACTCACAGTTCACATATTTCAATTATTATTCCTTGATCTTTCTACGATTATGACAATTAACGGCTAAATAAAACAAAAAAATCTTAATTTAAAAAAAAAAAAAAAATTACTTCTTTGCTTGATTTAACATCTATTATCTTTCGACAGAAAAAACGCAAAAAGATAAGTATAAGATAAAGATACTAAGGATTTATCTAGATAAAAGTAAAAGATAATTTTGACGTTATCTAGATTATCTTTTAGATAATTTTATCTAGATAGTCCCAACACTGACTGCGAGTCGAGTTGACCGTCGGAGTTAAGACATCTGGCCGGGCGGGCGGCGTAGTGGCGGGGGGTGCCCAACATATGACCGATGCGCGACCTAACATACATTATTAATATTAAGATAGTGTCGTTAATATTTATAAGAGAAAAAAATTATTTACCCATTGCACCGCCTATTCATACAGCGTCGCGGAATTCTGGGGTGTTTTTAGCGATCACTATTTTAAAAATAAATCAATTAATATCCCGAGTAAATCATTGTCGAACCGGAAAAAACATCGTATGTGTAAAATTCAATTTTTTTAGTATACATAAAACTAATTTAACATATCTTATTCAAGATATGAAACAAACTAGTTTTTATACTTCTTGCGTATAAATAACTAAGAGGTATTTTCCGGTTCAAGGATATAATATTCAATGTACTTACTATGGCGATTTTGAACGTGGATACTGAGTTTGTTCCGCTGGGTAAACGTCTTGAGACATATCCCTCACGAATTAGTAGATCCATCATGAGTTTTGGCGTGTCTGTTGAGATCGCGCTTATGAACGTACACTTTTTCACATAACACACAATTAAACATTTTTTAAATATTTAATACTAGAGAAAATATTTTAACGGAGTGAGCGAGATAATACGAATGTACACCAGTTGTAGTCGAGCTGCACTGACCGTCTGATTTGTAGGACATATTAATATGTGTCTGCGACCGCACCGAATATTTAATGTGGCCGTGGTGGGGGGCGGGCGGGTGGTATAAAGGGTGTAGAAATATTTATCCTTCAGTACTACTTACCATGGTATAATACAATTTACAGTCGTAATAATATACAATTCGTACAACACGTGTCTGCAGCAATGATATCGAGGCAATCGATAATATACTGCGCGTCTACCAACGGGGGCAGTGACGTTTATCTGATAACAGGGAACAACTGAACGTTGAATCACAGATCAATATTCGAATATTTTAAATATTATTATTAATAATTCTTTGCTTGCAATGTCCGCAAACTACGGCCTTATAACAGTCAGTTAAAAGTAAAGTACTTATTACTTACTTCTAAAAGTAAGATCACAATCAAATAAAATATATATTTTAAATAAGTAATAAAATACTACAACTTAAAAGTAACAAAATATACCAATTTTATTTATTAACAATATTTAATATTTTGTGATAATATTCCTATATTATCATATAAGTTTGATATGGAAAAAATTGATAAACACATTTTTATACAGTGGTACCATTATACGGTGCAACAACAAGATATCTCCGGAGATGTCTGGTTGTTGCACCGTAATAAAAACCAGACATCTCCATTAATACGACAACTCTGTATTTAATGATCGGATTTGTCTGATTGTTTCACCAAATTACGTAAAAAAATTTTTGTAATAATAAATGCTGAAAAAACGATTTTGCAAAAAAAAATGGAGATGTCTTGTTGTTGCTCCGTGGTCTTCAAATTGTTACTTGGGCTGTTGACTTTGCTAGACCCCACGGCAAAGTATTACGTGTTTTCGGAAAACACGGCCAAAACAGGTTTCGCCATAAGCACTGTAATACTAGACCAATTTTCGCTACTGGACGTGCCATTATTGAAAAGTTTTACACACTCTAACACTATAGACGCTGAGTCGAACGGCGTTGTACGACCAGGGTCCGTATACATAAAAAGCGTATTGATCAAGGATATCATAGAAAACAGTAGGACTAACTGGAACAAGATCAGTATTCGACTGTTATTAACAATCACGTTGCGACGTTGCGTTCTTTTGCGTTAGCGAAACTTCAGTGGCCCCGATCAAGAATCACGAGACACAGGGTGGTAGTACAATCACAGAATATCAAGAGTCGGTCTGCTCGGCTACACATGTCGACAACCATTTCATTACCGAAGGGTTACGCGCTGCCGGTGCGTCTGTAAACATTCAATTCTCAAATAAACGATCACGGGTAGATAATTCGTTTTAATTTAATGTATCACACATATTTCTCGTGTATTTTTTTGAATCGATCTATGTCTATGTCATAAGAGATATGAATTCAGATATAGGTTCAGACCACGACGAAGTGTTTACAGAACCTCAAAAACCGTACACGATCGCGCATCAAGCGTCACCGTCAAACTACTGTTTACTACTATGCCTAGACTTAGATATGGCATTGATAAACGCAAAAGGGGCACCTTTCAACAGTGTAAAATGGTTTGCAAACAAATTAGATACGTTGCATAAAAACATGTACGTGGTTATATACACACTAGCATCTAGAGAACACGCTCTCAGCACGCTACCTGCCACATGAATCGACTATGATATGCTCTACGCCAGCGGTGCGTACGGTAAATCCATATCGGCCTTGCGACGCGGTATTTTTTTTTTTATTGATCGAAAGAAAGAATATACATAAATTATTTTTATAGATAACATTTTCGATAATCTATCTCCTTTAAGCAAGCTTGTGTTGGAGATAGAGAGTTATTAAATTATGTAATACAATTATTAATAAAAGAAATTATACTAAATGAAAATTTTAAATCCATATAAAACTAAATAAACAAATAACAATGTTTTTTTTTTTTTTAGAAATTGTACATGATAAAAATAAAACTATAAAAACAAACATTATAATCAAACAATACACAAATAAAACAAATATAGATTAAAATTATTTACTTAGCTTAAAATATAAAAATAATTTGATTTAGGGTAAATTGCACAATAACGATTCATTAATTTTTTTTTTTTATTTTTGTTTTGATAGTATAGTAATTTCTGTTTTATATCATAATCCAATGAATTGAATGTAGTAGGCCCAAGGTAGTCTATGCATTTTTGACCACACGTTGTTTTTACATACTTTACTAATGCGTCTAATGCCCTGTGTTGTCTTTTATTTTTGTATAACTCTGTATTGAACCATGTATTTCTGTTTGTATCTAACCAAAATATTACAATTTTTTTGTAAACCGATCTAATAGGCAAAACCTTAAACTCTTTATAATTTTGATTCATTGAGCCTACCATAGTTTTTGCATCTAAACAGATTCTTATAATTTTGTTTTGTTGAAGTTGTAATGACTAAATAAATTTCGGATAGTCCACCCCACAATAAACATCCATATTGGAACACTGATTGATATAGAGCTAAATATATATTGCGCAATATATTTACAGGCAAGATATTTTTTAGTTTGTAAAATTTGTGGAGTGAAGAACGTAGCCTCATTACTATATTATTTATATGTAAGTTCCACTTAAAATTACAGTCAAACGTTATACCTAAATATCTGGTAGACTGGACCCTTGAAATTTTTTTACACATATCATCATTACATTCAGCGACATTTTTACAACAATGTACTGTTAGTTCCTGAAAAGGAATAACCGAATTGTAAATACTGAATGTCATAAAAAAGGTTTTTTTTATATTCAAAGATAATTTCTTTGAGTTAAAAAGATTTACTACTTTTTTGAGCTCAGATATTGCTTTAAGTTGCACAGAAGGCCACGAGCTATCTGTAAAGAGTAGACAAGTGTCATCCGCATATGTTACAACTTTACCATCTATATTTATATTACATATACAGTTAATATATAAAATGAAAAATAAAGGACCAAGAACACTACCTTTTGGAACTCCGCACATGATTTTCCTTTTTTGACCTAATGTTTTGTTTATTTTAACTATTTGTTGCCTATCTTTTAGATAATTTCTAAACCAATTTAAACTAGTTGTTTTTATGCCAAAACTAGGTAGAGTCTTTATTAGTTCTTCGTGATTAACCATGTCAAATGCCTTTGCTAGGTCTAAGAAAACAGCTAAGGTTTTGTCACCATGATCAAGGGCATTATGTATGTGACTCGTGGCGCTATAAAGTGCATTTAGTGTCCCTAAGCCAGGTCTAAAACCATATTGATTTTTAGACAGTAGTTCATATTTTTCTAAGTAATTAATGAGTCGATTTTTGATTATTTTTTCAAGAATTTTCGAAAAGTTATTTAACATTGATACCGGCCTATAATTATTTACGTATTTATGATCACCACCTTTGTATAAAGGAGTTACTATTGTAATTTTGAAATTATCAGGAAAAGTACATTTTTCAATACTTAAGTTATATAAATAAGTCAGTGGTCCTATAATAATTGATTCAATGTACTTAATTAGTTTTACCGTTACTTTATCGATTCCAGCAGCTGTTTCATCCTTTAGATTCTTAATTATATTTGAGACTTCTGATTCTGTAATTATTGTACTAAAAATTTCATCAAATGAGAGATCACTTTTATTATCTTTAAGTTCGTTATTTTTAAAATTTGCGTTATTATCTTATGTATTTTTCCCTATTTCAGTAAAAAAGCTATTAAAAAAATTTGAAACAGCGTGTGGCTCATCTAAGGCATTTACGACTTTGTTTTCTATTAATATAGATTTTATTTCGAGTTTACTTCAGTGTTTGTAATTTCCTTAATTAATTTCCATGTCAATTTTGGACTTGATGCAACATTTTTAAATTTCGTTTTAAAAAAATTTATTTTAGTGAGTCTTAAAATGTTTGTAAAATTATTTTTATAATTGATATAATACTTTAGTAAATTTGTATTATTTGGATGTTTTTTAACTTTCATTGCGATTTTCTGTTTATTTCGTGCTGAACACAGTAGCCTTGCAGTCATCCATTGTTTTATTCTTTTGTACTTTGAACTTATATTTTTAACTTCCGTTGCCAAGGATATACTATTATTTAATTTATTATAAAAAATATCACAACATTTATTTACATTTTTGCTGTTGTATAGATCTATCCATAGTTCATTTTTCAAATTGTTAGCTATTTTATCAAAATTAATAGATTCAAGATTATATTGGGATTTAAAGTTATTTTGTTGTACTAATGGAATTGGTAGTATCGTAGAGTAATGATCAGTTATAGTTGTTTGAATTACACCAGCTTCAATATTTTCTACTAATTTATTATTTTTTACGAAAATATAATCTAAACATGAATGCCTAGAATTTAAAGGAGTCCTTCTGTATACATTAATATAAGATTTGAAACCACACATAGATAACATATCCAAGTAATCATTATCTACTGAATGCGTTCCCACTATATTTATATTCATATCACCCAGAACTACTATAGATGAACTATTTACATTTTTTTTATTTAATAATATATTTTTAAAAGTGGTCAAAAAGTCATAGCTATCCATAGCCGATGATCTATAGATACAGAAAAAAATTTTAATACTATTTACAATATTTTAAGTTATTTTTACAATATTTGTCTCTGTTACATCAAACTCAATACAATCTAAACATAAATTATTTTTGTATAAAATTATAACACCATCATTTTGGTTTCTTTTTTTTTAGAAAAAAACATGTCATATTCTGGTAAAAATATATTACAAGAATTTGTATCATGCCAGGTTTCCGTTAATACTATAATATCTGGTTTAAAAATATTTTTTTCATTTTCAAGTAAAAGTTATAATTCATCTACATTTGCATTTATACTTCTAATATTACAACTCAAAATATTTAGGAATCGTTCTTGTACAATATTATATTTAATTTTAAACTCAGAAAATGATTCAAAATAATATGTTTTGTATTCAAAAAAGCTATT
>JANEHU010004424.1:0-17350 GCA_027563435.1 Nasonovia ribisnigri
TACCCAGAAAATAATCTAGATTACCTTGTGTTATCTCAAACTGTTGTTCAAGACCTTGTAATAATGTATTTGTTTTTATTACACTACTAGACGCTATCAGTCCATCATCAACAAAAATAGCTAAGATTAATGTTTCATTATTATTATGATTAAAATAAATACACGAGTCCGATGTACTTTGTTCTAGATTAAATTCTAACAGAAATTGAAACTAAACCTAGAATTCCAGCACCTTGGTGATTGTTTTAGTCCATACAAACTTCTATTTAATTTGCATACTCGTTCTGTTGAATCTCCAAATCCAATTGGTTGACTCATGTAAATATCTTCTTCTAGATTACCATACAAAAACGCTGTTTTTATATCAAACTGTTTCAGCTCATAATTTTCAGCTGCTGCGACGGCTAGAATTGTCCTTATTGATTCATATCGTACAACTGGCGAAAATGTTTCCGTGTAATCAATACCGTATTGTTGTCTTGATCCATTAACAACTAAACGAGCCTTGAATCGGTCATTATGTTTAATTTTAAACACCCATGAATTGTTTATCACATTGACTCCGACTGGTTTTGATACCAAAGTCCATGTGTTGTTTTTATGTAGTGAGTCCAACTCCTCACTCATCGCCTGTTTCCATTTATCTGATTGTTCACAAGTAATAGCATCATTATAATTAATTGGTTCAGTTATAAACGCTGTACATGCATATCTACTTGGTTTATTTATTTGTTCACGGTTTCTTAGATTATACGTGCTTACCAACTCCTCTTTTTTGTCTAGGTCAGTTCCATTCGTAATTTCGCTTATACTGTGTTGTATTTCGTCACGTTCATTTTCATTTATTGAAACCTCGTTATCTACTATTTCATTTTTAAAAATAACTTCTCTACTTACGTTTATTTTGTTTGTTTCCGGGTACCATACTCTGTATCCTTTTACATTCTCTACATACCCGACAAATATTCCCTTTTCACTTTTAGGGTCCCACTTTTGTCGTTTTTGTTTTGGTATATGTGTAAATACTTTTGTACCAAAAACTCTTAGATGTTTTATTTCCGGTTCTTTTCTAAAATAAATTTCAAACGGGGTTTTGTCTTTGATTGAACTCGTACCTGTTCGGTTAATTGTATAGACAGCCGTATTAACACTTTCAGCCCAAAGTGATTTATTTAAATTTTTCGTATGTAACATAGTCCTTGCGGCTTCTACTATTGTCCGGTTCTCTCGTTCAATCTTCCCGTTTTGTTCCGGTGTGTATGCAACTGTTGTTTGATGACTTATCCCATATTTCTGTAAAACACTAGTTGTTTCTTTATTAACAAACTCTAAGCCATTATCTGTTCGCAATACTTTGACCTTAAAACCAGTATCAGTTTTTATTTTACGTATCAAAGTTTCGATTAAATCTTTTACTTCACTTTTATGTTTTATAAAATGAACTATTCTATAATGTGAATAATCGTCTTTAAATAATAAAAAGTATTTTGAACCCCCAATAGAATTTGTTTCCATCGGTCCACTCAAATCTGCGTGTATTATTTCTCCTACAGCTGTTGTGTTCGTTGTACTAGACTTAAATGTTTGTTTGTGTTGTTTACCAATTATGCACGCATCACAGAAAAAATGATTTTTGTTATCTGACACTTTTATATTATGATTTTCTAATATATTATTAACATACTTTATATTTTGATGACTCAACCTTTCATGCCATAACTGTAATGTGTCCTTGATAATAATATTTGCCTGTGGTTCTTCTTTATCGATCGTAATGACTTTGAACTCTAATTTAAATAATTTTCCTTGTCGCTCACCTGTACAGACTATTTGTCCGTTTCTTGAAAACATACACTTATTTTTATCTGATGAAAGCGTTAAACCCTTATCTAATGCTGTACAACATGAGAATAAATTGTATTTTAATTCCGGCACATATAATACGTCTAATAAATAATTATTATTCCATTGTTCGCAAATGATAATATTTTTATATTACCCTTTCCTTTTGCTAACAAAATTGAACCATCGCCTATTCTTACTTGAATTGGTTCGTCAAATAATACGTAGTTATAAAACCAATTTATTTTACCGCACATATGATCGGATGCTCCTGAGTCAAGTAACCAACTCTCCTCAATATCGTTTGTACACACTGTTCCAGTAATAAATGCACTGCCATCATCACTTTTACTTGTTTCTCCGTGTGTTTTCTTATTTTCTTGATTCTTTAAGTATTTTCTGCACCGACTTTTCCAATGCCCTGGTAATTTACAACAATAACAATTACCTGGTTTTCTGGTATCTTTATTTTTATTTCCAGATTTCCAATTCTTTTTTGGATTATTTGCCGTTAGTGCTATTGATTTTTGATTTTCCATCACTGACAAATTTATTTGTTGTAGCCTTGATTCTTCAATTAATAATCTACTTGTTAAATTATTAATTGTTTTATCAACTGCTGGGACAGAGTCCCAGGCACTGTAAAAATGATTATACATATCAGGTAAAGTCATTAATATCTTTGTCATAACCATATTGTCGGTTACTGGTTCCCCTGATTGCTTCAGTCTCATTCCCAAATTTGTTACTTTGGAAATATGAGTCGACATATCATCAGTCGCCTCCATTGAATAACTAAAAATTTCTGTTGAAGCAAATGTATACTTGCTTCAGACTTTTGTTCATGAATAGCGAGAAGTTTTTCCCACATATCATACGCACTTTCACAGTTAATCAAATTCTGTAATGGACCATTGTCCACTGATGTTACAATTAGTTTTTGACACTTACCGTCAGCTCTATTCCAGTCAATAGTTAACCTATGCCACCTAGCTCTAGCTTCCTCATCAGTTTCCTTATCTGTCTTTGTTATTTTAGAACTAGGCTTTTTCCACTCTCCTGTTATTATTGACGTTAGTTCAAATGAGTTGAAAATTACCTTCATTTGAAATTTCCACAACGGCCAATTTCCCGTATCAGATAATTTTGTTATTTTCACTGAATCATCCATCTTGACTTTTCCTGTTTATAAAACTTTGAAGAAAAACAAAAATTACTTGTACAGAGAGTAGTTCCTTTGAAGTCCAAGTTTATCCAGATAATGTGTCTGGGCCCATAACCTGTTGAATTTAAGGATTATGTTTGTAGATCGATCTGGACAAAAATGACTACACTGCTTTTAGTAATAAGTAATATTTACTAAACGCATGACGTACACATAAGAAATATTATAATGTAGTACCAACAGTATGCTAAAAATCGGCCTTATATACAAGTGACCTATTGACCTAAGTCTCACACCACTGTTTAACAATATCTGATTCGCTAATAAATATATCGCATGATATGGCGTGATTTTGCACATTATTAATAGCAACGATGCTGTCGTTGTTGCACAATATGATGGTACTTTATACAATATTAAATTATATTCAACGACTTTCATTTTTTCTTTAAAATAGTTTATATGTCTTTATCGAATTTTAGTAGCCAAATGAATTTTATTATTTTCTTGCAACGTAACTAAATTTTTAAAATATTTCCATTCTATTGGATTGTCCTCTGCATCGTACAATATACCCCAATCCCCAATTGTGTTTCTCCCAGTTTCAGCATGTGAGCTGGATCTAAAAAAATAGTGATCTCTTCTTTAGTACTTGGATGCGGGAACCATGAAATTTGATTTGATAGGTCTGCTCCTAAATGCTTTGCCATGGAAATATTTGAAGCTGCTCCGTCAAAAGTTAATGTTTTAACAATTGCCACAGTTTCATGGATATTGATTAAACAGGTCTTGAGAAGGTTGGCGTTTTCTTCTGCTGTTAGTCCGTGTATTAAGAAATAGCCAACAGGAATCTTCCAGTGGGAATTTAAGGCAACAACTATAAATACCAAAGCTTCAGTTGCTTTAGGCATTGCATCAGAATCCTGAATTTTATGACCATAGTTTATATACCCCTGGAGACGTTCTCCATTAAAATGAATTGCTTCTCTTATAGACATTTCGTCCATAATGATTCCAAGTACTAAATCTAAATTGTTATGTTTCATTTCTTTTACTTTCATTTTAATGTCGTTCATTGATTCTGCTGTGATTCCTGGTGATCCATCGATAACAGAATACCATTTTCGAATTGTCCATGGATGTGGCAAACATTTATTAAATGTTTTTCTGACATAGTTGTAAGAAGTAGGGGAGTAGAAATGAAGTGTGAGTGCTAAAGAACGCAGTTCTGGACTCACTGTTGTTTCTGAAATTTGATGCAATTGTTTCATTACCATTTCATGTTGACTAGATGATAATGATTCCTAATATAAAACAAGCACATGCAAAAGCAGGTAAAAATAGAAATCTAAACACATGCACTACATAAGCCTGAATAATAAAACAAAATACATACTTTCAGAACAGTGAAACAATTGTCAGATATAACTTTTTTGTCATTTTTCAGGTGGTCCACTAAGTTGTCCAAGGTCTTTATCCGTTTTTTCAAATCCAAATGTTGTTTATATAAGTATTTAATACGTTTTTTTTGATTTGATACAGTTGATTGTGAAGCAATCCAATACTTTAATCTGCTGTTAGGACTATTAATTTCAGAAGGATCTTTAAAATCGCCCATAAAACATTTACGTTTCCTGTAATGATTAAGACATATAACTAACATATAGTATAACATATAGTATTATAGTAACAATTAAATTTCTTAAGATAGCTTACAAATTTGTATTTTGTTTATCTGGAGAAGATTCAACTAAATTCAACTGTCGTTCAATGGGTTTAGCAAATTCTTGAAGATTTGAAATTTTAGTGTCTACAACTGTTTGAAATAAAAACATAAGAATTCAGGGTTTTTTTTGATAATCAATTAATTAAATTGTTAAATAAAATTTAATGAATCATGCTTAAGGGATCATTAGTTCATTATTGATCAATAAATGGTAAGTGATTGTTTATGCAATCATGAATTAGTAATTCAATTTTATTATTAAGATGATTATGTTCTAACATACCTGGAATACATGGATCAGATGATTCATTATCTAAGTCTGATAATGTCAACGTAACAATTTCATTCTCTTCAT
This sequence comes from Nasonovia ribisnigri, assembly GCA_027563435.1. Lineage (NCBI taxonomy): Eukaryota > Metazoa > Arthropoda > Insecta > Hemiptera > Aphididae > Nasonovia > Nasonovia ribisnigri. The sequence goes on from JANEHU010004424.1 coordinate 5,089, forward strand.
CAGAATCATAAACCGCATTAGAATCATTAAATAATGATTTACGTGAACTGTATTTTTTAATTAATTATATAAACTCTACTAATTGCCACTGAAATAAAATTAAAATATTTTAACCATGGTTATTATTTATTAAAAAAAAATTCATACCTACATAATTGACTGTTTAGTTTGTTGAAAGATTATAATATGTATAATATAGTAGAGATGTAAAATTTACGTAAATTTTTTTTTTGGTAATTTACCGAGAAAAATTTACGTAAATTCTGTAAATTCGGTAAATTTTGATAATTTTTGTATGTCGCCATAGGAACACCTTCAGGAACTCCTCACTTCCACTTTTCCATGAACTTATAATTATTGTAATGCTTATTTTTATTATTTACTGGATAGTGTGGTGTTCATGGTTTTATAAATATAATATATGATTTTATATAAGTCCCTAGTAGTGTTATTACTTATTATTGACTTCTTTTCATGTATTTTCAATTACTTTATATTATGAATAAAAATATTATAAATGTACCTACCAATAAAGTAAATTGTAAATTAATCAAATCAGATTCATTAGGTAACTATAACATCAAAAACAAAAAAAAACAATTTAAATTCTAGTCTTTTAGTTTTATATTTCATTTGTCTTTTCCTCGAGTTATAATTAGTTAAAATTATAATTTAATAATATAAATAAAAAGTAATAAAAATAAAATAAATAAATTTTACCAATCTGGTTATTGTGTGACACTGAGTAACAAAATTATAAAAAGATCTTATTAAGAGGAAGTCGCACCCGCATATTATGTTGTCTACTTGTCTCCGTCTTACATGCGTACGACATATCACATTTTACGCTCAGCAGATCACGTTTAGCTCCGTTAATTTAAAAATTAGTGTGAATTTACCTCCTATAAAATTTAAAGGTAAGATAATTCTAGAGGGCATCTCATCGGCTTTTTGTACTATTTTAATTTTAAAGTGAGTTGTGAGTATTTTAAAATTGTAAATTGTTTGAACACCTTAAAATACTCATAACTCACTTTAAAATTAAAAAAGTACAAAAAGCCGATGAGATGCCTTCGAAAATTATCTTACCTTTAAATTTTATAAGAGGTAAATTCACTCTAATTTTTAAATTAACGGAGCTAAACGTGATCTGCTGAGCGTAAAATGTGCTATGTCGTACGCGTGTAAGACGAAGACAAGTAGACAACATAATATGCGGGCGCGACGTCCTCTTAATAATAAATAATATTAAAAAGTATAAAATCAAAATTAAAAATATTAATATAATTCTTCCCAGTCTGATCTATCCGATAGAGTGGAATCTGAATCATCAAATAAATCTTTTGAATTCCAATCTTCTTCTGAAGATTCTGATAAAGAACTCAAAGAACTAGAAGTTATGTTCATATTTTTGGATTTTGGTGTGCTTGTTGATATGCATGTTGATGGTCCTGGTGTAGATGGTCTAGGTGTAGATGGTCCAGGCGTAGATGTTCCAGGTGTAGATGGTCCAGGTGTAGATTGATAGTCGATTTCATTAGTGTGATGACATATTGTATTTACCTGTCTCTCTTTGCAAGGTTTATTTTTAGGAATACTTGATTTTTTTAAATTATTTCTATTTTGATGAATATAAAGTAATTTTGCTGCACGTTCATTTGATAATCTATTTCTTTTTTTTGTGTGTATTAATGAGAATGTACTGAAAGATCTTTCTGTAGCAGCAGAAGATGGAGGCAGAGATAAAATTGCTACTGCAATTTTATTTAAATAAGAACTACCACATATCCCCTTCCACCAAGTGAAAGGATTTAAATTTTTTATTTCAGTAGACCAAATAAAATTATTACTCCAAAGGCCTTCATTGGAACGGTATTGAGCTAGTTCAATCATTATTTGTTGAGTTTCTTCAGGCATTATTGCTGTGGCTACATTGAAAATGTACTCAACACCTGCTATGTCATTTATTTGTGATAAATGTTGTCCTTTATGTCTTGGATCAAGTATGGAACTAGCGTAATGCATAGCATGAAGAGCCATACATTTTCTATGTTCAAATGATTCAAGTATGGATGTTTTTTCTTCATCCGAAAGAAAATCTATGTTAGGAAGCTTTAATGTCAAAAGAGAACTTATGTCATTTAATGCATAAAATACATCACTAACATAAGGATTATCTGATTCTAACTTTTTTATCCATTCAGTTATAGGTTTCATTAGGTCCAATACTTTATCTATTTTATACCAAAATGAAAACTCAACAATGTGCATTTGTATATTTCCTAGTTTCTTAACTACATTGTCATCATCAGACCAAGCTAATTGCTGCAAAATCCCTTTATTTTGTATAAGACTTTCTAAGCAGTGAACAATTGAACCCCATCGAGTTTTAACAGGCATTTTTAAAGTAGTAAATACCTCTTTTTTTGACTTCTGAATTATAACAAATGTAGATTTTAAAATATGAGTGTTATTAATTGTCTTTACTATGGTTTTTGCCATTTCTTCCAATGCACTCACATTTTTAAGTTTGAATATATCGTGTACAAGTAAGTTTAATGTATGGCATATACATGAATAATATGCTATAGGCAAGTCTTTATAACGTGGATCATTCTTTAAAATTGTCCATGCTTTTTTCATAGAAGCTGCGTTATCAGATACAACACCTAAGCAACGATCTTTTCCAATACTATCAATGACTATACTTAACTCATTGGCTACATACTCCGCTGTGTGTCTACTTGTAGTAGTACTTAAAGATTTGTAAACAACTGGTTCTGGGGTAGTAATAATAATATTCATAATAGGTTCATTTCTAAAATAAATAATAAAATATAATTAGATACTCATTTTTATTTAAAATAGTATCAATCAATATACCTGATATTACTCCAGCCGTCTATCTGTATTCCAAACACAAAAGCTTCATTAACTTTTTTATTTACATTAATTGACATCTGTATATATTCATCATCAAGAAGTTTATTAGATATAAGATGTCTTGATGGAGGAATAAAACTTGGCCTTAAAGCTTTAAAAAATTGAATCCAATAATCATTTTCCACAATGGAAAATGGAGTTGCTGTTGAATATATAGCTGTTGCCAAAAGTTTCCATAAATGTTCCTATTTAGTCAATAATAATTAATATATATACTTTTAAAAAGTTATTTAGTATGTAAAAAAAATACTGTTTTCTAAGTTATATACACTAAGTATTTATTTATTTTTCTTTTAATATAGTAAGTCTTACAAATTTCAGATGTCTAACTAACAATACAGTAAGTTGATATCTATTATCTATTATCATTGTTTATAAATACTATAATATAGTATTTATAGTCAATGCTATTATCTTCATAATATTATTGGTTTCATTTAAATATTTTAAATTCAACAATATAATTAATAGTTATTAGGTATATTTTAACTAATACAATAATTTATAAAAATGGACAAAAATTATTATATATAAAGACATAAAGATATACCTGTTTAATAATTATAATTTAATATTCATAGCTATAAGTATTGTTATAAAAGTATTAGACTTTATAAATTGTCATATTAATAAATACCTATGCAAAAATATTAAAAATTAAACTAATATTTAATAGATAAGTTGGCTATAGCTGTATTTGTATGTATAATATGGTTAATTTATAAATTCTAGAATATTTATTTTTAATCCATTTTTATCTTCATGATTTAAAATTTATAAAATTAAGTAAAGTAACAGATAATCAATATAAATTAAAAAGTAATAATATTCTTACTTGTTCGTTTGAATTCATTCCATCCATAAATGATGTTATATTTCCTTGTTTTAAATTAGAATTTTGGTCCTGGATATTTTTAATAGCACTTGTACTATTCAAGGAACTATCATTTTGATGTTGCAAAAAATAAGTATCTAAAATAATAAAATTATAAAATACATCAAAATACTTACATAATTTTTAAATGGTCTTAAATTGTATTTTTAGGTATGTGTAAAAATGTAATTACTATATTTTTATTTTTAATTAATAGTTTAATAGGTAGTTTAGCTTAGTTTAGTAAAAGTGTAGTATTTTAAAAGATTAGGCCAATTCTTACTTACCAAGCTGATTTGGTGTTGTCTTATTAATGGACGAAGGAACTTTCTTACAAGATTGAAAATGTAACACCATTCTTGTCACATTTTCTTTGTATGTTTGTTTACAAAATACACATTTATAACGCTTGTTTTCAACTTCTATAAAATACTTCTTTTTAATTTCTTGCGGCTTCATTTCAACTTTTTTAATATTTAATGACACAAATTAAATAAAAAGTAAACTATTAAACAAATTAATGTAAAATCAATAAGTTTTAAATAATAAAAGTTGATAATAGTATCTACAGCCATGAATCAAGTGATACTGTCATAGTCCATAGGCCGCGATGTGCCGATGTCAATAAAATCAAATTTATTAATAGCACAGCTGTAAATAAATATTATGTCTACAACCGTACTATTAATAGCGATAATAATTGCTGGTATGATAATATGTTATATAAATGTAATAGTGTAGACAGTGTAGTACACTATCAGTAGTTGTGAGCATGTTGAACGTTTGACGTTTTAAGTTATATTATATCAACTATTCCTTTATATTAATATATATTAAGTATATTCATCTCGTTAAGACGTATAATTTAAGGTGTCACATGCTAATATTTTCGGTAAAATAATATTTACCTGTAAAAAAATAATTGGTAAATTTACTGGTAATTTACCTTACCGGTAAATTTACGCGGTAAAAATTTACCGAGCTTACATCTCTATAATATAGAAATGTGTATATTTTATTCTCTTCTGATTTCCACTTGCTCTCCCCCCTAAAAACTCTTTTCTGCTCCCTAGTCCGTCCCATCCTTGAGTATGGTTCCGTCCTCTGGGACCCGTCCGCCGCTTCCGCACGTAGCATGATAGAAAGGGTTCAACGAAAATTCCTCCGTCAAGCTGCTTACAAACTAAAGATAGTCTGTCCACCCCACGATTACACACCAATCCAACACCTCTTTTCATTAGAAAGCCTCACCGATCGTCGTCATTTAGCTAACCTGACATTTCTATCCAATCTTCTTTCATCTAAAATTGACAGTCCTGATTTACTATCTCATGTCTCATTTAATGTCCCCTCTCGCCGTACACGATCATCTGTTCCATTTCATATACCTTTCTCTTCCTCAAACTACTATCTTAACTCACCAATCATCCGTCTTATGCGCATTGCCAACACTGACCCTTCATTCTCTCTCTGATATTGAGCCACGTTTCCATAAACTATTAAAACTATTATATTATACTTTTATATTCATGTATTAAAGGGTTCGTCCCGTATTGTAAATAAAATAAAATAAAATAAAATAATTATCAACCACCCATGTTAAACTTAAAATCATATACCCATAGAATATAAGTACATTATACATATATCATAATTATATTAAATAGGCATCTACATTCTACATTTCTACGTATTATTTACCTTTGCTATTTTCACTAACACAATCAAATACTTCAATCTGTGTAGTAGTATTTTTGTCTGATTTTGAAAAGCCATTCTAACCATTCACGGAGAGACCAACGTGCAATATCACTAAAAATTCAGGAATCGGGAAAATCCTCCGATCATGTACGATCATTGTGTGGGACGAATGTACAATGGCGCACAAAAAATCATTAGAAGCCCTTGATCGCACCCTAAGAGATTTAAGAGGAAGACCTGAGCTATTATTCGGTGGTGCACTCATTTTGCTGTCCGGTGATTTTCGGCAAACTCTACCGGTAATACCACGTTCAACACCAGCAGATGAGCTCAATGCATGTCTCAAATCTTCTGGTTTATGGCAGCACGTGCATAAATTGAGCTTGAAGACTAATATGCGGGTACAACTACAAAATGAGGCATCGGCAGATTTGTTCGCAAAACAATTGTTGGATATGGGTAATGGAAAAATGGCCATCGATCAATCAACACAATGCATCGCATTGCCGGCCGATTTCTGTAAGATCACGGCTACCGCGGATGAGTTAATTGCAAAGGTCTTCCCGAATCTGCCCCTAAATTACAGAAATCTTCAGTGGCTCGGTGCCCGGGCCATATTGGCAGCCAAAAACATCGATTTGAATGCTATCAATTTCAGAATTCAAAACAAAATTCCAGGCGATTTGAAAACTTACAAGTCCATAGACACTGTAACGAGTCAAGACGAAGTAGTCAATTATCCAACTGAGTTCTTAAATTCGCTTGATTTGCCAGGCATGCCACCGCACGTTCTATCGTTAAAAATTGGCGTTCCCGTCATTCTACTACGAAACATCAATCCACCACGACTCTGTAATGGTACCAGGCTTTCGGTAACGAAATTGATGAACAACATTATCGAAGCTACAATTTTAAACGGAAAGTTTAAGGGCGAATATGTAATGTTGCCACGAATCCCAATGGTTCCTACAAATTTGCCCTTCGCATTCAAACGTTTGCAGTTTCCGGTGCGAATCGCTTTTGCCATGACCATCAACAAGGCTCAAGGCCAATCACTACAAGTGTGTGGCCTAAATTTGGTAAATCCATGCTTCTCCCATGGACAGCTGTAATCTCTGTCAATATGTATTATGTACTTAGGCAGGGATATGTATCCAACCATTAGAACATCATGTCTCACCTTTGCTAAAATATATATTGTTTTCAATTTTTAATCAATAATATCTTCTTGTATTATATATATATAAATCTTATATACATATCTATATATATCTTTAGTTCAGTCTTTAGTTTAGTATGGATTGCCTTTTTGGGGTGTTACCTATAAAGATTATTTAACTCCGTTAAATACAACTATTAACAGTTTAATAAAAGTTATTAACTAGAAGCCTTTTTTATACCCAACAAATCAGTTATACATTGACTTTAATGTACAACGCATATCAATATTATATAATAAATCATTACTTTTACTTATATATAAAAACAGACATTGTTTAAATACGATAGATCATAATTATAATACTAGAATTAGAAATAAATATCATTCTAATCTTAATTCTATTACATTTTATAAGACTGTAACATCTCAGAGTCCTATTTACAAATGTACATTGCTGTGTCGTAAATTAAACTTAAATCTTTTTAACATTAATATTAATAACTCATTAAAATTATATATTAAACTTAACCAGTTTGACAATATTACACTTAATTATGATTTATAAATCTTTTCCTTTCTTTTATTCTTTTGTTTTATTTTTTATTTTTCCTATTTAATTATCTTATGTTATGTTGTTATACGATTCTTAGTTTATCGTTTATTTACTAAATGTTATATGAAACTCTCATTTCTTAGCATAAGCTTTTAGCTTTTTAGAAGTGAGCCAATATAATCTAAATCTATCTGTTATTTACTATTTTAATTGTTTTAAAATTACTACTTATTTTTCTCATGTACTATCAATTTGTTTTTGTTAAACTAATTATGTGATAATATACTGATATTGGCAAAATAAACTTATTATTATTATTATTATTATTATTATTATTATTATATAATAGTAAAAACAGCATAGAGTGTGTACTGTGTACTCTATGGAAAACAGAGAAAACAATTTATTGATAAATGATAACCATGAACTGATAATAGTCGATTAAATAGGGAAAATAAGGCGTTGCCAACGGCCAAAAAAGGAAATCCCTGGAACAGCTTAGGTAAACGTCCGTTTTTATTATTTAAGAAAATATTATATAAATTATAAATAATATTATTATATAATATATTTATATATTACATAATAACAAATTGGTAAATAGTAAGTACCTACCAATATTACTAATATATTTACTATTTAGTTTACTTTACAATATATTATAGACTATCACTATAGTCGGAATTAGTATGATTTATTTAGTCCGTTCTGGTTATTGGTCAAGAAAACTTTTTTTTTAATGAAGAGAGGATAAACTTACTTGGATACATTTAAACTGAAGTAAGAAACAGTTAATAACAATAAATTAACTATTACTTATGTATCTAATTAAACAAAAACAAAATAATTTTTAACAATTTATTTTATTTATTCAATTTTATATTAATATATGATTTTGTTTTGAATGTTACCAAATTCTTATAGTACCTGTAAAGTGAGAATTACACAAAGGATAATTCTCTCGTTCTAACCTTGTGTAGTGATCTCTCACTATCGTTTTATTTTAAAGTGCTCAACGTCGGAAGTTGCGCCAGGTTGATCAAAAAGATTTAGGTCGTGGCCAAATGAGACAATGTCACAATGTTAATTTGTAATATTTATTAAAATAAGATTAACTGGTCAAAACATAAATAAATGTATTTATAAATTTGAGGACAGGACGAAAAGTCTCTGCCCGAGAAATTAGTTACTAAAAATAAAAGTTACACTTGTTTAAAAATTACTGGGAATAGACTTAGAATGGCGGCGATGTTGAGGACCAGGCTCAACGACCAAACTAAGTCTTACAAGTATGGGATGGTAGACTAATTCTAATTATGCTAAGAACAGAGTTCTGTATTTATACAGAATCTCCCTTCGCTTATGGGTACACGATAAAGACTAGGAGGTGGATCAAAGACGCCGACTAGGTGTTGTTTGTGCCAACTGGTCCTTGGTCATATTCGTAGTTGCGAATTAATTCTACGAATTGCTGGACCGGGTTTTAATAGATTTATTGTTATGGTGGCTTGTCGGTGAAATCAAAGAAAAAGAATATAAAAAATAAGAAACGACTCTGTCGGTTTACTACACTTGGCACACAATCGATACACAGAACTCTATGCCCACACGGTATAAGTGCATGTGTTCTCACACCATCTCTACACACAACACATAGATCCTCTTCATTTCTACGAGGAAACATGGTTGCAATATTTTGAGGAACAGGAGCATATGGTATTTCTTGTTCTTCATCATTACCATATTGCTCCTCCCAAATTGCCAAGGCCAAATCTTCAGGTACAAAGAAATCTGCCTCATTATATTCTTCTTCTAGATCTAATAACCAGGTAATGATGAGATATTATATTAAATTAAATATAAAAAAATAATAATATGTAGGAAGTAAGAAGATAATTACTCAGTATATTATTGAAAGCTTGATTTTCAACCTCTGCTGGAACTTCTTGTTCAGGATCATTTACTGGAATATCAAATAATATGTTATATATAAATTATGGTAAGAAAAATACCGAGATCATTGTCAATGACATAAGTTAAGTTTACATTTTTACATTTTAGGAAGGTAGTATAAGTGGAAGATTAAGTTATAACTTACTTTCTGGATTATCAACAACATTATTATTCAATTGAAGATCTTCAACGACCTCAACTACAGGTGCATTAATCACATTAATATCAGCCTCTTCTTCAGAATCTATAGATAAGTTAAAGACCAAAACTATTTATATGTAGATAAAATACTTTAAGTTATTATAATGTATATAATATTAGTTATTAATGTCTATTTATTAATATTAATTAATATTATTCATGGATAAAATAGGTACCTACATTTTAGTTTTTTTAAAGTTTTAATCTCAACAAGAATAATAATTTAAATTTGAAACATAAATAATTATTTTATAAAGCAATAATTTTATATCATTTTGTGAGGACCATAATGATCCTTAATAAAATACTAAGAAATCATGTAAAATGTACATGCTATATGATATTTAAATATAGCTACTTGGATAATTGATTTTACTCTATATTATACTATAGGTACCTTCACTTTCATCTTGCCAATTCAACTCTCTTGTTAAGTAACCATCCACACAGTGTGAGCACTGTATCAAGAACTCTTTAATTGTAATTGCTCCTGTGGTAAGTAGAACTGTTGCATGCTTAATACGTAGACTATTTAATATGAATTTAATTTTTTTGTCGCGTGTTGTAGCCATTCCTGCTGCCAATTGATTCACCACAATATGTTGCTTCATTGATAAGTTTTTCAAGTGTTCTAGGTAGGTAAAATCAACATTTAATTTTAATTAGTTATTTCCATGGAACATTAATTTTAATTTTATAATATTCATTAACCTATATATTTACACACATATATGGTTTTAATCATTTTCTTATAATAGCAAATAGCAATTACAATTTATAAGGTGTTTGATTTATATGCTCTTTAATCCTTCTAAATATTATGCACAAAAATATAGTTACTAAATTATTAATTAAAGCAACATTTATTTTAACACAAATTCTATATAATAAGTGGCTAGGTACCTACTATTGATTACTGGTATTTTTTTTTTATATGTACCTATTGTAAATTTGAGTAGATACTGTTACGTACCCTATAAATATATCAATATATAGTGCACGTATTCAGTGGTGTGGCTAAGTAATTAAGTAGGCAATTACTATAACACATCATGCCGAGGTCATTGCATAGAGCGTAGTGAACAATTAAGCTATAAAAGTGTTGTCACACGTCTCTTCTTAGAAAAGTCTCTATACTATTGGGACAGGATACGGATCGACCAGAATAACAAATTATGCTACGAGACCCAAATTCTATCCTTGTGCGAACATTCGCTACCACTACGACCACCCACTCTTAAAGTATACGAGCATATATAAGGGAGCCCATGACAAGAGCTCATCAGACGGTTATAGACGGTTATAGACGGTTATAGACGGTTATAGACGGTTATAGAGAGCTAGAGACGGCTAGGGATAGACAAGACATTTGGAGGCCGGTCGTAACACCACTCACAGTCTTAGTCTATCAAGTTTCAGAGGCAGGTCGTAACACCACTCACCACTCTCTCACGCTTTAATATTGTATTTTTGTATTAAATATATGTTAATAAACACACATTATATCTATATACATCACGTCTTCATTTCCTGAGTTGATATATATATCGACACGAGTTGGGACGCAACAGAAAATTGGCGCTGTGGACAGGGTTTTCCAAGAAACAGGAAGATTCAGTAATATTTTTGAAATATTCTGTGTCAACTTCTATCAACAGAGGCAACTTCACTTACGTGGATCACCGTTGAGCTGAGGAGTGCACGCTTCAATTCAACAACTCTGGGAAAACCGAACTTCTTGTTGCAGTTCAACTACGACCAGAAAATCAAGCAACGGGATGAACACGGCAGTATTGTAAGCATAAAATTATATAGCCGTCTCCTTTGGTACATTTGGTCCATCGTAGTTAGGGAAAATTTAAAGTAATTATTTAAAGGGCAATTAAATTATTAAAATCATTTTTGAAGTTATTAACGGGCAATTATTAAAGAATTATTATTATTGAGGGCATTGAGAATATTATTGAAGTTATTATTGTGAATTATTATTGAGGGCATTTATTGAGAATATTATTGAAGTTATTATTGTGAATTATTATTGAGGGCATTTTTTGAGAATATTATTGAAGTTATTATTGTGAATTATTATTGAGGGCATATTATTGAATTTTTATTATTGATTATTGAGGGCATTTATTGAGAATATTATTGAAGTTATTATTGTGAATTATTATTATTGAATTATATTATTTGAGTAGGTACTACTCCTTTGGAATTAGCTAATCCATCGTATAAACACGTGTAGATTTTAGAAGCCCATGACAGCCCATCCCTAGTTGAAGTCCCTAGTTAAAGCCCCTAGCCCAAGAAGACGCCCAATCGAAATAAAAAAATATAAATGAATATAAAATTAAATTAATGAACACGAGTTCAGAGGATGAATTTGAAACTATAGCTAGAGAAACGCTAGATAGAATAATTGAAATAATCGAACACGACGAAATAAACAACACTGATAGTGAATTAATTAACAACGTAGAATTAAATAATTTAGTTAAAGAGTTAGATGCAATTGATGAGGAAAAAATTAATGAAAACGTAGTAAGTAAACCAATAAGTAGTGTCAGTAGTGACATATTAAATAAAAGTTTGCGATTAATAAATTTGGAGGAATTTGAAAAAAAGTCCTAGTACTAGCACACCTCGTACAGGTTTACGAAGCGATAAAAATACCGTTCACATTGAATATATACCGCCAAAAAGAGTAGTAAAATCCAAAAAAATGACAAGTGGAAGCGAAATGAAACCACTAAGCGCGATCGAAGCAATTAAATTAATTCCAAATTATTCAGGACAAACTGAGATATATCCATTCTTAAATGCTTGCGAAGTAATAATAAACACGGTAGATATAGATCAACAACTTTTTATGTTA
>JANEHU010004426.1:0-10616 GCA_027563435.1 Nasonovia ribisnigri
TGGGTTTGCTTATTACGTAGGTACCTAAAGTTTATTTAATGTATCATAACATAAAAATATATATATATAATAGGTATTGTCCACGATTCAACCTGATGTTGTGACCTGTTCGTCGCACATTGTCCGCTATCCGACAAAGTCGAATAGCCTAGACACTCAAAAAAAGACGGCAGCTATATGATTTCCCCGAATTTTTAAAAATTTTTTTCACGTAATTTATCACTTAATTTTGCGTTTTCGGTGACAGTTATGAACGCTGTCCACGATTCGACACAGTCGGATTGCATACCTGACGACGTGACCTGGCCTTCGCACATTGTCTACCATTGCCTACCATTATTACTTCGGCGAACGTCATTCGAGGTGACTGACCTGCTAGACACCCAAAAAAACGTAGTCGAATTGCCTATCCACGAGCATAACTACCGTCCATCTAATGACTGACTTGCTAGACGCCCAAAACTTCACGGCGGCTATACGATTAGCATGGCCGCCCGAAATTCCACGTAATTTATAAATTAATTTTGCGTTTTCGGTGACAATAATGAACGCTGTCCGCGATTCAACGCAGTCGGATTGCATACCTGACGACGTGACCCGGCTGTCGCACATTGTCCGCTATCCGAAAAAGTCGGATTGCCTATCCACGGACAAAACTACCGTCCATCGAATGACTGACTTGCTAGACACCCAAAAAGATGTAGTCGGATTGCCTATCCACGGACATAACTACCCTCCATCGAATGACTGACTTGCTAGACCCTTAAAACATCACGGTGCATATACGATTAGCATGGCCGCCCGAAATTTTCGAATATTTCCACGTAATTTATAAATTAATTTTGCGTTTTCGGTGACAATAATGAACGCTGTCCGCGATTCAACGCAGTCGGATTGCATACCTGTCGACGTGACCTGGCCGTCGCACATTGTCTGCTATCCGACGAAGTCGGATTGCCTACCCTTATTACTTCGGCGAACGTCATTCGAGGTGACTGACCTGCTAGACACCCTAAAAAGACGGCGGGTATATGATTTGCATAGATGCCCGAAATGTTTTGAATTGTTTTCATGTAATATATTACATAATTTATTTTCTTGGTGACAGTAATGAACGCTGTCCGCGATTCGACGCAGTCGGATTGCATACCTGACGACGTGACCTGGCCGTCGCACATTGTCCGCTATCCGACGAAGTAGGATTGCCTATCCACGGACATAACTACTGTCCATCGAATAACTGACTTGCTAGACACCCAAAACTTCACAGCGGCTATACGATTAGCATGGCCGCCCGAAATTTTCAAATTTTTTTTTTTCATTTCCGACCATAGCAAACAACTTCGTCCGCGATTCGACGCAGTCGGATTGCCTATCCACGGAGACAACTACATTCCATCGAGTGACTGACCTGCTAGACCCCAAAAAAATCACGGCGGCTATAATTTATGACACCGTCCGAAGGTTACGTGATTTGGCGTTGGCTAATCCACCATTCCTTACAAAATTCCATTATCCTTATCAAAAATCCATTATCCTTATCTTGAATCCACTATCCTTATCACAAATCCACTATTCTTATTATAAATCCAATATCCTTAACACTAATTGTTATCACAAATCCACCTTCCTTATCACTTTTCAATTTTACATACCCCTTTTCTAATCACGAATTCTTATCACTATCTCACCATCGATAGCCTTATCACCCATACACCGTGTCGGCTCGAGTCGACGACTGGACCACAAGACCACTATGGCGTCCGACATGGACAACACTCCTCGCCAACTCCGGGGGTCTGGGGGTAAGGTTAGGTTAGGCGATTTTGGCCACGGCAATTAACAACGTATGACTACATTCAACGTCATTTGAGGTGACTGACTTGCTAGAAACATAAACACGACATACAGATTTATGATTTTCCTTTCGAAAGAAAGTCTGGACCGTATCAACTGTAGAGCACATCCTCAGGCATGAGAAATGATCGGACCCTCATACCCAAATTTCAAAAGTCACCGAAAGATACCGCCAAAAAGCATAGCCTTATCACTCATCCACAATCCTTATCACGCATCCACTTTCCTTATCACGCATCCACTTTCCTTATCACGCATCCACTATTCTAATCTCCCATCCACTATTCTTATCACACGTCCACTTTCCTTATCACTCATCCACTATTCTCATCGGCAATCCACATTTTGGACCAATATTTTAGGCAAATCGGTTTCCACTGGGAGTAACACTGGGGGGTCTGGGGGTCTCCCCCAGCGACGCTCGGAGAGCTAGTCTTATAGTATAAAACGCTAACAGATGGCGCACCCTATGGCGTTTTTATGCGTTATTTAGTGAATAATGGAGCGAAAATCGGACCGTGCGGCGGGTAGAATCAGCGCGCGCCAATGAAAAAATCCGATTCCGCCGAGATTCGCGTTATCGCCGACGCCTTATCAATTTTATTTACGATTACGAAAAATGAGAGTTTTTTTTCGAAAAGTCGAGTTTTACCCCCCTCCGGGGCGACGCGCGGCCCCGCTCGGACCTTATTCGCCTTCCCCGTCGGATTTAACGGCCCCCAGCACCCGCGCTTTTTTCGTTTCGACGATTTCTCGGCCGAGATCACGCGCGAACCGTGCGCCGCCGCCGCGCGCCGTCGTCGCGCTTTTCGTTCGAAAAGTCGAGTTTTACCCCCTTTCGGAGCGTCGCGCGGCCCCGTCCGTCACCGGATCGCGTTTCTCGCCAAATCTATAGGCCCCGCGCGACGCTATTTCGTTTACGACGGGTGCCCCGGAGGAGAATTCCGACTGATTCTATTAGCCGTCGTCGATTTTGGCGCCGTTTCGAACGGTTTTTCACACTTTTTCGTCTACCGATCGAGTTTTACCCGTCTTTCAAACGTCCGATCTCCCCGCTCGCGACGTATTCGGAATCCCCGCTAAATTTACCGACGGCGCCCGCCCCTACTCCGTTCCGGGCGAGTGCCGCGGTCGAGTAAAATCCACGACAGCAGAGCCCGCGATGCGCCGCCGTCGAGTAGGTATTACTATATACAGGCCCTGTATATATGCGTAGAAAAGTCCGATTTTTTTCGCGTAAATCGCGTTCGCTTCGTAAAAACGTGGCGTTCGCGTTTCGCCTCGGCACCGAGACGACTTAATAGGCATTGATTTCACTCCCTTTCTCATCTCAGTAGGTAGGTAGGTCGGTTAGGGCGTTAGGCAGGTTACCCGTGGGTCGAGCGTTCGATGCCGGCCTCGGTCGTGGAAATTTGCGGCGGCCGTGTTAAATCGAATTATTTTTTTTGCGTTTTTTTTTTCTTTCATATTATTCGTATTTAACGAAAATTTTATGATTTTTTTTTCAAAATTTGAGTTTTACCCTTATTCGCGTTCCCCGTACTTCGTTCGCGTCGAGTGCGGCGTACAGGCATAGGTATATACATGCTACTCATATATTTATATATTTGATAGACGATATGACAACAGAAGGAACTGTAGGTACATGCATCTTATAATAAATGTAGACTTCTAAGAGTTGATACGGCGCGGTGGTTGGTTAAGTTAAATTATTATATAATAATATATCCTAGCTCGAGTCGACGATGGATGTGACAGAAACGTTCGAATACTTCAACACACAGTGTGTATTACAATATATTATTATTAATATTTAACCACATAAACATTGCTCAATAAATGTAGACAATAAAAGCAATAGCTGTGTATATAAATTATTTGTATTATTTGTATTTCATGCTCATGATTAAATATACAACACCTATACTATGTAGTAGGTAAATATTATATTACAGTTTTACTCTTAGTGTAGCATACAAAATAAACTGCAACAGATTCTAAATAATACAATAACAAAATAGAACTTTATGTATTTAATTAAAGTCTAGCAATTAAATTGTATAATGATATGGCTATATACTATTTGAAATAACTTATATAGGTTCAATTATGAGTATTATATGAAATAAACTAGCCGAGTGCGGATATCGCCGCCGTCAAGTGGGTATTACTATATACAGGCATAAATACATGCGTCGGAAGGTTCCATTTTTTTTTCGCGAATTTCGTCTGCTTATCGACGAGGTGGGATCGCCGGCTCAAAAGCCCTCAGCTGACGTCGAATATTGTATAATATCATATTATTATATTATTATATATATCAATATAAACGATTCTCGCAATGCTACAGTATGACCATTTTTAATTGGTACTGGTCGGTTGGTGGAGTGATGGCGTGCGGGGGACAACTTTAGCAATATAACATTATATGGGTTTGCTTATTACGTAGGTACCTAAAGTTTATTTAATGTATCATAACATAAAAATATACATAATATATAATAGGTATTGTCCACGATTCAACCTGATGTTGTGACCTGTTCGTCGCACATTGTCCGCTATCCGACAAAGTCGAATAGCCTACCCTTATTACTACGGCGAACGTCATTCGAGGTGACTGACCTGCTAGACACTCAAAAAAAGACGGCAGCTATATGATTTCCCCGAATTTTTAAAAAATTTTTTCACGTAATTTATCACTTAATTTTGCGTTTTCGGTGACAGTTATGAACGCTGTCCACGATTCGACGCAGTCGGATTGCATACCTGTCGACGTGACCTGGCCGTCGCACATTGTCTGCTATCCGACGAAGTCGGATTGCCTACCCTTATTACTTCGGCGAACGTCATTCGAGGTGACTGACCTGCTAGACACCCAAAAAAACATAGTCAAATTGCCTATCCACGGGCATAACTACCGTCCATCTAATGACTGACTTGCTAGACGCCCAAAACTTCACGGCGGCTATACGATTAGCATGGCCGCCCGAAATTCCACGTAATTTATAAATTAATTTTGCGTTTTCGGTGACAATAATGAACGCTGTCCGCGATTCAACGCAGTCGGATTGCATACCTGACTACGTGACCCGGCTGTCGCACATTGTCCGCTATCCGAAAAAGTCGGATTGCCTATCCACGGACATAACTACCGTCCATCGAATGACTGACTTGCTAGACACCCAAAAAGACGTAGTCGGATTGCCTATCCACGGACATAACTACCCTCCATCGAATGACTGACTTGCTAGACCCTTAAAACTTCACGGTGCATATACGATTAGCATGGCCGCCCGAAATTTTCGAATATTTCCACGTAATTTATAAATTAATTTTGCGTTTTCGGTGACAATAATGAACGCTGTCCGCGATTCAACGCAGTCGGATTGCATACCTGTCGACGTGACCTGGCCGTCGCACATTGTCTGCTATCCGACGAAGTCGGATTACCTACCCTTATTACTTCGGCGAACGTCATTCGAGGTGACTGACCTGCTAGACACCCTAAAAAGACGGCGGCTATATGATTTGCATAGATGCCCGAAATGTTTTGAATTATTTTCATGTAATATATTACATAATTTATTTTCTTGGTGACAGTAATGAACGCTGTCCGCAATTCGACGCAGTCGGATTGCATACCTGACGACGTGACCTGGCCGTCGCACATTGTCCGCTATCCGACGAAGTCGGATTGCCTATCCACGGACATAACTACTGTCCATCGAATAACTGACTTGCTAGACACCCAAAACTCCACAGCGGCTATACGATTAGCATGGCCGCCCGAAATTTTCAAATTTTTTTTTTTCATTTCCGACCATAGCAAACAACTTCGTCCGCGATTCGACGCAGTCGGATTGCCTATCCACGGAAACAACTACATTCCATAGAGTGACTGACCTGCTAGACCCCAAAAAAATCACGGCGGCTATAATTTATGACACCGTCCGAAGGTTACGTGATTTGTCGTTGGCTAATCCACCATTCCTTACAAAATTCCATTATCCTTATCAAAAATCCATTATCCTTATCTTGAATCCACTATCCTTATCACAAATCCACTATTCTTATTATAAATCCAATATCCTTAACACTAATTGTTATCACAAATCCACCTTCCTTATCACTTTTCAATTTTACATACCCCTTTTCTAATCACGAATTCTTATCACTATCTCACCATCGATAGCCTTATCACCCATACACCGTGCCGGCTCGAGTCGACGACTGGACCACAAGACCACTATGGCGTCCGACATGGACAACACTCCTCGCCAACTCCGGGGGGTCTGGGGGTAAGGTTAGGTTAGGCGATTTTGGCCACGGCAATTAACAACGTATGACTACATTCAACGTCATTTGAGGTGACTGACTTGCTAGAAACATAAACACGACATACAGATTTATGATTTTCCTTTCGAAAGAAAGTCTGGACCGTATCAACTGTAGAGCACATCCTCGGGCATGAGAAATGATCGGACCCTCATACCCAAATTTCAAAAGTCACCGAAAGATACCGCCAAAAAGCATAGCCTTATCACTCATCCACAATCCTTATCACGCATCCACTTTCCTTATCGCATCCACTATTCATCTCCCATCCACTATTCTTATCACACGTCCACTTTCCTTATCACTCATCCACTATTCTCATCGGCAATCCACATTTTGGACCAATATTTTAGGCAAATCGGTTTCCACTGGGAGTAACACTGGGGTCTGGGGTCTCCCCATCAATCAGGCTATATTTGTATAAAATACTATTTTATAAATTTTACATCCTTTACTGTTTTTCATAGAATTATTATTTTACAAACAAATAGCATTTTTATACTAAATTTTGTTTATTTTTATAATTTTGTGGACAAAGAGTACCATTGTCACATCCAATATAGAACGTTTATTTTGTTAACTATAATCTATATCAATAATCAATATAATAAGTATTATAATATTGAAATATAATTTACTTCATACATGCATATACATACAATTGAATAGGAAAGTATTTAGTATAAATACAATATTGTACATTATAGTTTATCTTACCGGTTTATTGAAGATAAAATGCAATACCTAACTAAATTCAATAAATATCTATTTTTGTCTTATCTTATCTTGGATACTTGAATATGGATTATTTCACGAACAAACTGACCCGTACTAGGTATATTGTTTAAAGAGGTTTTAGTTTTGTTGTGACTTTGGTTTCAACGTTATTATATATTGCGTGTAATGCAAATTGTGTTATTAAAGTTAACATGGTTAAATAATTAGTTTACGTGATGCTAACTACATATACTTAGTTGGACACCCATCATCTCAAATCGTCGGTAGTAAATTGCCGTCAATTCAACAGGTGTTATCTGTGTTTTTTTATAATACGCGTGAGGTAAAGCTTAACATAAATGAAAGTTCTAAATTAGTTATAAATGAAGTAAGTATTTTCTGGCAAAAAGCACGTATACCGATAAAAGCAGAACAACACTGTATTACAAAATTATAAAAATATTACTGTGAATAGAGAGATTTACAAAAATTGCAGCACAGAAAAACTGAAACACAACTAAAAAAAATGAACAATTTATTTCGACATGAAATGATCTATTTGATATTGCACAAGCTGATGCACTGAATATTATAAAAATAGAAGAAGATAGATCATTTTTAATTTCTCAAAGACAAAAAAACCGTCCTGGATCAATGCTTGATTTAAAAACTACCAGAAAGGAAGAAAGGGCTGCAGAACGACTGAAAGTATTTGAAGAAAATAGAAAACGTACTTATAGTGAAATGAAAATAGCTAGTGAGTTAAATTATTAATATTTTGAAAATATTAAATTTATTAAGTATTAATATTGTATAATGTTTTTAATTATTTTCAATCATTCCCAAACTTTACAAAACTCATTTTTATCACTATCCAAACGACTTTGGGGGGTTTTATCTGAATAAATCAGAGATCGAAAAATAAGGACCACCCTAATATAATTATTAATTCCCATACCAGCTATACCTACAGAAAAAAATAATATTATATTATGCGTCATTATTAAGCTTAGCTAGTCTTATAGTATAAAACGCTAACAGATGGCGCACCCTATGGCGTTTTTATGCGTTATTTAGTGAATAATGGAGCGAAAATCGGACCGTGCGGCGGGTAGAATCAGCGCGCGCCAATGAAAAAATCCGATTCCGCCGAGATTCGCGTTATCGCCGACGCCTTATCAATTTTACGAGTTTTCGAGAGAAATTCGACTTTTTTTTTCGAAAAGTCGAGTTTTACCCCCCTCCGGGGCGACGCGCGGCCCCGCTCGGACCTTATTCGCGTTCCCCGGGAGATTTAACCGCCACACGTCTACGCGCTTTATTCGTCTCGACCCTTTCTCGGCGGAGATCGCGCGCGAACCGCCGGCCGCCGAAGCGCGCCGTCTGGCCGTTTTTTTTCCGAAAAGTCGAGTTTTAAACCTCTTTTAAACGTCTCATCTCGCCGCTCGCCGCGTATTCGGAATCCCCGCTAAATTTACCGTCGGCCCGCCGCCCCACTTCGATCCCGGCGAGTGCCGCGGGCGAGTAAAACCGACTACAGTAGACCGCGGCGTCGTCATTACTATATTACTACTACTATATATACTATATATATATGCCATATATACGCGTAGACGTTTTGGATTTTTTTCCCGTAAATCGCGTTCTCTCCCGGAGAACGCGGCGGAGGACGTCGTCCGCCGTCCGACGCGGCAGACCGCCCGACCCGAGAGACCGCGGGGCGCACGACGGCGTAGCGTTCGCGATTCTAAGACGCCTTAAGAGGCAAAGATTTCACACCAGTTCTCAACTCGATAGGTAGGTAGGTAGGATTAGGGCGTTAGGCAGGTTACCCGACGGTGGAGCGTTCGATACCGGCCGCGGCGGATTGTGTAAATTTGCGGCGGCCGTGTTAATTCGAAATTCTTTTTTTCGTTTTTTTTTTCGCGATTTATTTATTTTGTATTAATTCTTTTTAGCCGCGTTCGGTTTAAACGATTATTGCTACGGACTTATTGATTAATTCATTCGTATATTATATTGTATTGACTAATAAAACGTCTGGATATTTCTATTGCACCGTGTAAGGGACTTGGTTGTTCGAGGACTTGGTTGTTTATAACTCAGGCGTATGCATGTAATATGTACATTGCAGATACCTACTTATAAGTCACAGTAGTAGGTACCTAATATATTATGTTATTATATTTGTAGTTTACCTACTTAAAGAGTAGGTACTTACATGATATTGATTGAACTAACTGAATTAAGTACGGTTACCTAATACAAAGTATAATGTCGGTGATAGGGTAGGACTATTATTGGAAGTAAAATGTAGTTTTCACAAAATGATATAATGACACAGCAACATTTGTATACTTATACAATACTGTTGTATTACATTTTGTAAAGTAGTTGGTGGAGGTGGTTGAATAGTGTTATAGAGCTACTTACAATAGGTTATATAACTCATGCATACGTATATCTAATGTGTACGTAGCAGTTACCTATGAGTTTTGTATTGTCTGCTTAATAGGTATATATACACATACTAAGCATATTGTCATAATAACTATATGCGTATATATATTTGAATGTTAATGCCTTAATGGGTAGTGAAAAATTTAGTTTACCTACCCATCTACTTAAAGAGTAGGTGCATGGTATTGATTGAACCGACTTAATTAAGTGTGGGTGCCTAATGTCGGTGATGAGATAGGACTAAGTGAAATTAAGTAAAATGTAGCTGAGCATAGCTACATAGGTAGTTTAACTGCTATATATTTTTTTTTATATATATACGAGTACCCACAAAACGCTAAGACGGTGTCAATTGATATAGGTACTTCTATATTTCAATAGATATTGAAGTTTAATAATGCTGTATTAAACTTATTATTATTATTATTATATTAATTACGTGCGTTAATATTTGATTTATATTATTATATATTATTATTATTATTATATATCCTTCCTAATATTCCTTATATATAAAACAGAAACCCGTGTGGCGCCTCCCGTGTCGAAAATTTCTGCGCTATAGTCAACCCGCCAATGAGAAAATTAGATTTTTTCCGCGGGCGGTCTCCCAGCGGCGGCGGAGCCGTCGCTGCGTAATCAGTCTCTCTTATCACTTTT
This sequence comes from Nasonovia ribisnigri, assembly GCA_027563435.1. Lineage (NCBI taxonomy): Eukaryota > Metazoa > Arthropoda > Insecta > Hemiptera > Aphididae > Nasonovia > Nasonovia ribisnigri. The sequence continues at coordinate 10,030 of JANEHU010004426.1, forward strand.
TCACGATTTTTTTCAGATTTTTCAATTTTTTCAAACTTTTTCGAGTTTTACCCCCCCGGGGGGCTCTGGGCGGCCCCGTTCGGACCTTATTCGCCTTCCCCGTCGGATTTAACGGCCCCCAGCGCCCGCGCTTTTTTCGTTTCGACGATTTCTCGGCCGAGATCGCGCGCGAACCGTGCGCCGCCGCCGCGCGCCGTCGTCGCGCTTTTCGTTCGAAAAGTCGAGTTTTACCCCCTTTCGGAGCGTCGCGCGGCCCCGTCCGTCACCGGATCGCGTTTCTCGCCAAATCTATAGGCCCCGCGCGACGCTATTTCGTTTACGACGGGTGCCCCGGGGCCCGGAGGAGAACTCCGACTGATTCTATTAGCCGTCGTCGATTTTGGCGCCGTTTCGAACGGTTTTTCACACTTTTTCGTCTACCGATCGAGTTTTACCCGTCTTTCAAACGTCCGATCTCCCCGCTCGCGACGTATTCGGAATCCCCGCTAAATTTACCGACGGCGCCCGCCCCTACTTCGTTCCGGGCGAGTGCCGCGGTCGAGTAAAATCCACGACAGCAGAGCCCGCGATGCGCCGCCGTCGAGTAG